>CM053769.1:414331650-414359502 GCA_028658325.1 Potorous gilbertii
AGAAAATATCTGAGTATTTGATAGAGCCTTATTTTGTACTTGGGTCTCCTGGGAAGGCTGCTTTGTGGGTCATTTTCCAGTCTACATTATAGCTCACAAATAATGATGATGATGATGATGATGATAGCTACATTTATATAGCTTGTTAAGATTTGCAAAGCACTTTATATATTATCTCATTGGATCCTCACAACAATCCTGTCAAGTAAGTACTGTTGTTGTTATCATTTTACAGATACGGAAACTGAGGCTGGAAGAGGTTAAGTAACTTGCTCATAGTCACACCACTAATAAATGTCTTCAAAATGATATGAACTCAGATCTTCCTGTTAATCTGTTTGTTATTCTACCCTAGATACCAGCTACCTCCCCAATTAGCCCCACCAATATGTTTACTTTTACTAGCCACCAGCAGACACAATTAGTTCATAGCAAAGACATTTAATGAACTAGCATATTAAGAAAATTAATGTGAGAATATTTCCTCCATAAAACTGGGTCATACCCTCCCACAAACACACAGATCATCTGTGAGAAGGGGGCATTAACAGGGTAAGGAATTTGTACAGCCAGGTCACATGTGTGAAGGGACAAACTCATGCCTCTGATGTTTCAAGGCTACCCAAAATCAGCAGGTCTCTGCTGTTCCCCCCTGGGTCTGGTGTCTCCAAAATTTTCAACTGAGATTAAGCTCTTGTCTTTACATTTCCCCATCTTGCTGCTATCGTTTTCCTTTCAGCTGAGAATATAGAGGTTAAATCTCAGCCCTTTCTAAAAGGTACAACCCTCACCTACCCAGTCATCATTGGACAAGTGAAAGCAGCCTTCTCTAAAAAGAGGCAGATGTTTATCAGCTCCTAGAGTCTGAACTCCAGGATCAAGTTCTTTTGAAATACAGACTAGTCAGTCAGCTAATTAGATTCTACATACATTTAGTTTATCTTCTGAATGCCTTCTTCCTGTCCTTAATATCTATTTGAGAGTCTTGAGAGGCAGACAAATGAGTTTGGTAAGGCAACAATTAAAAAGGATAGAGGGGGAAATTGTGAAGTGATTGCTTTGTACCTCTGCCTTTCATATGCCCCTCAGGCTCTGAGCTGCCCTGCTATCAGAGAAAGGTCTGACGTCCAGAATATATAAAGAACTTACGCACATTTATAATGTTAATAATATATGTTCCTCGGTGAAGCAAGGGTCAAAAGACATGAGAAGACAATTTGCAAAGGAGGGAATGCAAACCGTTAATAACTCCACAAAAAGATGTTCAAGCTCCCTAGTAAGATAAATATAAATCAAGACAACCTTAGGATGTTGCTTTAGACCCAGTAGAATGACAGAAACATATTTTTCATAAGTTAAGTCCAGTGTTGGTGGAGCTATGCGAAAACAGGCACTCTAATATTGTTGTTACATAAAAATTCAATGTTTTTGTAAAATAACATGACAATGTGTAAAAAGGGCCAAAACTGATCACACTTTTGAGCACAATTCCATTATTAGGAGTCTATCTCAAAAATATAAAGAAAGGGAGAAAAGAGCTACTTCTACATAGATATTCACAGCAGCTTAATTTACAATATTAACAAAATTGGAATCAAACTATTTGTTCAGTAATTGGAAAACAATAATAAATTATAGATAGTCATGTATTGTGATGTCATAGTGCTGAAAAAATTTAAAATGAAAAATTTTTCAATGAGAAGGCAAAAACAAGAAAAATAATAACATAAAATGTACTCAGTAACAGGTAAAAAAAGGAGTAATCAAAACATAAAAATCTATCCAGAAACCTAAGTCACAGTGCCCCACCAGTGCCCACATTGTCAAGGGTGGGAGAGAGTGAGCGCAAACTTCTAGAAACCTAACACATTACTGGAGTATTAGAGTGAAGCATGTAAGTAGGAAATTTTGTGTGCTTGGAGCAACTTACGACTCTTGATGGCAGACCTTGACGTTGTTGGACTCTTTATGAGACAATGTGTACCATATATAACCTATTAAACAAGACCGCCCCTTTTCTGGCCTCTCCATTTTCCTGGTGAGCAAAACAGCTTCTTTGCTACTCTTGGGCCATGGAAGCAATGTCAAACTCTGAAGAAACAGAAGTATTATATATTTTAAAATAATAAGTGGCTCCCTTAACCTGGAATCTGTAGGGCAATACAAGTCTGTTCTCTGAGCTTTGGGGATTTTCTTCACCTCTAGCAAGACAGGACAGTAGAGCACGATGCAGTCAAGTTACCCGTTTCTTCAAGTTGTAGATGATGCTAAAAAGCAAACCACAAAGGATCCTACTTTTATTCAGCATCCCTGCAGGATCTTCTGAGCAAGTCAGTTTCTAGAAGAGTTGTAGAGCCTATCTTCACTTAGTTCTCCAATTGTATAGATATTGCTAAAGAGCAAGGCAGACAAGCCCCATCAGCTCTTTAGAAGGAAATAATTTCTCCAAGCAGCTCCCAGAATCAGATGTTTTCTTCAATCAGCTACTAGTAGCAAAGCCTGTCTTTCCCATTCTCAGCTTATAGATGAGTGGGAGGTTGGGGGGTGGAGTGGAGGAGGGGGCAGTAATTTAGACTCCAAGTCCTCTTAGTTCTTAGTTTATCTTTTTATTCATCTCTGCCTCAGCCTTTGCCCATTTATTTGGGCTTATGTGCCTTTTTTTGTAGGTGATTTCTCAGTTAGTTGATTGCTACTGATTTAATGCTTCACAGTAATGTTGATCTATCTTATGATGAGAAACCCTAAATCCACATTTCTGTATGTCATTATGTATGACACTAATGGTTATTATACAAAGTTCCCCCAATAGTTCTTTTATGCAGTCTCCCAGAAATAAACTCCAAATTCCTGAAAACAATTATATTCAAATCAGGTACTGGGAAACGATGTACTTCAGTCTTTTTTATAATCAGTCAGTACTTTTGCCTTTGAACTGCTTTCAACTAGGTCTTCTTAGGCACATTTTTCTTTCAAGTGTTCGGAACTATTTGTATTTCTTCAAATTGCTTTTCTCTCTTTCACACAAAATGTCCTTTTCTGACCCCTTTAGTAAATAAAATGTCCACATGAAGAAGGGACAGTACCTTACTTTTTTTTTTTTTAAGTAAGGAAATCAAGGCATTTTAGGCAGGTCTGGAAGAGGAGTGTGGGGGGGAAGCATTTTGTTTGTTGTTTATTAACTCATTTGGTTCTGACATGTTAAAAACTGTGGATTTAAATCAATAATTTGCCCTTTGTTTTGAATATTCATTTAATGTATTTTTGTTGATGGTTATTAAGATTTTGTTTTTTCTTTTGACCAGACTTAGGATTTTATTATTGTTGGGAGCTCCTATTTTAAAAACTTCTGCTATCAGTGTTGAACAATTATTCAGTAACTTATAGTCCTAGAGTTTTCTGAGGCACTGACAGGTTTTAATAAATTGCTACAGCCAGAATGTACCAGAGGCAGATTTTACTAACTCCAAATTCAGTCTTCTACCCACCACATTATGATGTGTCTGACAGCTGTTATCCTTAAAAAAAAAAATGGAAAATGATTTTTAAAATGATGCCAACATCTGGCCTAGAGTTGAAAGATATTTTGGAGGCCAGCTGGTCCAACCTGGACCTGAGAAGAAATATCATATATTATATCTGATGGGGTTCAGACTCTGGGAACTTCCTTGAGCTCCCCTGGAATCTCCTCACTTAAACTGACCTTTCATACTCAGATTGAGCTCTCCCTGTATCTCCCCACTTAATTTGGCCTTTCTTACTCAAATCTAATCTTCCTATTGGTTCCGGCAGTCTCAGGAAGCCCATGGGCTTTTCATTATCATTTCAGGTCTCCTGCATTCCCCACCCTTGATCCCATCAAAAACCCCGGGCCCAGGCTGCCCACCACTCCCATCAAGATATGTATCCATTCTCACACTTTCCCTATCAAGATCTCTGGATTGCCCCATCTACTTCCCACCCAAACCCTCCATTGTCTGATATCTCCTGCTAGCCTCCAGCTATTTCCAGCCTTTGACTCTCCTCGGACTCCCTCATTGGACTTCTCTAAGACCCTCCCTGAACCTCTCCTCCCGTCACCCTGGAATACCAGACCAACTCCCCCACATTCCTCCTGTACTCTTTTCTGTATTTAAGTTCCACCTTACCTCCATGAAAGTGTTCAGATTCAATCTAGCTCAGACTCTGTCTATCTGGGATTGTATCAGGCCCACTTGTGAATCCTTAATAAACTTTGTTTTCTTTGGCCTTAAGAAGGCTTGAGTCAAATTCATTCGAGCATGACCTGGACTGTCTGTATTTTGGGGTCCACCTATCACCAATAACCTCATCAATATCCCTGACAAGTAGAAATCTAGACTTTACTTGAAGACCTTCACTGATAGAGAAAATCTCCTGAAGAAGCACATTCCAATTTTGAATAACTCTGATTGACAAGAAGTTTCTCTTTATATTGGGCTGACATTTGTTTTTATAATTTTGATCTATTCCATCTAGTTCTGGTACATGGAACCAAGCAAAACAAATCTTTTCCACATCATTCTGATGTTTCCACGATTATTTGTGGGCACTGGAAGGTGCAAAGGGGAATTGTCAATCTCTCTCCATCTAATTGTATACCATCATCCAGAAAATAAGTGTTCTTCATCCACTTTGTTTTTCCTGCATAGATAAGGTGTATTCTTTTGAATGATTATGGATTTAATTTATGTTTTTCTACATTGGTTCACAGCTTATAGCAATCAGAACTGTTATCCACAAACAGGAGCATATGAAAGATTTTACTACCTATAGGGAATTTCTCTTTGATTTTTAACTCTCCATAGGACATCCTCCATGACAAACACCTTTATTGATCATGCTTCTGGAGGTGCTATAGTCACATCATTTGAAGACCCTCAAAAAAGAAAATTCTTCTCCCCAAAGTCCTTGGCATTGTCCAGTGATTTAACAGCAGAAAATAGTATTGTTTAAATGGTAGTCATACCACTAAAGAAGAGGCATTACCATCTGCTTTTCCATCTGATTTGGTGCTGAAGTCTTTCACACATATTGCCTCCCCATTAGAATATGAGCTCCTTGAGAACAGAGCTTGTTTTATTCTTCTCTTTGCCTCACCTCGTACACAGCTTAGAACATAATAAATTCTTAGTATATGTGTTATCCATTCATCCAATCACTTATGCGTGCATCTTTTTTTTTTTCCTGGTTGATTAGGTATTTATAATCAGAGGGTCATCCAACTAAGTTATCACCCTTTAAGGAATCTTGTATGTAACATGTATGTATGTATGTAAGTACATAATCTTGTAACAGAGACATCTTCTTGCAGGAGAGCCTGTAAAGTTCTGTTTTTCTCTAACAAATCAAATCCTTCTTTACATCAATCAATCAGTCAATAAGCTTTTATTAAGCAACGAAAATGGATGGTCACTGAAATAAGAATAGTGGAATCTGATATGTTGTATATCTTTCATGCAATTATGTTGATTGTAACAATACTGTGGAACACAGCTCACTAAAGCCTGACTGTTCTCTTCGTATGTCTTCATTAAGGATGCTTTCAATGTATATGTATATTTTTCTAATAAAATTTTTTGTGTAGATGGAAAAGTGATCATTTGTATTGGTAGCTATTTATATTCCTTGTTACCTTTTTATGACAAAAAAGATTCTCCTGAGAAAGGGAGAAATGGAATGGGGCAAATTATCTCTCCTAAAAGAGGCAAGAAAAGTCTTTTTCAGTGGAAGGGGAAAGGGGGGAGGTGAGAGGGAAAAACTGAAGCTTACTCTCATCACATTTGGCTTTGCCCTCCCCCATCATTTCTACTTTTTAATCTTCAGTCTTTGCTAATCTAATGGTTCCTTCCTTGTTACCTATAAACATACTTGCGGCAACTAGGTGGTGCAGTGGCTAGAGCACCAGTGCAGGAGTCAGGAGGACCTGAGCTCAAATCTCACCTCAGACACTTGACACTCACTAGCTGTGTGACCTTGGGCAAGTTACTTAACCCCAATGTGCCTCATCCTGGGTCATCTCCAGTCATCCTGATGAGTATCTGGTCACTGGATTCAGATGACTCTGGAGGAGAAGTGAGGCTGGTGACCAGCACTGCCCTCCCTCACTCAAAACAAAGTCAAGTGCAAGTAGTCATGTCATTATTTCTCTGATGACATGGTCTTCTTTGGCAACAAAGGATGAACACACACACTATTTTAGTAGATGATACTGAATGTAATCTTCTACCATCCTCATATAGAGTTTAAAAATAAAAACCAAGCTTATATTCTAAACTGGTGTTTCCCTGGGCTGCTATATATCTGTACTTGCAAGAAGATTGAACGTTGACTTATTGAAGCAATTTCTAGGCACTTTAGGGCTATGCCTTGTGGCAATTGATTTATATCAGTTAAACTCCGTTAGGAAATTATGATCTATGTTGAAGGCTATTTTCCCATCCATTTCCTACTTTTTGGAATCAATGACTTATTTCATAGAGTTGTTCTGACTGGAGTTGTTTTAATTGAATATCCAATCTTTTTTTTTAAATTTTTATTCTTTCTTTTAGCTTTTCTATTGATTTTGACCTTTCATTTAACAAGTCAATGACCTAATTATACACAGACACCTGATTTGGAAATTACTCTCACATCAGTAATAAGTCATGAATCTCTCTGTTAAAATATCAATTTCATTTTTTTCATGTGGTTCAATGTTTGTCATGTCCAGTGTATCACACTCTTTTGAAGAAGGCATTCATGATACGTCAATATCATGGGGTCTCTTACACTTTGACTTCCTTTTTTCTTTCTCTTGAATGACACTTTCCAACATGTTTTCTGCAGTCATCTCCTTAAACCTACCTTTGCAGTGAAGTTATCAAATATCAGAGTACATATTGATTCAATTTATAGGTTATTAGTAAATTATTTATCGAATTTCTCTACTTCTATATCCTTTGTAACAGACGTGGACATATAAGATGCAATAATTTCCATTGTGATATCTTTACTAATGCCTATTATGAGTAGTGCAATAAAAGATGACAAAGTGACCCATGGAATGGTGTCTCTCATTTTCTTAGTCACACTATAAAACTCATTACCTCATTTTACTCCCTTTATTTTTCCCTCAAAGGAAAATCTGTGAGCTATTTTTTCCATTTAACAGTAACTTCCTTCATTCTTTTGGATCCATTTATAGCATGACTATCAAGATGAATATAATCTGAATCCTTCAATATTCATACTTCTATCTACATTTGATTTTTGGACAAGGAATTCTCATTTAGAGTAATAACAGTTAAGAGCTGCTTAGAGTTGGTCTGTGTGATCCTCAGTACACTGTGTCTTATTTTCTGCCACACTGCACAAGTGGAAGGGACCCCCATTGGTTTGGAGGGTATTTTGCATTTTTATTTGTTTCATGGGTTCCCATGACCAAAGAATCATCATCAAGGGGTAAGTCTATTGTCAACGAGCCTATACTTAGCTGGGTTATTTTCTTAGAGTGCAGACATAGTTTATTCCCAGGACTATTCAAAGCCTTTACTGTAGGGCTATCTAAGCTGGGCCTTAAAGGAAGAGAAGGATTTCAACAGAAAGAGATGAACCTCAAATTTATATACATGCACACACACACACACACACACATATACATGTGTGTGTGTGTGTGTGTATGTGTATGTTCATATATACAAACACATACACACATATCCAGTCTGAATCATTGTCCTGAATTTCACACCTGCATTTCTAGGGGCTCTAGGATATGCTTCATGGCACATTAAATATTAAATCTTTAGCCATGTCTCTATGAGACTCAGTTTCCTCATGTGTAAAATGAGAGGAGTGTACTAGATAATCTCTACTGTCACCTTCCAGTTGTAAACATTTACTTCTATCTCCAAAAACGAACTAATTAGATACCTAAACCTGCCTCTCCTTTTAACTTTGCTATTACAGTTAATGATATTTCCATCATCCTAGTTGCCTAATGAAGTTCTCAGTCACCTAATATTCTTTCCTTGCTCTAATCTCACACAGCCAGTCAATTGCTAAGTTATCTCCTACCGAGTCTACCTCACAATTTTCTTTCAAATCTATTCACTACTCTTTACTTACACTACCATCACCCTAGTTCAAGTATAGTTATTCCTTCCATATCTTGGGGGTTAAAGGCATGGTATTCCCATGATCTGGAAAACTTTTTGTCCCTCCCTTAGTATCATAGAAGAAGTCTGAATTACTATGGTATTAAAAGATAAAAATATATTGATATTATGCAATACTGCACATATATTTTATTCATTTTTGGGTTTCTAAACTTTTTATGTGTCATCTATTAGCCTTCTTATGTTGTCTGTAGCTTCCACAAAACTCCCCCCAAATTCCCATTTAATTTTTTATGCCAACCCACGACCCATGATATATTGAAACCTCAGTGGGGAAAATCACAATGTGGAAGGGATGACTCTACTCTTCCTGTCTTATTTCAATTACTATGGTAATAGCCTCCTAATTGATCTCCCTGCTTCTAGTCTCCCCCCTCTCTCTAATCTATCCCCCACAGGGCACCACAATGCTCTCCCTAAGGTGCAGGTTTGAGTATGTCATTCCCCTGCTAAAAAAAACCTTCAGTGGCTCCTGATGGCAAATCAGATCAAATAGAAACTTCTTAGCCTGCCATTTAAATTTCTATATAATCTGTCTTGAATCTACCTTTCCTATTTTATATTTCAAACCAACTGCTCTTCATGAACTGCATGTTCCAGTTAAATTGGATCTAGTTGTTCCCTTAACTGGACATGCCATCTCTTTCTTCTGGGTGTTCATGCAGCTTGTCCTACATGCCTGGAATACCTTCCTTCTTCACATCCACCTTCCACAATCTCCTTTTCCTTCCAAGTTTCACTTGGGCACCATCTCCCCTTTGTAGATTTCCCTGCTCCCCTGCTTGAAAGTATTATCTTGCACATCAGTTTTGCTGTTGTTCTGTTTATCTGGCATCAGATTAAATCACGATAAAGCTTTAACGTCACCGAAACTCTCAAAAGTTGATTCAACTGTTTAAGTACAAAAGTCTTCCAGATAGTTGAGGAAAGTGATTTAACCCTGTCTGTTTCAGTTCCTTCATCTGTAAAATGGAAATAATAACAGTACCTCCTCCAAAGATTGTTGTGAGGATAAATGAAATAATATTTGTAAAGAGATCGGCAAACCTTAGGACACTATATAAAATGCCAGCTAGTAGAGGCACAAATCTTGTTATAGCACATATAATAAAAATTCTCTTCAAAAGAACAGATTCATTGTCTGTTTTTCCCATTTAAAAATTTTGTTGCCTTGTTTTTAAACATCACAATCCATTCCCAACATATTCCCTTACCAAACAAACAGGGCAGCAGGGTGGCACAGTAAATAGAGCACTGGGCCAGGAGCAAGGAAGACATCTTCCTGAGTTCAAATCTGGCCTCAGATACTTACTAGCTGTGCGACCCTGGGCAAGTCACTTAACCAAGTTTGCCTCAGTTTCCTTCTCTATAAAATAAGCTGGAGAAGAAAATGGCTAAACAACTTCAGTATCTTTGCCAAGAAAATCCCAAGGGAGGTCACAAAGAGATGGACACAATTGAAAAATGACTGAACAATGAAAACATTGAACCATTCTTTGTAGCAAAGAAAAATGCTTAAGGATAACTGGCAGATAAAAACCTAAATCTGACAACATAAAGTATATCTCCTACCCAAGTATCCCACCTTTCTACCTAGAGCACAAAGATCTTTCCTTTGCCCCCAGTAATACCCTACCTGAGAATATGTTTATCTGTTTATATCCTAGTAGAACATAAGTCCCTTGAGGGCAGGGATTATAGCATTTTAAAAAATGAATGTATTTAAAATATCAAAGGAGAGAATAAGTTTCAACAAAATAATCCTCCCAGATTGAGTGGCACATTTAGCACATTAGTAAGCCATAAGGGCTAAATTGATGAATGCTGTGTTCATTATTTAGTTCTAACTTCCCCCTCCTGAGTGGTGCCACTAATACACAACACTGACTGGTGAGAGTTTATGGGGGTCTAGTACGCCAATCTGTTATCAGTTTTTGACAGTAGTATACTGTGTTTCTATTTGAAGTGGAATTTGTGAATAGTTGCACAACTCAAAAGTACTTTAAATTCTATCTCTTTAGTAGCCCATCATGTCAAAGAAGACCAAGAGACCAAGGAAGAAAACAGGTTTTTAAAAATGAGGATTGGAAATTGAAATATTATCTTATTTCTGCTAAAGAAAAGATGATTGAGGTATGAAAGGTTGTATTGCAGAAATTAAAAGATGTAGAACAAAAGCAAAGATAATTCTTTCAAGCACCAAGAAGACCTGGAAATAATGCCACTGAAGCAACTTATGAAGTAGCTTATATATTTGGGAAAAAAAGGGAATCCATTCAGTCATAGAGAAATTGTCAAAGAATATATTATCGAAGTTGTAGGATGAATTTCAAAGTACACATAACTGCCTCTTTCAAGGAGAACCATAACTGATCAGCAGCATGAATTAGCTTTCAACTTAACAGAACAACCTCATGCTATACTTTAAAAGGAAGATATATATTATTCAATTGCTTTGGATGAACTGATATTAGTGACTTGACATAAATTTTATACTTCATTTGGGTCATGACAGTAGATTTTCTTTCCTACGAGGAGTTACTCGCTTTGGGCACTCTTGCTAACAGAACACGGGAAATAGATATCTTCCACTTTCAAGATAAATATCATGAAGTTGTATTGAATTTGGCAAATTTAATGAGTGTATGTACAGACAGTATACCTTCCATGACAGGAAATGACATGAAGGGTTTATTAAATAGATAAAAAGTATTAACAGATAAAGATACTCACATTTCTTTTCATTGTACCTTGCATCAGCAAAATCTCTTCTACAGTTACTATTTTAAGTGATACTTTGAAAGAACTTTTAAGTACTGTTAACTATATTTGTGCAAATGCAACATGGAATCATCAGTTTCATAACATGGTAAAGTTGAATGATGAGATTTTCAGGGTAGATTTGTCATATCATTCTAAAGTGCATTGACTATTGCAAAGACAGGTGTTAACCAAAATTTTATCTCTGTAAGAAGGGATAGTTAAATTAGAGCAGAATCAGCAAAGGTGAATTATTGAAAGAAGACTTCTATAGGAATACTGCATATCTGTGTGATGTCATGTCAAATCAAAATGATTTAAATATTTCCTTGCAAGATAAAACTAAGTTTGTATGGGATATGTGACAAAAAAAAATCCAAGCATTTCAAAAAACTTCTTCAAAGGGAATGTCAGATGAACATTTTCCCAGTTAGCAAAAGGCATTGATGATGATACATGTGAAATATCTGAAGAATTTGCAGCTGTTATAGATCTATTAATTGGAGAATACAGTGAAAGGTTCACTGACTTTGAGAATCATGATATCACATTCTAAAGCCCTAAAAGTCCTCAGGGTCTGAACCTTTGGCTTAGGGTCATCAAATTGTCCTTGGAGTTGATTAATCACACGAAGCACCAAATACGTTTTTATTTTAACACTAGAGTCATAGACTCTTTAAACTGGGAGAGACTTCAAAGAGCATTTCACTCAAATTCTACCTTTTGATTTCCCACTCTCCTCACCCGGCTCAGATTCCATCTTTTTCCACCATTCTGTGCAGAGGGGCAGTATGGTATAGTGAGAAAAATACTCTAGATCTGGACTCTACTCCTGGATCTGATCTTTTTTTTGGGGGGACAGGGGGATAATTAGCGTTAAGTGATTTGCTCAGGGTCACACAACTCAGATACAGTGTTTGAGGTTGGATTTGAATTCAGATCCTCCTGACTCCAGGGCTGGTGCACTAGGTGCTCTATCTACTTCCCCACCTAGCTGCCCCATCCTGTTTCTAGTCTTAGACCTATCAAACATTGGTGGCCTTGGGCAAGATTCTTCCCCTCTCTGGATCTTTTTCTTTTCTTCATGCATAAAATGAGTACTTAGCTTAGATGCTTTGAAAGGACTTTCAAGTTCTCACTCCTGTGATTCCCATGACTCCTTTCTATAGTGTCTTCACATTTGAAAGACTGTCATGTGAAACAAAGATCGAACCTGCTCTGCTTGGTCTCTGAGGGAGGAACTAAGTCCAATCAGCAGAAGCCATAAACAGGCATATCTCAGTTCAGTCTAAAAAGGGACTTGCCAACAATTCAAGTTATCTATACCACAGGGATATGGGCTGCCTTGGGAGAAAATGAACTCCCTGTTTGTGGAAGTGCTTGAATTCGCCCTCAGGCTTCACTGTTCAAATGTGCCCAGAACGGTTTCTGGAGATCCTTTTGTCCACATTTCCTCACCATAGTCTAGACTTGAAAGTTAAGTGTTACCCTTGACAGTTTTCTCTCCCTCACCCCAAACCCTGCCCCTTATCTTTTTATTATTACCTCCTTGGGGAGGACCCTGATTCCTGTCTTGTTTTTTTTTAAGGAGGTATTTGGGGTTAAGTGACTTGTCCAGTGTCACACAGCAAGTAAGGGTTTGGGGTCATATTTGAACTCAGGTCCTCGTTACTCCAGAACCAGTGCTTTATTCATTGGGCCACCTAGCTGCCCCAATTCCTGACCAAATTCTTGATCATGTTAGTGAACATTTAGGAAAGGAAGTAGTGATGACAAAGGGCCAGTGTTGTTCTTGCATAAATATTGAAGGGGATGTGGGGAAAAATGAAACATTAATGCGCTATTGCTGAACTTGTGAACTGATTCAACCATCATGTTGAGCAATCTGGATCTATGTCCAAAGGGCTATAAAACCACGCATAGCCTTTGAGCTAGCAATATCATTACTAGGTCTGTACCCCAAAAAAGATAAAAAAAAAAAAAAGGAAAAGGACCTATATATACAAAAATACTTATAGCACCACTTTTTGGGGGGCAAAGAATTAGAAATTGAGGGGATGTACATCAATTGGGGAATAGCTGAACAAATTGTGGTACGTGATTATAATTGAATACTATTGTATATAGGAAATGATGAGCAGGATACTGTCAGAGAAACCTGTAAAGACTTATATGAGCTGATGCAAAGTGAAATGTATTGTGTACAAAGTAACTGTGTGTTGTAGGATGATCAGTTGTGAATGACTTAGCTATTCTCAGCAATACAACAATCCAAGACAACTCTCCGGGACTTAGGATGAAGAATATTATCCATCCCCAGACAAAGAACTGATGGTGTCTAAATGCAGACTGGTGCATAATTTTTTTTGCTTTCTTCATTTTTCTTGAGTTTTTTTGTCAATGTTTTCTTTCACAACATGACTATTACGGAAGTGTTTTGCATGACTACATCTGCATAACCTATCTCAAATTTTCTGCCTTCTCATGAAGGGGAGTGGAGAGGGAGGAAGGGAGAGAATTTGGAACTCAAAGTCTTAAAAATGAATGTTAAAAATTGTTTTTACATGTAACTGGGGAAAAATAAAATACTAGATTAATAATAACCTCTAAAACAAGAATTGGTCATGCAATAATCCAAGACAATGCTGAAAGACTTGTGGTGAAAGGTGCTGTCTGATAAATAGAAGTATGCATACAATAATTTTACATATCTATATCTATTTGTGTCTAATGGTAGCATCCCTAGGGTGGGTTGGAGGGAGGGAAGAAAAAAAGGAAATTTACATGATAATTTTGTGGTATATTTAAAAGGAATAGCAAGTTGTAACATAGAAGATTTTATGTACAATCATCTGTTATGGAAATGTTTGTTTTATTCTATAAATTAAAAATAAAATAAATTTTAAAAAAAGAATGAAAGACTATCTTTATATACTTTTGTGACAATGTTACCAGATTTTGAAATCAAAGTATGATAGTTTACCTAGATGTTGGCAAAACCCTTTACAAAGTCTTTTATGTTATTCTTGTGAGCAAGTTGGAGAGTTATGATAGTATGGTTAGGTGGATTAGGGACTGGTTGAATATTGAATATTCATATTGAATGAATAATCAATACTTGTTCAATTTCATCTTGAAAGGAGATCTCTAACATAGTAACTCAGCAATCTGTGCTCAACTCAGGGCTAACATCTTAAATACATAACCTGGATAAAGGTATAGAAGACAGCTTATAAAAACTGTAGATGACAAAAGGCTAGGAGAAAGAGTTGGATGGCAAATATTCTGACAGGTTAGAATTTTGGATTGAATCAAATAAAATGAGTTCAGCTGGGACAAATATTACTAAATTATTTAATAGACTAATTATGAAATATTACTAATTATTTTAATTAGCATTTATATGACGTTGGATATTTGCAAAGTGCTTTAGAAATATTATCTCATTTTATTTTCATAACAATTCTGGGAAATAGGCATTATTACCCCCATTTTACAGATGATGAAACAGAGGTTGAAAGACTTGCTCAGTGTCACACAGGTAGTAAATGTCGGAAATGGGATTTCAACTCAGATCTTCTTGCTGCCAAGTTCAAGGATCTATCTGCTGTACCACCTACCTGACTAGCAAGGATCAGTTGAAGAAATTGAAGAAGAAAAGACAACTATCTTCAAGTAATTGAAGGGCAGTAACAAAGAAGAAATTTGTTCTCTTTGATCCCACAGGGAAGAACTAAGGATAATGAGTGGAAATCTGCAAAGAGGCAGATTTAGGTTTGATGTCAGGACAGACTTTCTAATCATCAGAGTGGTCCAAAGGAATAGTAGGTTGGTAGGGAGAGTAGTTGTCTCCTCACTGGAAATCTTCACCAAAGACTAGTGATGGAGGAAGGAGCAAAGAAAAAGAGAGGAAGAGGGAGAAGAGGAAAGAAGGGCACCTCCTAACCCCCCTTTCCCATTCTACATGTCTTCCGACCTCCCTGGTTTGGGTTGCAGTTAGTCAGATGCAGCAGCCAGCTGTCATTCAAATCTTTCTTCCTTCCCACCGTAGCTGGTCTCTGACTGCCCTCCTCTGGGTTTTGGTGACCCTATAGCGCTCCCTGCTGTCTTGTGCTAAGTGGGTACTTCCTCTCTTGTCATCTTGGGCTCTGTCTCTACTTATGGCTCAGGATCCTGTTTCATAAGATGCCCAGGGCATGTGTGTGTGTGTGTGTGTGTGTGTGTGTGTGTGTGTGTGTGTGCGCGTATTAGGAGTGGGTATGATTAAGCATATAGAAAGAGGGATAGACAATACAGAGATGAACAGAAGAAAAGACAGATGGAGGGAGAGAGAACGACAGTGGTAGGGACAGATGGAGGAGGAATGGACAGAAGCATAGACTAAGAGAGGAGAATGAGGACAGACAGACGGATCATTGGACAAAGGCAGAGGGAGGTATAGAGGGAAGAAGAGAAAAAAAAAGATGGAAGAGAGGGACAGACACACTGATGGAAGGACAGATGCAAGGAGGGAAGCATAGGAAGGCAGCCAGGGAAACAGACTAAGATTATCAGGTATAGGTTGGAATCTCTGAGGTCCCTTCCAGCTCAGATACTGGAGATAGAGTCATGGATGGAGGCAGAGGACAGAATCCCAAAGTTGAAAGGGATAGGAGACACCCATTGGCTGAGATAACTTCCCCGAGTCTCCCTCTGACCCACAATTTAATGTCAAACAATCTGTCAGCACACACTCAACTTCCTGGTGATGCCAAGGAAGAGTGGATGGGATCCAGCCCCGAGTGGGCCACAGCCTTTTCACATCTGTTGGCCAGAGGCGCTGTTGAGTCACCAACGACTGTAAATATCTCTTCCCTAAACCCTACATAAATAAGAAAAAGTAGGGAGGGAGATACTGTCACTGTTCAAGTATTTGAAGAATTATCAAACTATTAAGAGGAAGTGGGATCAGATTTTTGCTTAGCCTCAGAAGGCAGAACTAGATGTATAGTTAGGTGGATTTGAGAATGGTTGATCTGAGTAACATTTTAATAAATGACCAGGATAAAGGCATAGAAGAAGTTGCCAGGAGACATCAACGTAAATAATAATAGCATTTCCATGGCTCTTTTAAGGTTTGCGAGGCATTTTATAAATATCATCTTATTTTTTCCTTGCAAAAGCCCTGGGTAGTATGTGCTTTTATATTCATCTTCATTTTACAGATGAGGAAACTGAGGCAGACAGAAATTAATAGACTTGTTCAGGTCACTTGTTCGAGACCTGAATTCAGGTGTTCTTGCCTTGAGGTCCTGTACTCTATCCACTGAGCCACCCAGTTGCTTACAAAAAAGTAAAGAAACTTCCTAACAGAGCTGTGAAAAGGTGAAATCAACAATAAATTAAAACTGATGTTAAATAGAAACAATAATGAGGATGATGGTAATGATAGCTGACATTTGTACAGAGTTTTAGGGTTCACAATGCACCTTCAATATACGCTCATTTGATTCTCACACCAACCCTGGGAGTAGGTGATGTATAAATAATAACAGTCCCCACTTCAGGGTCCCTGTAGCCATAACGAAATTCCATCGTAGGGGATGGCTGGAATTTTTGGAGGGTACAATTTCCCAGAAAACATCCTCCCAAAGGGATAAAGATAGCATTGGCAAGACACGTTCCCCAAAAGGAGGGAATGTCACTCCTTTCTCCTTTCTCTATTCTGGTAGTTCTTGGGGTCCTAGGTCCCAGGCCTATATTCAGAGGGAGTCTTCTGTCCCTCAAAACAATTGGAAAGGGAGCTTTACATTTCTTCCTCCACTCTAATCTGTTCCTCCTCCAGATCATGGGGCAGGGAGTCCCTCTTAAATTTGTTCTTGGTCCCCCTAAGGAATTTGAGACTCTTGATTTCCTCCTTAGCCCCAAAACCTGTGCCTCAGGTTCTCCCTCAACTGCTAACTCCTCACTTTCTGGGTCCCTTTGGTCCTCTGGTTTGGATGAAGATAAAAGACCATCAGTGATCCCGAATCCCTTGAGACAGGGTGAACTTTTTCAAATTAAAAGATTGCATTTACTTAAACTTGGGGAAAATGGGAGGGGGAGTAAGGAAATTAGAGACAAACGTAAACAAATGTTTAGTGTGTCCAGCACAATAAAAATGTAGCCTTTCAAAAGTAATTGCTCAAATAGAACAGGAAAGATGGTAAACCACTTGAATGCACACAGGATTCTGGTGAACTAAACACAAGCATCTCTGAAAGATTTTGGAAAAATTGTTCCCTTTCTACTTCTAGCTATTAAAATAGACAGGCCTCCTTATGATTAAAACAAATTTAGAAAAATACAAGCAAATGAACGCAAAGCAAAGTGAAGGGAGTAGGCCATGCCAGGGTACTAGTCTAGTACCTATTGACTGTAGGCCGTAAGCAGAGGACCGATATCATCCAAGTTTTAGGGAAAGGAGGTAGAGTAGGGGAAGGGAGATGCAGGAAACTTTTTTTTTTTCAGTCAGATTCTCCTAGCATTGCAAGAGAAAAATCAAGCTTAGTGGGCCGCCTCCAGAAGAATCTAAATTAGTAACTTTCTGGCTTTCTTTCTGTTTTTACATTTATTCAGGAAAACCACTCAGCAGGGCTGAAGGAATTTTCACCAAGTAGCTGCTCCAGCCAACACAAGCTGATCCAGGGTGTTCTCTAAGACCATTTGTGCCCACGACAAGCTCCTGAATGTGATACTTTTAATATGGGCAAGACCCATCTGCTCAAAACACAAGCTCCTCTTTAGAGGAACCCAGAAGCTTTTGGATTTCATGGCAGTCCAGCAAGTGTCATGGTTGGTGTAGGAAAGGTACTGGTCATCATCAGACAGTGCATAGCTAAAAACTACAGAGAGAACATATGAAACAGTTTGCTATGCTCCTTAAGCTTGTATGCAGGGTATAAATACAGGTATCTCTCCTCCCATTCAATTGAACTAGAAATTTATATAAATGAACACAAATCATAGGAGCTATTGTGGGATCTGGAGCTTCCTCTAGTAATTTTTCCAAATACTCACAGATGTTGCCCTGATATTTGGTGAAACTCCCAGACTTTCTCCTCTAGAAAGTGCTGGTGGAGGTGGGTGAGAAGTCTTCCCATGCAAAATCCCAATATAATGGTGAGGAAATGAGATAGCAGAAGGGACAGGAGAAAAATCTTCCAAAACTTGGAACAGAACACACTTCCTTTTTCATGATACATGTGCTTCTCATGCTGAGGGTAACTGAATGCTTTGAGTGTTTTTTTCAATCCTTCACAGGTTGTTTTTTGGGGCTTCCTTGACCAGTCCCAGATTGATACACTATTTACTTAAAGCTTCTCTCCATTTCTTCCTGTTTTCTCCATCACACCCCGCTCCCCGCCCCCCCAACCCCTAGCCTTCTTTAGACTGAAGACTTCTTTTCTCCAATGCTCTGGATATCTATTTCTGAAGTTCTTTGAATCTCTTGGGGCATCTATGAAGTAAGTGAGGCTGTCACAGTGTGAACTCTTAGAGTTGCTCCATCCAGACGCATGCTGGGCATCCAGAAAAATTTTTTCTATATTGTAGAAAATTATAGTCCATTATAGACCAAGAATGAAGCTAGCAGGCTGTTGCTGTTGCTGTGATTGCTGGAGTATAGTTTCACTTCAGATCCTGGCAGGCTCTCCTTGGGTGGTAGCAGTAGCTGTAGCCAGCTCTGCACCATGGCCTAGAAGAGTTGACTCTTGGGGAGGGGAGGGGAAGCCTGACCTGGTCTGATTGTCTAGGGCAACAAGGGCTGGAGATTGTTGGGGACTACCAGCCCCTTGTTAAATAGCACTTTCATTCCTGTATTCTTGTTCCCACCAAACTGACCTCTCTGTCTCTCATATACCACACTTCCATCTTCTTCTGTGCTTTTTCAATGGCTATTTCCCTATGCCTGGAATACATCAACTCCATAGAGTCCCTTTTTTCCTTTATGATGCACCTCAGGTACCATCTTCTTCATGGACTCTTTCCTAATCCATCCCCAATTGCCAGAGGCCCCTCAACCCCCAAACTACCTTGTTTTTAACTACTTTCTTATTAGGATTACATGACTTGCCCAGGGTCGCACAGCTAGTGTCAGTTCTCCTGACTCCAGGGCCAGTGTTCTATTCACTTCGCCACCTTGGTGTACGTTATTAACTACTTTAACAACATGTACCTGTAGGGTGGTACAGTGGATCGAGTGCTGGGCCTGGGGACAGGAAGACCTGAGTTCAAGTTCAGTCTCAGATACTCACTAGCTGTGTGACCCTGGGCAAGTTCCTTAATCCAGTTTGCCTTACTCTACCAGAGAGAAGGAAATGACAAACCACTCCAGTATCTTTGCCAAGAAATCTGCATGGACAATATTGCTGTGCTACGGCCCACAGAGTCACAAAGACTAGGACATGACCAAATAACCATAACAAGATATATCAGTATTTTATGCCATGTTTTTTTTCGTATGTATTTGTTGTCTCTTCTCTCCCCCATTAGAGTATAAGATTCCTTTGACTTGAGATGGTTTTATCCTTTGTAGGCTTCAAGGTAGCTCAGTGGATAAAACACTGGGTTTGAAATCAGGAATACCTGAGCTCAAATTCAGTTTCAGACACTTACTAGTTGGGTAACTCTGGGCAAATCATTAAACATCTGTTTGTCTTGGCTTCTTCATCTGTAAAATGATGCTAATGATAGCACCTACCTTGTGAGGATCCAAGGAAATAATATTTGTAAAGAGTTTAGCATAGTTCTCAGCACAGAGAGGGTACTATATAAATGCTACCTCTTGTTATTGGTGGTGGTGGTGGTGGTGGTGGTAGTGGTAGTAGTAGTAGTACTAGTAGTAGTAGTAGGAGGAGGAGGAGGAGGAGTAAAGCGCTCGTAACTTATTTGACACATAATAGATATTATATAAATGCTTATTCCCATTTCTTTTTCCCTTCCCCCTTATATCTCCTAAACCTCCCACAATGCTCAGCATATTGTTGTTCAGTTGTTTTCAGTGACCCCATTTGGGGTTTTCTTAGCATAGATACTGGAGTGGCTTGTCATTTCCTTCTCCAGCTCATTTTACAGATGAGGAAACTGAGGCCAACAGGGTAAAGTGGCTTGTCCAGGGTCACACAGTTAGTAAGGCTGGATTTGAACTCAGCAAGGTGAGTCTTGCTAGCTCCAGGCCTGGTCCTCTGTTCACTGCCCTCCCTAGTTGCCTTCTATAGCAGGTGCTGAGCATTCTTAATGATCTGAACCACCTCTACCTGAATCCTCTCCCCTGCTCCATTCAGTGCCCAGATGAAACAGCACATTTTCTGTCAGAATTCCTCCCTTCCCTTTCCCCTCTCCCTCTCCACTAGTCTCTCTGGCCCCCAAGTTAAGAAGGCCCTTCCACGGCCCTAAACCAAGGACTCCTGCGGCTTTGATTTTTTTCCTTTCCTGTCCTAGGTAGCATTGCCAGTTAGGAAAGGAGGAGAGAGTATCTGGCACCTATTCCTGGCTTCCCAGCTGTGGGACTTCAGCCCAGTCACTTGACCTCAATGGACCTCAGTTACTCTTCCTCCAGAATGGAATAATAGTACATGTCTTTGACTCAGTCATGGAATTGGGAGAGCAGGGTCTGTCAAGTATTTTGAGCAGTGAAGATAAAAAGTTACAAGTAAATAGAAAGTATCATTACCATTGTTTGGATAGTGACACAAGGTTAATTTAGAAGGCGCGTCACAGAGGATCTTCTACCCCATCAAAAACATGAAATCATTCCTCTCCCTGTCATTTTCTATGATGTGTCTCTGAAGTGTGTATAATTGGCTACATTTCATAGGTGACTACGCTGCCGTTCCCTAGCCTGGAATGTACCCTAGAATTCTCTCATCTCTCCTGTGTTCCTCCCTTCTTCCCTCTCTCTCTCCCTCCCTCACCCTTCCTTCCCTCTGTCTCTTTCCTTCCTTCTTTCCTTCCTTCCTTCCTTTTTTCCTTCCTTTATCTTGGTCAGATCACATCTATAGTGTTATTTTCAATTGTGAATGCAATGTTCTAGGCATTGACAAAACTGGAGCATGTTCAGAGGATGGGAACTAGAGTGGTCATAGGACTCTAGGGAGCCTTTATGTGAGGATCGGTTGAAGGCACTGGGGATGGTTAGCCTGAAGAACTGAAGAGCTGAAGGTTACCATGATTGCTGTCATCAAGGATTTAAAAGATCAACACAGGGATGTATGGAAAGATCCCTAGACTTGGAGTCAGAAGACAAAGGTTTGAGTCCTGCCTCTGACACTTCCTTGTTTTTGTGTCCTTAGGTTAGTTACTTTCCTTCTTGTGACTTCAGTTTCTATCTTTGTAAAATGTAAAAGTTGAAATGGAAAAACCTCTAAAGTCCCTTTGAGCTCTGACATTCGATATGGCCATGTGCTTCTGAGTGAGAAGAATTAGCCTCGTTCTTTACTATAAATTTTATCTTAGTTTCCATCAACAAATATAACTAAACAAGATATAACAGATAAATAAGAGAGTAAAAATAGCAAATCAGATGTGATTCATGGGCTTTCACTCCATTCTCTCAGGGCCAGGCTGCTGTATCTTCCCTTCAAGGTGTGGGATGTATCTCTTCTCTACCATTAACTGAAGCCCCCACCAGCCATGTCCCCTTCATTTGTTTAAGCCAGTAGCAATCACTCCCAGTTCCATTAACTTACACTTACAAGGAATATTTGCTTCACAATTATAGTAAAAACAAACATACAAATATTTCCTCGGATACCTTGAGGCTATACTGTATCTATACCTCAGTCTCTGAGGGAGTAGGTTCCAAATTTACCTCAGTTTTTACATAGCATTTGTTTCACAGAGTTAAGTCCAAAAGTATGACTGCCAAACGAAATCCTTCCATTCAGCCCAGGTCCTGAAGGTGACTCTCAAAGACTGCTCCTTGTTCTTTCAAGTGTCATTGCTGAGCTGGCAGCTACACCTGGCTTAGATTCTGACTCGCACGTTCCTATAACTCATCTCCTTTTTTAAAGTAAAGTTTGTTAATTTCTTAATGGTGGGGATTAGTGGAAAGATCAGTGGTCTTGTGATAAGTCCAAAGCCCCAACTCCTGGGGGAAGGAAGGAAAGAAGCGTATATAAAGTGCCTTCTATGTGCCAGACACTATACTGAATACTTTACAAATATTTCACTGAATTACAGCACCCTGATTGGTGGTTGATAGTATCTCATTTTACAGTTGAAGCAGATGGAGGTTAAGTGACTTGCTTAGGGTTATGCAACCAGTAAGTGTATGAAGCAGGATTTGAACTCAGGTCTTCCTGACTCCATGCCCCTCAATCCATCCGCTGCTGTGACTCATCGCTTAACCAAGGTAGAAGGCTCCATTCTTTTTACCCAGAATGGAAAACAAACAAACAAATAAAATGATCAAAGAAAAGATTAAATACTTATTAAGTGCCTACTATGTGTCAGATACTGTATAAGCGCTTGAGATACTATCTAATTTTCTCCTGACAATAACCTTGTGAGATAGGTACTATCATCGCCATTTAAAAGCTGAAGAATCTGAGGCAGCCAGAGTTCAAAAGATTTGTCTAAGGTCACACAGCTACTAAGTGTCTGAGGCATCATTTGAACTAAAGTTTTTCTGACTCCAGACTCAGTTCTCTATCCATTGCCCCAGACAGCTGCTTATGTGGCTTAATGGCTCCTGCTTTTGTTTTAATTTGACACCACTGATGTAGCTCCATCCCCCCATTTTGCAGATTGAGACATTGAGGCCCAGATAATTGAGGATCACATAAATGAAATGACTTGCCCAAGATCACGCAGGTAGTAAGTGCCCAAATGGGGATTTGAACTCAGGTTTCATGACTCCAAGTTCAGTACTCTTCACATTGGTACTTCAGAAATCTCTTTGTACCATGCTGGAGGTCTATATTGTCTATAATGGAGAGCTCATGCCCTAGATAGAACTGTCTCTTTTTATAATGTATCATATCTCATCTTATTTTGGGCCCTGAAGGCAATCAGATGTCCTTGTGACAGCTGGAGGTCATTGCTCTTTTTCAGTCCTCTCACTTTATTATTAACAGCCAACAAACGTGCTTCATGGGTGGTTACTCTTCTCATTTTGTACTGAGAACTCCCATGAACGCTTCTTCTATGCAGTTCTCTTTTCCAGAAATCTCTCTCTTAAAAAATTGTTGTTATTATTTGTGTCTAATACTCATTTAAAAAATTTGAGTTCCAATTTCTCTCCCTTCTAGCTTGTCCTCCCTCTTGCGAAAGCAACATGATATCAATTATACATGTAAAGTTATGTAAAACATTAGCCATGGTGCAAAAAACCCACAAAACCTCAAGGAAAATAAAGTGAAAAAGTATGCTTCAATCTGCTTTCAGAGTTCATCACTTCTCTCCCTCGATATAGATAGCATTTTTCATCATGAGTCCTTTGGAATTGCCTTGGCTTATTCTATTGATTAGAGTAGCTAAGTCTTTCACAATCATTGTCACAATACTGCAGTTATTACATACAACGTTCTCCTGGCTCTGTTCACTTCACTTTGCTTTAGCTCATATATCTTCCCAGGTTTTTCTGAAACCATCCTGCTTGTCATTCCTAGAAGTATATCTTAACCAGAGTCTGTACCTCTTCACTCCCTGAATCTAAACACGTGTCTCAGACTGGGGTGGGGGATGGTGGTGGAGGAGGGAAGAGGAGCTTCCTTGAGCTCAGGAAATGATTGGGTAGATATGTCCTTACTGCACATGTTTGTAAACTTCCAGTATTTACTGAATGTTAACACCACCCTAAATTATGTGTATATTTCCTTTTACATAGCAATACCTACATCATCCATGGCTTTGTAATCTCTTGATCTTTGTGGTATCTGTAACATGGATTTTACTACTATCATTGATGCCAACTCTATAGCTGCGTTCAATGCACATATTCTTTTAGTTCTTTTTTCTCTTTTACTTCTTGGATTCTTCCTATTCAAATAGAATTTTTATACCCTAATTTGGTAATTTCCCAATAGATGGACATTTAGTTGATTTCTGGGTAGGTTTTTTTGTTGTCATAATGCCTAGGACTACATTTGTACAGATAGATCTCTTTTCCTGTCAATTGCATCCTCTGGGTACAGCTTCAGAAGTAGAATCACTAGGTCAAAAGGTAGACACATTCATAACTTACTATAAAATTCCATATGGCCAAAAAGTTGGACCAAACCACAACTTCATCAACAATGGAACTGTATGCCTACTTCATCAGATTTTCCACTAGCCTGCATTTTGTCATCTTTCTATTATCCTTGATGACTTGTTTGGATCAAATGGGAGAGAAGTTGTTTTAATTTGCTTTTTCTTTCATTTTGAGAAATTATCAACTTTTTTTCATGTGACTATTGTTTGATGTTTCTTCTTTTAAGAAAACAACTTTTGATTACTTATCCATTGAAGAATGGAGCTTACTTTTAGTTTGTGTTGGTATCTTACAAATTTTGAATGTCTGAGCTTTAACAGAAATGTTTGACACAAAGATTTTCCCCTCTCCCAGATTGTTTTGTTACTTTCTTATTCCGTATGAATTGTTCTTGTTGTACCAAAGCTATTCTATTTTTGAAAGGGGGAAGATCTGATTGAGTATACCTCCGTGATAAATCTTGAAGACCATCTCCTATAAGACTGAATAGCTTTCAGTGCTCCTAAGTTTAAAGGGCAAAGACAAAGGGTTGGCATGTCATCAGATAAGGGGACTGAGATAGGGAAGACATAGTATTGGGAAGCTAGCTCTCTAGACTGATACTGCAAGAAGAAGTTAGGAACTCCATGTTTCTTCTACACTGAGAAGTCAGTCATTAAGAGCCAGGGTGGGAAGGGTGGTAGTATAGACTATAACAGGGAGGTAGGATGACAGAGGCAGCAGCTGAGGCTAGCTTGTTGGGAGATTCCCTAGCATCTTCCAGTAGTGACTAATATATCCCTGTCTTGCTGTTTTGCAAGACCAAGGGTTTAAGAGGAGCAAGACAATCTATGAGAGACACATTTGGAGTGATGAATGACAGCCATTTGTGAATCAGTGCTAGAGCATTAGTACTTGTTTTAATTACATATTATCACCTATTCAGTTTCATTAAATATCTTCCCTTTGAATTTATAGTCATCTGGTTTGGTTTAAAAAAGAAACACCAGTGGGGAACTCATAAGCAGTGGCTCTAAATTGTTTGTTATTGTTTGTCCTTCATTCTCAAAGATGACCATGACATTAGAGAGGATGATGCCATGACTTGCAAGTGAATTGGATTTAAGTGAGGCAGAACTGTGCAAAGTCACCAGCCTCACTTCCTCCTCCAAAGTCATATAGATCCAGTGGCCAGATATAGATCAAGAGGACAGGAGATGGCCCCCATGGTTTTAAATTATTGACTATCTCAATAGTATGAAGATTTCATGGGCATATGGGAGGAGGAGGACATATTTAAGAAGGACCATACAGTTCTATTTTAATAAAATGAAAATTACAAATTTTACCTCATTTTTTTCTAAACCAAGACTTACTAAGAATTTATTTCCTTTCACTCATGATAAAACATACTTTTCTCTTCCAGAGAGAGGTGATGAACTCAGAGTACAGATGGAAGCTTATATTTTTTTGACATGGCTAATTGTAGGAATTTGGTTTGCCTGGTGATAAGTATTTGTAATGGGTTTTGTTTTTCTTGATTTTTTAATGGGTAAGGGAGCGGGAGATAGATGGGAGAGAATTTTGGACTGAAAATAAAGTTAAATGGAAGTACACATGTGTATGTATGTATGTTGTATATATCTATATATAAAATTATTCCATTTCCATACCTGACAAATGGAAAATAATTCCTTGTCCTTTATTTGTTTTTATAGTTTCAGAAATATTGCGGTATTGATCCATTTGGAATTTAGTGTGCTGTACTGTGAGATTTGGGGTTTCCATTTTTCATCAAACTGCAACCTAGGTTTCACAGCAATGAATAATTTCCCTAATGTTTTGTGATTCCAGGTTTATAAAACAGACTATTGTAGGCAACATGTTCTAGCTTGTTATTTACTAATCTATTCCACTAGTCCATTTTTCTGTAAATTATCTATAACCAGGTAGTTTTGATCCCTACAATCCTTTGTTGTATAATTTAAAGGGGAGGGAGAGAATAAGCATTTCCATAACATTTGCTATGTGTCAGGCAATGTGCTGAAGGTTTTTTGGTTTTTTTTTCAAATGTTGCCTCATTTGATCCCCATAACAACACTGTGAGGTAGATGCTATTACCATCATTTTACCATTGAGAAAATTGAGACAAACAAGGTAAGTGACCAACCCAGGTAGTAAGTGGCTAGGATTAGATTTGAACTTAGATCTTCCTGATTCCAGGTCGTGCACTCTATCCCTATGCCAACAGTGGCCTTAGATTTGAAAGCTAGGAGTTTAAGCCTTTCTTTTTCCTTTTCAAAATTTCCTGTGATATTCCTGTCCTATTATTTGTCTATATGAATTTTGTAGCTCTTTTGTCTAATTCTATAAAGCATACTATTAGTATTTTGATCAGCATAGCTTTAAATGTATAAATTCATTCAGAAATGATTGATAATGCTACTTATCCTAATTAGAAACAGCGAACATCTCTCCAAATATTTAATTCCTTTTTTATTTTTATAAAAATTGCTTCATACATGGGTAAAGCAAGTGTTTACCATTATTATTTTATATAATGCTAGATGATGGCTATGGATATAAGATAAGGAAAATAAATTAAGGGAAAATTGAGGGACTTGACTAAGCATAAGCATAGAAGAAACAAAACCATCATTTCTTGCAGACATGATTTCTATTTAAAGAACCGTAAAGATTCAATGAAAAATTATTTGAAACAATAACTTCAGTAAAGTTGTAGGATGTGAAATAAACCCATATCAATTATTAGTTTTTCCCTATACTATCAACAAAATCCAGCAGAAAGAGATAGAGAAATTGCATTCAAAATAGCTACAATATTTTGGAGTCCACCTACCAAGGTACATAAAGAACTATATCAATATTCTTGATAGAAATAAAGATATACCTAAATAATTGGAGGAAAATTAACCTTCATGGTCAGGCTGTGCCAATATAATATAATGAAAATATGCCTAATTATCTTACTTAGCCAGTGCCAAACCAATTAAATTTTCATAAGATTGTTTTATAGAGCTAGAAAAAAAAACCCTGAAATTTTTCTGGAGGAACAAAAGGTCAAGAATTTCAAGGAAGATAATGAAAACAGACGAGGAAGAAGGTGTGGGTTAGTACAAGTAAGCCTCAAACTATACTACAAAGCAGTAATCGTTGAATCCATTAGGCATTGGTTAAAAAATTGAAAATTTGGTCTAAGGAACAGATTTACTCTGTACTAGTAGCAAACTAGTAGAGTGTCATAGTGCTATACTGTGCTGGGTGAAAATGAAATGATTGAGGGGGGCGGAGCCAAGATGGCGGAGTAGAAAGACTCACATTTGCTAGCTCTGAACCCACAGCCCATGGATTCCCTCTAAAAAGAACTCTTGACAAATTCTGGAACAGTGTAAGCCGTGCAGAAACACAGTGAAGGTGATTTCCGTTGCAGAGAGCCCTGAAAAACCCACCGCAAAGGTTCCCCGGACACGGGAGTGGAGTCCTGCCCTGCGGAGCGCTCCCCTCCCCCGGCCCCGGCCGCGGAGCTCTGCCTGGCCACGCGGCACTGAGAGGAGCCAGCAGACCCAAGCAGGCTTCAGAGACCTGAATCTCTGGGCGGCTGCGAAGGTCCCTCCACCCACAGACGCACAGGTCAGTGAGAGAGACAGGCTGAGAGGGGAGCGGGGGATCTCCGGGACTCAGACCCCCTCAGGAGTTGGTGGTATTACA
>CM053769.1:414360002-414467833 GCA_028658325.1 Potorous gilbertii
ACAAATGGGGAGAAAATTTTGGAACCCAAAATCTTGTGAAAATGAATGTAAAAAGTTAAATAAATAAATAAAAAAAGAAAGCTGAGTTGCTGAAAAACAAAACAAAAAAAAAAAAAGAAAATGAAATGATTGAGAAAACGAAGGTTCAAGCTTCCAAGCATTTTGATTTATGAAATAATACATGCAATTGCTCAACCAATAGGGACTAGGTCCCCTCAGCTTAGGGCAGGACCCTGAATATAGGGAGAGATAGATTTTTATCCATTAAAAACAATAAATCAAATAAGGCCAACTAATTAAAAGAAAACATTGTAGTATTAGGTCATGTGATTTCTAATTGAAGGATAGATTAGGGACTTCTCAAGTTAGGAGGGAGAGAGTGAACAGGTGCAATTCTCTGAATTTGGGAAAAGAGGTGTCTCACTCCTCCAAGTGTCTCTGAACAATCAAAGGAACAAGGAAACAATAATTGACTGATCAGTATGGGGCCAGTTTTCAGAAAAGATATATGGGTTGCTTGAGATATACAATTGTAAGAAAACTCCTTGCATGAATCTTCAGATCTGATTGGTTTTCAGCATAATCTAGCCCCTTAGTTAAGGGTGTCTAAGCAGTTGGTAGAAGTGGTCAAGTTTCCCAGCCACACAATGCTAGGTTCAAACAATGCAATAAGGTTTTCTTCCAATTCCCACAACTGAATAAAGATTTTTCACAAGACAGAAATTGAACTAAACCCATAATGGAACAGAAAGGGAACTGAGCTAGCTCCAGGATTGAGTTGCAAGATGGAGTGTGGTTCACTTAATTATCACAATTAGCCACTTGCTGTCCTAATCCTCTTGATTCCCTCTCTATAAGCCCAAAGAATCCAGCTACTGGGGTAAGGACTCATTATTCAACAAAAACTACTGGGAAAACTGGAAAAAAGTGTGGCAGAAATTAGATTTAAACATCTCACACCATATACCAAGATAAGCTCCAAGTGTATACATGATTGAAATATAAAAAGTCAATCATAAACAAATTAGAGGAACAGGAAAACAAATGCCTTCCACAACTATGGATTGGTAAAGAATTAATGACCACACAAAGGATAGATAGGATGGAAGAAGATAAATGTGCTATTTTGATTATTTTATAATTGAAAAGTTTTTGCACAAACAAAATCAAATAAAGGCAGAAGGGAAACAATTAACGGGGACAATGACTTTGCAGTCAGCTTCTTTGACAAAGATCTGACATGTAAGGTATGTTAAGAGCTGAAGAGCTTTGAAAAGTAACATATTGAATTTATTATATACGTAAAAAGAAAATCAAACTGTACATCAGAGATTCACAGTTACATGTACACCTCATTAGCAGTTTTATCCATTACCCCTAATTCTGTTCCCTAAGATCTTCCTTCTCTAACAGGACAGCCCTTCAAATATCTGAAGTCTGCTATTATGTTCTTCTGTCTTCTCCTCTTCAGGCTAAGTATCTCTGATTTCATTACCTAATTCACATATAGCATGATCACATGGCCCTTCATAGTGGTGCAGTGGAAAGTGTCCCAGATTTGAAGTCAGAACACTTGGTTTGAAATTCACCTCCACTTATTCTCTGACATTGAGCAAGTCACTTTCTTCTCTACCTGTTTCCTCATCTATAAAATGAGGGTGCTGTGCTAGAGGACCTCAAAGGTCCTTTTAGCTCTAAAACTATGATCCCATGAACAACCTAGCTTTTCAATAAAATGTATCACTCAGAAGTGAATGCAATACTTTAGTTGTTGTCTTGCCAGGACAGAGTATAGTGGGACTATCACCTCCCTAGGTCATAGAGCTGTCCTCTTTGCACTATCTGCAAAAATAGCATAAAGAACTTTGCCAAATGCTTTGCTAAAATCTACATCAACTATACCCTACAGTATTCCTTTGATTTACCAGTATAGTGATCCTGTCAAAAGAAAAAATGAGGTTAGTCGGGCTTGACTTATTCATGATGAAGCCATGCTGGGGCTTTGTGATCCCTACTTACTTTTCTAGATAAGTAGTTCTTAAAGTATGGTCTGGAGACTCCTGGAAGTCCCTGAGACTCTTTCAGGGAGTACTTGAGGTGAAAACTATTTTTCATAATAATACCAAAAAGTTTGAGAACAGTCTAGATACTCATCAACCATCCCTCTCTGGGACACACCTCAGGGTATTACTAATTTTGGGTGCAGTGCTTTGCCTCTGGAATATTTAATCTATATCAGATTAAATATTGGGGGTTGCTGGGACAGACTGAGGACTAGTGAAATTGCAGATTCTGGAAAGTGGCAATGTCTAAACCACTGTGGTCCTGTTTGTGCAGATGTAACCAGGAGAGTCTTCATAGTGCTTTTTATAACAGCTATAAGCTAAATATGTGTATCCAAGTTTTATTTTTCTGAAGTCTGGAATATTTAGCACCAAGAGCCATATTGTAGATGAAAAAGATGGTAGTTGGAGATGGTGGAGAAATAGATACCAACCTGAACAGGATTTTCCCCCTTACTAGGGCTAGAATTGTGGATTATTTGTCTCAATATATGAACCCTGCTGTTGCTGCTTTGATATTAACATATTTATGTTTATGTTATCACTTCAAGAGTTTTTGTATTTTTAAAAGTAGTGATCTTGGTAGTGAGGATTCAGTGGGGCACATCTTGCAGGTGGGAGTGAGGCAAGGTTAGTAAGCAGGGACCATCGTGCAAGTGATTTGATTATTAGAGACACAAGCACATCCCTAAAACAAGTTAAGCCAGTACCACCGAGACAGGGGACAGAGTTGTGTAGTGATTGATCACTAGCTTTCTCGAGCTCCTGAATGGCAGGTTGGCTTGATACGGTATCCTCTGGTACGAGGCAGTATCTGTTACAAATACGGTACCTTCTAAAACTCTGCCAGGAAGTGAAGTAAAATTTACTAACCTATAGTTTACAGAATACATCCTCTTAACTTTTTGAAAACTCTTTACTTTTCTCCAGTCTTGTTACACCTATTATACTCTTTATAAATCTTTCCAATATTACTGAGAGTGATTTACCAAAGATACCTGCCAGCTCTTTGAGAACTCTGGGATTTAGTTCATCAGGGCTTTGGTAACTGGACAGCTAGGTGCCTTCTCATCTCCTTACTTATATATTAGACTTTTCTCAGGGATATTTGATTCAGAGACTCCACGTCCCCCCCCCTTACTTCCTACTTCTTTGTGTTCCAATTTCCCTCATAATTCTTAGCTTTTTGTTCCTCAGTGAATTTTACTATTATTTTGACCAACTCTATAAAGTAACTCCCTCGTAGTTTGATTTGTATAGCACTAAATTTTTAAATTAATTTAAATAGTATGATTATTTTTATTATATTAATTCAGCCTATCCTAGTACAATGAATCTTTATTTTAATAACATGTTGTAGCTTATATTTATATGTCTTGATCATATCTTGGTAGGGTCATGCCATATATTTTATGCATTTTAGTTTGAATGAAATATAATCTGCTATTTCATTTTTCAAGGTTTTATAGTACTATATAGAAAGATTTATTTTTTTTGGCAAAATAATATATATTCTGTTAATTTACTGAAGTTAATTGTTCTAATTGAATTTTTCTTTGGTTCTCTGGGGTTTTCTAAGTAAGTCATACTGCTTGCAAATAAAAATAATTTTGTCTATCCTCAATTTCTTTTTCTTGTTTTATTGTAATGAGGAAAATATACTTTAAGGTGATATTTAAGTTGAGTAATTGCCATTATTACTATTTAACCCTACCCCAATCTGATACATGGATTCCCCATTATATGGGAATATTTTCAGTACTGTGAGGTATTGGGGGACACTTTCCCCACTTTAAGCTGGGCTCAATGTAGAAATTTCTCTTCCTATTCATGACCTCAAGGTTATTTCCCTTGTGTCCATAACTGTTTGTGGGGGTCCATCAGTGCCCAATTCCTGTCAATACCAATTCTATAACATTGGCCAAGAGTTTGTTGGAACCCGTTCATACTGGTTCTGAAGAGCTAATTGTTAGATTTTCAGTGTGAACATTTACACTTCAGAAATCTGCAAATGTGCCAGATCAGGGCTCAAATTATTTTATTGATTGTCTAGAATTAAGAAAGTGAAGGACAAAATGTTAATAATGCAGATTAAACTTAAAAATATGTCATAAGTATATTTTTCCCACAGGGCTGGTTGTTAAAACCTTGAACATCATCAGCAGGTGTTCATTCCTTCTCCCTCCATCAAACAGTGAGAGGGAGTTCACTTTCTCCTAAGGCAACCTATTTAATTATAGAATCACTCTAATTATTAGGACACCTTCCTTATAGGAAGCTGAAATCTGTCTCCTTGTGATTCCTGCATGTTGGTCTAGTTACTGCCCTCAGGGAACAAGTGGAATAAGCCTTACTAGTTAGTCTAGCATATATAGTTGTGTGTGTGTGTGTGTGTGTGTGTGTGTGTACACATATATGTGGTTGGGTGTGTATATGTGTATGTGTATACATACAAACATATGCGTGTATATATACATATACACATGTATATACATACATATACACATGTATATATGTATATATATATACATACACACATATTTAATGTTTCTTCTAATCTAGATTACAACCCTTCAAAACCATAGCATTTAAAGCTATTTGGACCTTAAAGGTTAATCAGCCCGATCTCCTCTATTTTAGACCCAGCGAAGGGAAAGAATTTGCTCAAGGCCTTACAAGTTGTAAGTGAGAGACCTAAGAGTAGAGCAGAGCTTTTGGCTTCCGAATTTGGGGTTCTTCCTACTACAACACTTGCCTCTCAGCCTAGGGGGAAAGGTTGGATGGGAAGTGCTCTGGAAGTCTACTTACTTCCAAGAAACTGATTCTGTGGATAAAATAAAGATAATTTTGGTGCTTCCTGAGATTAGCCATCAATTCCTAGGAAAATTCAATGACTGAAACAAGGGTTTTTACTGGGTTAGATTTGCCTAAGACTGGACCCACTTGACTTATTTTCTAACCTCCTCTCTCAGAGCAAAGAAATCAGGACTCATTGTTCCCAAGGGTCATTGGTCTACTTTGAGCGTGCTCTGCCCATGGGAGATGGTAGCAGCATACTTCTGGGGCACCTAAGTGCTGAGTTTGGAGTGAGGAAGAAAAGATCTGAGTTCAAATCTTACCTCAGGTACTTACTAGCTGTATAACCCTGGGCAAGTCACTTAACCTTTTCCTGCATCAGTTTTCTCAGCAGTAGAATGGGGATTGGGTAACTAGGCAATACAGTGGATAGAATACTGGGCCTCAAGTCAGCAAGACTCATCTTCCTGAATTCAAATCTGACCTGACATTAACTGTGTGATCCTGGGCAAGTCTCTTAACACCACTTGCCTCCGTTTCTGATCTGTAAAATGAGCTGGAGAAGGAAATGGCAAACCATTCCATTATCTTTGCCAAGAAAATCCCAAATGGGGTTACAAAGAGATGGATGTGACTGGACAACAATAACTGCAGAATGGGTTTAATAATAGCATCCACCTCCCAAGATGGTTGTGAAGATGAGACAATATTTGTAAAGTGCTTAGCACTGTACCTGGTATATAGTAGGTGCTTAAGACATGTTGTTTCTTTCCTTTCTTCTATCCCATAGAGTCACAGATGTCAGAGCTGGAAAAGTCTTGCATTACACTGGATCCCTGGTCCCCTAATACTACAAGGCTGACTCAATATGTGGTGAATTCCTTGCTGGAACCTCCACATGGTAAGAAAGTCCAGCCACAATGCTCACTCTCTCTCCTTTACAGCTCCAGATCTGCCCCAGCATTAGCCAGGCCCTCTGGGTATAATATTCTACTTGAACTGATTCTTCTTCTCCTAATACCAACGATTCTGCACCCTGGGCTGTCACTGTACAAACCTCATCTCATTTCCCCAGCCTAGACTTTATGGGCAACTGCAGGGGGTCGGACCACCTCATACTAATGAGGACAAAACCACAAGGGAGGAGTATCCTCAAACTAAATACAGGGAGGTTTAACTGCAAACTAGTCAAATTGAGAAGTTCCAGCATGCTGGGTGAGGCTTTACTTTAGGCAAACATTCATTGCTCTGTATGCCAGGAAGGAAAGTGCCAGGGATGACCTACTCTCTCTTGCCTCCACATATAACATATGACTACTCAATTCCAAGTCTTCATGACCCCATTTGGGACTTTCTTGGCAAAGATTATCAAAGTGGTTTGCCATTTCCTTCTCCAGTTCATTTTACAGATAAAGAAACTGAGGCCAACAGAGTTAAGTAACTTAACCTGGAGATATATAGTGAGTATCTGAGGCCAGATTTGAATTTTTGATTTGAAGATAATCTTCCTGATTCCAGCCTGGGTCTTTATGAACTATGGTACCACCTGAGATTTTTCTGGGATATAAAGAAAGGCCTGCTACAGTTTGTATATTTGAAATACAAGTTTTAGGGAGAAATGTATGTTACAAAATAAATTTACTTCACCTTTATTATAATCACTGAAAAATGTCAATGTCTTCTTTTTGCTTAAACACCTTTTGAAGTATGCTGGCATAAGGAAGCCAACATATTTTTTAAAATGTATTTTAAAATGTATTTTTTAGTTCTTAACATTCAATTCCACAAGAATTTGAATTCAAAATTTTCTCCTTATGCCTCCCCACCCCCCACCCCAGGATAGCATGCACCCCATCCACCTCTTCCTCCAGTCTGTTCTCCCTTCTATTACCACCCTTGTATCCCCCTTCCCCTCTATTTTCCTGTAGGGCAAAATAGATTTCTATACTCCATTGCCTGTATAACTTAATTTCAAGTTGCATACTAAAACAATTTTCAACTTTCATTCTTAAAGCTATGAGTTTCATATACCTGACCCTCCCTCCCCACTCACCCTCACTGAGAAAACAAACAATCCAATATAGGTCATACATGTGTAACAATGCAAAGCATTCTCATAATAGTTACGTTGTAAAAGACTAACCACATTTCCCCCTGTCCTATCCTGCTCTTCATTTATTCCATTCTCTTCCATGACCTGTCATCCCACAACAGTGTTTGCTTCTGATTATCCCTTTCCCCAATTTATTGTCCCTTCTATTATCTTTCCTCTTCTATCCCCTACCCCCTTGCCTTCCTGTAGGATAAAACAGATTTCCATATTCAATTGAGTGTGTGTTAGTCCCTTCTTGAGTTAAATCCCATGAGAGTATGGCTCAATTATTTCCTTTCATCTCCCCCCTCTTTCCCTCCATTGTAAAAGCTCTTTCTCTCTCTTTTATGTGAGATGATATGTTACATTCTACCTCTCCCTTTCTCTTACTCCTAGTACATTCCATTCAACAATAACTTTTTTTTTGAGGTATTCTCCTTTCATATTCAGTTCACCCTGTGCCTTCTATGTGTATGCATATATATATAAATATATATATACACACATACACATATGAACATATACATACCTACACACATATAATATATACATACATACCTACCCATACATCTCTCTCTCTCTCTCTCTCTATGTATATATATTCCCTCTAACTATCCTAATACTGAAAAAAGTCTCATGAGTTACAAATAATATCTTTTCATGTAGGAATGTAAACATTTCAACTTTAATGAGTTCCTTAAGTCTTCTCTTTCCTATTTACCTTTTCATGTTTCTCTTGATTCTTGTATTTGAAAGTCAAATTTTGTATTCAACTCTGGTCTTTTCAACAAGAATGCTTACATATCCTCTATTTCATTAAAATTCCATTTTTTCCCCTGAAGTATTATACTCAGTTTGGCTGGGTAGGTGATTCTTGGATTTAATCCTATCTCCTTTGACCTCTGGAATATCATGTTCTAAGCCCTTAGATCTCTTAGCGTAGAAGCTGCTAAATCCTGTGTTATCCTGATGGTATTTCCACAATACTTGAATTGTTTTTTTCTGGCTGCTTGTAACATTTTCCCCTTGACCTGCGACTCTGGAATTTGACTAAAGTATTCCTAGGAGTTTTCCTTTGGGGATCTCTTTCAGGAAGTGAATTCTTTCCATTTCTATTTTACCCTCTGGGTCTAGAATATCAGGACAGTTTTCCTTGATAATTTCTTGGAAGATGATATCTAAGCTCTTTTTTTTAACATGATTTTCAGGTAGACCAATAATTTTTAAATTATCTCTCCTGGATCTATTTTCCAGGTCAGTTGTTTTTCCAGTGAGATATTTCACATTGTCTTCTATTTTTTCATTCTTTTGGTTTTGTTTTATAATTCTTGGTTTCTCATAAAGTCCTTAGTTTCCATCTGCTCCATTCTAATTTTTAAAGAACTATTTTCCTCAGTGAGCTTTTAAGTGGATGCTGCTGCTGCCCTGGGGTTGGGGCTAGGGCCAGACTTTGCTCCCCTCTCACTCAGGTGAAAGAGCTTTCTTACCGACCTTTGAAGCTGTCTTTGGCGTTTATGGGTTGAGAAATCTGGGAACTGCTGTTACTACCCCTAATTCTGCTCCCTGAAGCCTACTCCAGTCCTGTCTGTGCTGTGCTACATGGCCCTAGATGGACTGTGCACCACTTTGAGCCCGGGGCAAAAGACCTTTCCTGTCAGCCTTCCAGTCTGTCTTGGGCTAGAAATCTGTTTCATTCTGTTGTTTTGTGGTTTTTGCTGCTCTAGAATTTGTTTAGAGTCATTTTTTATAGGTATTTTATGGGCTACGAGGGGGGAGAGCTAGAGCAGGTCCATCTTTCTATTTCACCATCTTGGCTCCACACCCCCAAGCCAACATATTTTGAAGTTACATAGGCATGTTCTATGCCTTGTTCCCATATCATCACATAATTTGGACTGTTTCAAAAAGCTGGTTAATCTTGTAAGAACTTGAAAATTTATATGCATCTCCTCACTCCTATTTCTCAGTGTAAATGATAACCTGTGAAGCATGCAATGTGTCCAAATTGCACAAGGGGTCACATTTTTAACTGTCAGTTAACAACCATGTATTAAGTGTCTAGAGACACTTGAATATATTAATACTAAAACTACTAATAAAAAAATTAACATTAATAATAATTTACTAAGTTTATTTGGCACAAGAAAAAAATTTCCACCAAAGGGGAAACAACATACTCATATACAGGTATGTGCAAAACCTACACAGAGTCCATACAAGGTAAATTTGGGGGGAAAATATACATAGCCAGAGTAAATAGTAAGGGTCTCACATTGAAGATGGTACTTAAGCTGAGTCTCAGAAACTAGACTTTCAAGGGCAGCCAGGTAATGTGGTAGATATAGTACCTGGCCTGGAATCAGGAAGACTCATATTCTTGAGTTCAAATCTAATCTCAGACAGTAATGAACTGTGTGGTCCTGGGCAAGTCACTTACTCCTCTTTGCCTCAGTTTCCTCATCTGTAAAATGAACTGGAGAAGGAAATGGCAAATCACTCCAGTATCTGCCAAGAAAACCCCAAACAGGGTTAATGAAGAATAAGAAAACGACTGAACAACAACAAGGATTCCAGGATGTGGAGATGAGAAAGGAGTGCGTTCTAGGTGTGGGGGCCAGCCAATACAAGGGTACAGAGCTAGAGACAAAGTATTGTGTTTAAGTATCAGCAAGAAGGCTGGTTTTGATGTACTATAGAATGAATGGAGGGGAGTGATGTGTGAAAAGGTTGGATGATGGGTAGGATTGGGTCAGTTTGTGAAGGACTTAAAATGCTAGAGTTGATATCTGATCTTGAGCTAACAGATAGACACTGAAGTTTATTGAGTAGGAATGGAACATGTTTAGACCTGTGGAATAAGGGAGACATTTCAATTATTCAGACAAGAGGGACAGAAGTAAGGATGGTGTCTGTGTGAGTGGAAAGTGAGGGATGGATATGAGAGGGGTTGTGGAGATAGAAACACCATTTAAAAACTTACTGGGTATGTGGGGTGAGTGAAAGTAAAAAGGAGAGGATGATGCCAAGTTTATGGATTTGAATGATTAGAAGGACAATGATGATCTTTTAAAAAATTAAATATATTAAAACAAAAAGGAAAAAAGACCTATATGTACAGAAATATTTATAGTAGTTCTTTTCTGAGAGTAAAGAACTATAAGTTAAGGGGATACCCATCAATTAGGGAATGGCTAAACAAGTTATGATATGTGATTATGATGGAATACTATTGTTCCATAAGGAATGATGAACAGGATATTCTCAGAAAAACCTGGAAAGACTTGCATGGGCTGATGCAAAGTGAAAAGTACCATGTACAAAGTGACATCAGAGCTGTAAGATGATCAGCCATGAATGACTTGGGATTTTCCCAGCAATGCAGCAATACAGGACAACTCTGAAACACTTATGGTGAAGGATGCTATCCATTTCCAGAGAAAGAACTGACGGTGTCTGAATACGGATTGAGGAATTTTTTTTTTACTTTCTTTATTTTTCTTGAGTTCTTTCTCTTGTCTGTTTTTTTTTCACAACGTGACTATTATGGATGTTTTTTGCATGACTACACATATATAACCTGTATCCAATTGCTTGTCTTCTAAATGGGGGATGGGTGAGGAGGGAGATGAGGAGAGAATTTGGAACTCAAAAGTTTTCAAGACAAATGTGAAAAATTGTTTTTGCATGTAGCTAGGGAAAAATAAAATAATAAAAGCTTAGAAGCTTAAAAATTTAAAAAATTAAATTTATTTCTCTCCAACCCACTTCTCCTCCCTACTGTAAAAAAAGGAAAAAACAAAATTTTTGTAAGATATGCATTGTCAAGCAAAACAAATTCCCACATTATCATAATCATAAATATACGTTTTAGTCTGCATATTGAGTCCATTAACTCTTTGATGATAATGATGTCCTTGACAGAAAAAGGGAAGTCTGGACAAAGTATAGATTTTGGGGAAAGATAATGAGTTCTGTTTTGGAATATTGCTTTTGAGATACCTACACCCATACACACCCATACCCATACTCACCCACCTGCCCACCCACAAGCATGCATGTGCATTTAATGGTTTCCTATCTACTAGTCCCTTTGTTTGAAATGTCTGGTAGGCAGATAATGATATGAGATGGGAATTTGAGAGAAAGACTAGGGCTAGATATTTAGATCTGAGAGGTACCTGCAGAAGGATGGAAATCAGACCCAAGAAAATTGATGAGGTCATGTTTCACAGATAACACACAGGAGGTACTGGAGTTTTGAGACGCCAGTCTCTAATAGGTTCACTCTTGATCTGGTCAGACAGGCAGATACTTTTGGAGGGGTTAATAATCAACTTAATTCTAGTCTAGTGTTCTAATGAGGGTTTGCTGATAATGGAAGCACTAACTCCTACAGCATTCCCTAATCACCCTTCTCACAGGGGTGGACAAGAAGGGGGCCAACTACCCCTATGTCTCGATGGGGTTAGTCAAGACAGGCACAGCTTGTACACTCCCCTAAATCTCCTCAGACCTTCTTCATGGGGGCCATTCAAGGCACACACATATTTCCCCCATGGTTTCCCCATGATTTCCCCACTCACTGATCAGGGCATACTTGCTTTTTTAGAGCAACAGACAAAGAAGGCACATTAAGCTCATAAGTTATTTCTGCATCATTCTGCGCAAGTGTAATAAATATTGCATTATGTTATCCCTTATCTCACAGCACAGTTGCAATAGGACTGTCATTATGACTCTAGAAATTACCATCTAGGATCCTTGAGATTATTCTGGGAGTTATTATCTAACACCTGGAAGCTAGACATTGCCATGACCATGGATCTTGAGAAATTAACTCTAAAAATGATAACAAAATCACCCTTACATACAAGTCATCAAGTGAAAGAGGACAAGAAAAAAACAGAAGAGAGATCAAGTTCCTTAAGGAACATCTATGGGGATGTACAAGTGGTCAGATGGGCACAAGGAGAATCAAAAGAGAGTTATGAAAATCTAAAGAGAATATCCAAGAGAGGGTAGTCAATAGTATCAAATGTGACAAAGAAATCAATAAGGATGAAGAATAAGCAAAGGCCATTAGATACAGCAATTAAAAGATCACAGCTAACTCAGAATGCTGAGGTCAGAAGCCAGACTGGGAAGTTTAGAAGAGAGTGAAAACTTTCTCCTGATGGGTACTGAACTCAAAGGTAGAGTGAGATGTATTTTTTTGGACATGGCCAGTGCAGGAATTTTTTGTAATAGGGATTTTGTTTTTCTTACTTTCTCAATGGTGGAAAGTGGGGTTGGGGAAGAGAAGGAGGAAGGGGAGAAAGCATATCTTTGAAAAAAATTAAAGAAAAAAGAATGAGAAGAGACCTTAGAACAATAAGCACAGTTTTTTCAAGGAGTTTAACCGAGAAAGGGAGGAAAGATATAGGTGGTTAGGCATCATGGCATTGTGGGAAGAGCACTAGTTCTGGTATCAGTGGAGGACCTGAGATCAAATTCAACCTCTGGTGTTTACTACATATATGACCTTAGAAAAGTCACTTAACTTCTCTGGGCAGCATTCTCTTTATCTGTAAAATGGTGCTGTTGGATTAGATGGCTGCTGAGGTCCTTTCCTACTCTAGATATATGTTCCTCTGATTTAGTGAGGGTTTTAGTTTTTTAAAGACTGCAGGAGACTTGGGCATGTTTGTAGGCAGCAAAGAAGGAACTAGTACGTAGGAAGATATTAAAAGATTAAATGTGCATGTATGTGTATATGTGAGGGGGAGGGAGGGAGACAAAGAAAGAGAGCGAGGAAGAGACGATAGTAGGGGCTAATTGGTTGGAGAAGCCTGAGGCGGTATGAGGGATAGGATCATACGTTTAGAGAGTTTGGTCTAGGTTAGAAGGAACACCTCTTCATCACAGAAATAGTTTAGAATAGCTGGTGTGGTGAATGACACAGAAGATCAATTAAGGAGTAAAAGGATTTATTGCCTTGCTTCAGTCTGACCTCAGTTGAGAATAGATGACATAAATTTGCACTAGACCCAATGAACATGGTTATATCACTTCTGTTCAAGAGGTAAATGATGAAGTAACCCAAGGATAAGACACGAGGTGTGATAAGAAAAAGGAGCATGGGATTGGAGAGTAGAGGATAATGTAAAACTGAACTAACTAAATGATTGAGATTGGGAAGTCAAAGTAGGGGTATGGCCCTAGGGAAATACTGATATATTGGAGGTCATAGAAGGCTAAGAAATATAGATGGTAGGATAGAAGATTATGATCAGATAAGGGAATTTCAGAGTTCATCATAGAAATGGATTATTTCTAGGTAATGGTGCAATGATCCCTGTGTACATCTGAGGTAGAGTGTAGGAGTAAGTGACAGGAGCTTGAGTGGATAGAGAAAGTGAAGATGTGTGGTTTAGGGTGTTTGAGGGAATATCAACATTCATGCTGACATCCTCTAGTATGAGAGTAGGAGTGGGAATGGAGGAGATTGTGAATTGGACCCTGAACTCATTCACAAAAAAAAGAATGTTCTGGAGACTGGTAGACAGATTCCAATAAAGTTAACCTCAGAAGAGGAGAGGATGCTTTGTGGTGGCAGCTAGTGTTTGTAGACCTATGTTTTATTCTGCCATTTATCACTGCACAGTCTAATGCAATTTTCCCACATTATGCTATTTTCATTTTAAAAATACATCAATTATATAGAAAATTTCTCTTTTTGTTGTCTTTCCATCAACAGGTTTACAAAATAACTTATCTTTGCTACTATTAGTTTCAGCAGTATATTGTACATATGTAACCAAATTAGTATAATTAACTATATCTGCTGCTTTAGCCACTAAAAAATTCAAAATTGAAAGATTTTGGTTTCTCGAATAATTGATTACAAAGGTCTTCAGGCATATAGTCAATTTTCCTACCCCAGCATATTACTTGCAAATGGAACCACTGAAGCTACTTTGCATATGATTTGCCAAGCTTCATTTCCAGCCTCTCCATTGCTGTATGTAGTACCAAAGTTTCTCTTGTCCAATGGCATATTTTATACTGAGTAATTTTGCAAGCAACTTTTTATGATGTAAACAATTCTCTGATATCAATGTTTTGTTTCGAAAAGGACTTTCCCCCCCTTATCAAGGAACCTAATTTCCTCAGGAAAAGTTCAACATATCCTACAATACACTTTTAGAATGTCCTTTTAATTTACTGGATGTCATGCTATTTGTATCTAAAGCACTCACAAAAGCAAACATAGCAATAACAGTGAATCCTAATGATACAGTGAATCATATTTTTGGACTTAGGATTGTTTACTTTGTATTCCTGTATTTCTAAACTCTCATATATCTGCTTATATTACTTTCAGCTGCTCCAATGGATTTTTTTCTCTTTAAAACAGTTACATTTTTATCTATCAGCAAAGGATAGTATTTCACTTACAAATTAGAGACAAAAAAATTGAGTATTAAATTTAATTACTGAAAATTTCAAGATATTATCTCAAGTTGTTGAATTTTGTAAAAAGTGTAAGTTTAAAAAAAAAATTAAATCAGCTTATTATATTGTCTCTACCAAAACAAACTGTATTGAAGAATATGACAGATATAATACTTTGAACTTATACAGGAAAATCAGTCAATACAGATTTATTAATTGCCCACCCTGCCAGACACTGTGCTAAGTGCTGGCAAATACAAAGGAAAAAGACTATCCTTGTTCTCAAACATCTCACAGTCTAATAGGAGAGATAATATGCAAACAACAATATACAAACAAGTTATGTACAAAATAAATTGGAAATAACCAACACAGGGAAGGAGCTGGAATTAATATTACCTTAAGAGTTTACACATGTCACATTTAAATGTAGCTAATGGCACAAGGCAACCTAATTTGTCTCAGACATAATGAAGAATTTCTTCAAGAACTGAAATAGAGAAAAAGGATCTAAAGAGGAAAAGAGGAATCCTGACATATGTCAGAAAGTTGAAGAATGGGAGGAGACAAAGAGAAGACCATTGAACACTTGGATATTTCTATAGATTGTTGGGAAGAGTAGCATGATTGGCGTAGGAGGAATCATGAAAACCGGAAAAGCATTTTTTTAACCACTAGGTGGCACTAATATCCATCATCCTAATTCTGTTTAACAGAAAGGATCTGAAGATGAGTGGTCCTCCCACTGGGCTTGAGTCCCTGAGGAAGTCCTGAACCCTCTGTTGTTCTCAAACAGTCGATGACTTTTATCCCTCATTTCTATCTTCTTCAGTGCAGCAGTGCTGATTCCAGAAGGTTTGGATTATTGTGGATCTACCCAATCAGAATTTGCTTTTGAGTCCCTCCATCTGGTAAACCCCATCTCTTCCCTGGATTTGCTATGTTTCACTGAGCTCTAGACTGGAAACCACAACTCACATGAACAGACAAAATAAGCTGTGACCATTTGGCTGCTGGGATACCACCTGGAGAATGCTGCCATAGAGACAAGAGATTCTGCAGATGGTGAGCGGAGTTTGTCCAAGGAGTCACAAATTTGGTGACATCTTTTTTAAAAGATAATTTTTATAGGTATCTGTTTTTTAAACACCAAAATGTCTAGAATCCTTCCTACTTTCCCACCCTACTAGCTGTCCCAGATAAAAAATAATATTTTAAAAAAGAGGAAAAAATTAGCGTACGAATAAAAACTCTGAAAATGCACAAAAAGTGCTAACTTCATGGACCTCCTATATCTTCAAAGAAGTGAAATGGGGGTACTTCTCGTATCTCTTCTTTGGAACCTTGCTTGTTCTTTGTAATTTAGTATCATTCATTTTTAAGGGCAGCTAAGTGGAATAGTGAATAGAGGGCAAGGCCTGGAGTCAGGAAGATTCATCTTCCTGAGTCCAAATCTGGCTGCAGACCTTACTAGCTGTGTGACCCTGGCCAAGTCACTTCACCCTGTTTGCCTCAGTTTCTCATCTGTAAAATGAGCTGGAGAAGGAAATGGCAAACTACTCTAGCATCTTTGCCAAGAAGACCCTAAATGGGGTCATGAAGAGTCTGAAGAACGTGACACAAATGAATCACAAAATAATTCAATTTTTATTGTTTTATGTTTGTTCTTTCCATTTGTATTGTTGTATGTTGTTTTTTCTTGACTCAGTTTACTTCAATCTAGACTAGATTGTACAAATCTTTCCATATTTCTCTATATTATTCATCATTTCTTACAGCATAGTAATATTCCATTGCATTCATGTAACACAATTTGTTTAGCCATTCCCCATTCAATAGGTGTCTACTTTCCATTCTTTCCTATCACAAAAAGTGCTGCTATAAATATTTTAGTGTACATTTAGTGTAGTGGGGTGGTAGTGATGAAACCTGGATTCTTCAGAGGCCCTAATTTACCTTTTCTTAGAATGAAATAAGTATTTATTAAATTCCTACTATGTGACAAGGCACTGTGCTAAGTACTTTACAAATCTTTTTTCATTTAATTTTCACAACAACACCTCTAGGAAGGTGATATGACTATCTGCATTTTACAGTTGAAGAAACTGAGGCAGAAAGTGGTTAGGTGGCTTGCCCAGGGTCATACATTATGTAAATGTCTGAGACTGGATATAACTCCAGGCCCAGTGCTCTATTGCATCACCTGGCTGCTTTGGTTTTAAACTACTCCCCATTAGAGGGAATCCTTCCCTCTAATTAGGCTGGTATTCTTACTGCATACAGTAGGCTCTTTCCTGCCTTTGTTCCTCTGTTCAACCTCACTGGAATGTTCCCCTGGCTTTCTTTCTTCTATCAAAATGCTTTCCTTCTTTCAAGGCCTATTGCCTTTAGGAAACCTCTTGGGTTCATTTCAGCCCAGTCTTCCCTTTCCTTCCTCTGAGCCCCTAAGGATTTGTCTGAATAGGTATATGTCACAATAGGTATATGCCCTAGTTGTTTTTTTGTTTTTATTTTTTAAAAATCTCCTGTGTGTGAATCTAGTCTCCTTAGACAGACCATGAACACCCTTAGGACAGAACATGGGTTTGCCCCTTCTCTTTCCCATTTTTTCATGGATTTAGAGGTGGAAGGTACCCTTTGATATTATCTAGTACAAACTTTCCTTTTGACAGATAAGGAAATTGACACCCAGATAAAAGAGTCTTGCCCTAGCTCCATCTAGTTAGTAATTAGCAGGACTGAAATTTGAACCCACGCTAGGTGGTACAGTGGATAGAGTGCCAGGCCTGGAGTAAGACTCATTTTCCTGAGTTCAAATCTGGTCTCAGACGTTTATGAGCTGCGTGACCCTGGGCGAGTCACTGAACCTTGATTGCCTCAGTTTCCTCATCTGTGAAATGAGCTGGAGAAGGAAATGGCAAAGTTCTCCAGTATCTTTGCTAAGAAAACCCCAAAATAAGTCATAAAGAGTCAGGCATGACTGGAAAATGACTGATCAACAACCTCTGACTTCAAATCCACGCTCTTTCTATTATAATATGTCATCTTCTAGACTGTAGTGTCCAGATCTGCATCTATTTTGCTTTCCCCAAATTATGAACTGTGCTTTTCCTATCATATGACCAAACACAGGTCTGGCTACTGAACGAACCTAAGAAAATATGAACTCAATGAAAAGCAGGCAAGATCCATGGAGACTTCACAGGTATAGATTAAGAAACTTGGGTTATCAGGGTATTTACTCAGTTGCTCATACTTGAATAGAAACCCATCCTCAAGCCTTTATTCCTGTAAAAATCAGAGATGCAAATATTATTCTGGGTAACTCAGAATTGGCTTCCCCATCTTTCTCCTGGGGTAGCCCTAGGCCTTTGATGTGGCTGCTCTCTCTACCCGAATGAAGCCTCTCCTCCCCAGGGGCCCTTTTAAGATGCTGGTTGGGTCTTGGCACAATGCCTCATCTGGAATAAATAATTAAAGATCTTAAAGCACTGCTGGGTCTGGGCAGACTAGCTTCTCCAAGCAAGGATAACCTCACAATTTTCTATAGATTGCCCTTTTCCCTCTCCCTGAAAATGAGGGAGCCATGGTGGTAAGAATTTGGAGTTTTTCCAATCAAGGATTGGAAGGCACCTTAGCTCAGAGGACCTGGGTTCAAGTCTCAGCTCTCTTTCTCTTCACTTGTGTGACCTTAGGCAAGTTACTTTTTGCTCTGGGATTTTTTTCCTTATCCATAACAGAGGTAATGTCTAAGGCCCCTTCCAGCTCTAAACCCTGTGATCCTAGGGGAATGATGCATCATGGGCATCATGATGCAATATAAAGAGCCTTGGAGGTGGGGCCAGGAGCCCTGCTTTCTTATTCTGTCTCCAATACTGACTTCTTTCTTTTGAGACTTAGTTTCCCCTTCTATCAAATACTACCTAGCACATAGGCTTGTTGGATGAAAAGTTTTTTGTAAAGCTTAATGGACTATAAAAATGAGAGCTGTTATTATAATTCAGCTAGCAAACCAAACCCAACCCAATCAAGGACAGGGACCCAAGTTCTCTTTTTTTGAAGGCAATCGGGGTTAAGTGACTTACCTATACTAATAAGTATCTGAGGTCAATTTTCAGCGCACATCCTCCTGCCTCCAGGGTCTGTGCTCTAGCCACTGCACCATCCAGCCACCATAGACCTAGGCTCTTCTTACAAAATGAAAATATACTTAGATGTATAATTTTAGTGTTCACTTTCCCATGGATTGATTTTTTCAGATGCTCCTAGTGACTACAGACCTGGGTGGAAGGAGGTAGAGCAATAAATTATTCTTTCCTTTTCCCAACAGCCACAGCATGCTGGAAGATTAGGATTTGAATGCTGCCTCTGGCACTTATTACGTGGATGGCCTTGACCAAATCACTTATCTTTTCTGAGCTGCATTTTTTCTCATCTGCAAAATGGGATGTGGGGAAAAATGACTAGATGGATAGCTTTTGAGGTTCCTTTCTAACTCTTGAGTTACGATGCTATGACCAGTCACCCTGACTTCATTTGGTCAGAGCTGTAGACACTCTGAGGTGACATTCTCCTTCTGGGGCTCCTAGTACTGAAATGGCTGGTTTGGGAGTGTGGAAGGAGTTGAGAAATCATAGAGCAGAGATAACTGTAAGGTTCAGAACTTGCTCCCTAGTTTTAGTCCCAGTTCCTGCACTGATATCTCTTGTGGAAGAAGGCCAGGTCTTGAATTCTAGCCAAGGACAGAAAACTCCAATAGACCATTTGGACAGAAATCAAAAGCAACCAGGCCCTCTGCATCTGCTCATCATTTGTGCTGGCCAGACTATAAAATTCAAATTCAACCAACACCAACCAATCAATTAATGAGCATTTGTAATGCACTTATAATGTGTCAGAAGCTGGGGATACTAACACAAAAGTAAAAATGGTCCCTTCTCTCAAGGCACTTATATTCTATTGAAGAAGACAATTCATACATGTTAATTTTCTTTAGGGGAAGGCAAAGCTGAGTTTTGAAGGAAATTAGGATTCTTAGAGGTTGAGAGATGAGGAGGGTTTATATTCTAGGAATGAGGAGCCTACGTGCCCGATCCTGTGCTAGGACCTAGGAGAACATGTTGGATAGGCATAGACTAGAAACCTTTAGTGTCAGCACTCCTAGACATTGCGATGTGGTAGAAAGACCTCTAGACCCCAAGCCAGCAGACTTGAATTCTCATCCTGGGTCTGCCCCCAACTAATTATATGATTAGCTTAGGAAAATGTGAATCTGTTTTTTATCTTCAAAATGAGGGAGGGGCTTGGATTAGATAATCTGCAAGGTCCTATACAGCTCTAAATATTCTGTAATTCAACTCTATTAGGCAAAACTTCTTCTAGCATTAAATTTCTTATCCACTTTTATTACATTTTTCTTTTCTTATTTTAAAATTTTCTCCAATTAGTAAGCAATTATTTTATCTCCCTCCAACTTCTCCCTGTTAGGAAAAAACCCAAAACTTTTGTACAAAAATTTTCACATTGGCCATGTAGGTAAAAGAATGTCTCATTCTGTATTTGAAGTCTATCACTATAACATTAACTGAAGCTCTAACTTTATCCCAATTGCCTTGCTCAAACCACATATATGCATATGTTATATATATTTATCACTTTGGTAGGTATTTGCAGTTTTTACTAGATAAAACTATATATTATATGTCTATGTGTTTTTTTATACTGAATAGCCTAGGTCAGAACACAGCAAGGTAAAATAACAAATTGTTTACTTGATAACTGTGATGTCTAGTGTCCAGCTGAGAGGTTGGAACAAAGGAGGTTTAGTTTATAATAATGATGATGATAACTCACCTTTCCATAGCATCCTAAAGGGCTTTTCTCACCAGAACCCTCTGAGATAGAATGTATTTGTAACCCCATTTACAGATGAGGAAGCTAAATCTGAGAGAGTTTTAGTAACTGGATTATGATTATAAGTAACTGGATTATGATTACAGTTTAGAGCTGGAAGGGTCCTTAGAAGTCATCTAATCCAAGTTTTCCTCTTCCCACCATCTCTTTATCACTGATTAAAAAAAAGGAGACCCAGAGAACCAGCACTCTTAACAGAGCAAGTGAGTGCCAGAGCCAGGAATCTGAAAACAAAATAAAACACAGAATTCGGAGTTTGTGCCCCTGAATAATTAATTCACTGTGTGAGCTTTGGCAAATCATTTCTCTCTGGTCTCAGTTTTCTCATTTGTAAAATTCGGGGGTTTATTCTAGATGATTCCTAAGTCCCTTCCAGCTCCAAATTCTATAATTCTAATTGTGACTCTAAGAATCTTTCCATTACACTGCCATCTCTCTCTCTCTTTTTAATCAGTATTTTATTCCAGATTTTAAATTTTAGCCCAAGAGCACCTGATGGGAATTCATTGCTTGGTAAAAGTATCCTATCTGCTTTGTGGGTTATCTTCTCTGACTGTGGGCCTTTTTCCTTGTCCCACTTCAGTCCTAACTCAGGACTGCTGAGAAAAAAGCCAAATCAGTCCGACTTTAGGTCTGTCAAGAAAGGGAAATGTGTCAAAACTTGCTCTGCCACCTCCTCCCTGAAGTCCTCTATGACTACTCCAGCTCAATTTCCTCCTTCTTTGAACTCCTCTGGCACTTAAGAATCTGAATTACACAGTCTAGGTCTGATTCCATTTAGTCTGACTATTCTCAGTTTCCTGTGAGTCAGATTTATCAGTTTCTTTTGAGGGCACAGGCTATATTTTATACACATCTTGTTTTCCTCTAGGGCCTTCACAAGGGCCAGCCTACTGGCCTAGCACCCAAGTCACTGCAGAAGCTCAGTATAAATACCTGATTGATGATGGATCATCCTTTTCTAACCAGTCCCTTCAGGAGCTCACAGGACATCTGTGTGAGAAAACCTATACTGTTTTTGGAAGCCAGGCCTAGTCAGAAGAGCTATTTGGGAGGTGCCATAATGGGTGTGTTAGGCCCTTCTGTGTCCTAGCAGGATTAGAAATGAAGAAGCAGGGGCGGGGCTTTGGACTCTGCCTAAGCAAGCAGCAACCAACCCTTAAGAAATGGCTAGGTTTGCAACCAGTTACAGACCTACTTTGAGCAGAGGCCAGAGAGCAAATAGAGTTAATAATAACACCCAGTGGAAGGCCTGGCCCCACAGAATCCTGGAACGTCAGAGCTGGCAGAGCCCCTTAGAGTTGATTTAGTCTAAACCTCTCATTTTATACATGGGAAAACCGTGAAACCAGAGCCTCTGAGAAGGGAGGAGACTCATCCAAGGTCATATAAAGCAAAAAAGCCAAGATTCAAACCAAGGTCTTCCGAGTCCAAATTCAAAGTTCCTTCCACTCCATCACACTGGCTGTGTCGCATATGTTTTTTGCCCTCCTCCATTAGGAGACTGGAGAGTGGAGAAGGGAAGGGCCAAATGCTTCAGGACACCCTCTGCATGGAGCAGAACGCTGTTGGCATCCCGCCAGGCTGTGGGTCAAAGCTGGGGCTGAAGTATGGGGTGGAGGAGCCTGGTTAAGCGTTAACCTGCTACCCTTGGACAGGAGCCAGGGTCACCCTGAGCCCTATTAAATAGGGAGCCCTGTCTGAACCGAGCTCGGCCCTGGGTCCACTGTGGGTTCAGAGAGGGAGTGCACTGCCCTCTCCCGGGAGAAGGAGGGGCAGGACGCCCAAGGCTGGGGCGACCGGGCACCCAGGCTCTCCTTGTTCCATCTCGTTCCCTTTGGGACTTACTGGGGCTCCCGGAGTTAGCGCAGCGCCTTCTTCTTGGACAGAGGGTTGGGCCGTGGAGGGAGCGGGGTGTCGCTAGACCTCATTTCCCTTCTGCCATGGGCCCTGGGTCCCTAACCGTCTTCCTTTAACACTCGGCTCTCTGGTTTGCGCGCTCGAGGTGGGTAGGAGGCGGAGGTGGGTCTGGGCGGCGGACGGCGGGATGGCAAGAGGGGGCAGCCCCGGGCTTCAGCTCCCAGCCCGGGGTCTGAGCCCGGACCTTCTCCTCACCCTCATTTTTAGCCTCAGCCCCTGGGCGCGCAGCGCACACCTGCTTCCCGGCTCCCTCGGCCCTAACCTGGATTTCCTGCCCGGGAAGAGGCGGGGGCGGAGAGAGGAGGGGGGAGGGAGGGGCTGCAGAGGGAGCCTGGAGGGGGCCGGGCCGCAGACAGAGGGAGGGGCGGGCCGGGCAGGAGCCTCCCGCAGACGTCAGTAACCTGCTTGGCGAGGGCCGCCGGCGGCGCCGCTGCTGCTGCTGCTGCTGCTGCTGCTCCCCTGGCCGCTGAGGTGGAGCCGGGGCCGCTCAGCCGGGGCCATGTCCTAGCCGCCGAGCCGCGCCTCCGCGCCGCGCAGAGCCGGCCGGGCCGGGCCGGGCAGGGCCCGGGCTGCGCGGCCGCCGCGCCTGCAGGACCGGGAGGTGGAGGTGGAGCTGGCGGCTGCGGCGGCGGAGCTGCTGGCGGGAGCCGGGGCCCTGGACCGGGGGACCCGAGGCCGGAGCAGGTGAGTGAGCCTCCCCCTGCCCCCTCCCCACCCCCCGCGGCCGGTTCTCCTCCTCCAGCTGCCGGCCTCGTCCCGCCCCGCCCCTCACCTGCGTGGGCACCGGAGAGAACCTGGGCTAGGGAGCCCCGGCCCACCTGGGCGCGCGCTCCGCCCTCGCCCCAGCCAGACAAAGGCGCGCGCCCCTGCTGTCCCCAGGTGCGGCCCGGCCGGACCCCTCCACCCCACCCCCGCCTGAACTGTCAGCGCAGCGCGGGCGCGGCGGGCTGGGGGAGGGGAGTGGCTGTCATCCTGTCGCACTGTCCCACTGTCCCACTTTCAGACTGGGCCGGGGATGGGGGTGGGGGTGGGGGGCAGTGCCCCCGAGGATTAGGAAGAGGAACTGGGGTTGATGGCTGGGGTTGCGAGTGTCCCAGGCTGTCGCCTCTGAATCTCTGCGGGGCGGGGATGGCTCCCAAGGCCGCAGCCATTGCTGTGAGAGGGGTGAGCGCTGATTCAGGATAAGGCCTTTTCCTCCCCTCCTCCCTCCTTCCCTGTGCCTGCCTCTTCCTTCTTTTTCCTCCTTCCCCATTCCTGTTCTCCTTCGTTCTTCTTTCCTCCCTGCATCCCCCTTTCCCCGTCCCCGTTCTCTTCCCTTCTTTCCTCCCTTCCTCCCTCTCTCCCTGTCCCTGTTCTCTTCCCTTCTTTCCTCCCTGCCTCCCTCTTTCCCCGTCCCCGTTCTCTTCCCTTCTTTCCTCCCTGCCTCCCTGTTTCGCTGTCCCTGTTCTCTTCCCTTCTTTCCTCCCTGCCTCCCTCTTTCCCTGTCCTTGTTATTTTCCTTTCATGCCCTCTCTGCTTTTTCTCTTTCCTTTTTCCCTATTCACCTTCTGCTTCTCCTCTGCCTTCCTCATCCTTTACTTACCTGTATCTTCTCCACCCCTTCTATCCCTTGCTCTGTCTCTTCTCCAGTCCTCCTCACTTCTGTTCCTGTCTCTCCTCCTTGCCCTTGTGTCTCTGCTCCCCACCCTTCTATTTTTATGACTCTTCATCTCCCTATCTCTGTCTCTCTCCTCCCTGCTATCTCTCTCTCTTCTCTCTGTTGTCTCTTTTCCCCTTCCCTTTTGTCTCTCCCCTCCTTACCGTCTCTGTCTACCTTCCCCTTTCTTGCTCTCTCCTTTCTGTCTCTCTGCCTTTTTCTCCCCCCACCCCCTTTCCCTTGCCAGTCTACTTGCCTCTCTCAATTCTTGAATTTAGGGCTTCTGTAGTTTCTTCCAGGGAAGGCTCAGTTTTTTCTGAAGGAAGAATTCATGAAGTGGATTATTTTTCCTTCTACTAGCCAATACCAGTAAAGGTCTGAAACCATAAGTGGTTGGGATGGGACTGGACAGGACAGGATTGCCTGCTGGGTAGTGAGAAGTAGTTCCATGCTTTGGGTGTGGAGTATGTATGTATATGTGTGCGTGTGCATGTGCGTGTGTGCGCATGTGTGTTTATACCTTCCCTCTCATCTCTGTCACCTCAGGATTTTGGCATAAGCTTTATCATCTTGGGCAAGTCACTTTATTTTCCTCAACATCAGTGTCCTTAGCTATAAATGGGGATAATAGTACTTAGACTACTTACCTCACTCAGTTGTTGCAAGGAATGTGCTTTAAAGTTTAAAAAGTTCTACAGGAATGTAAATTAGTATAATTATTATCTTATTTTTGTTTGAATACTTCCAGGAACAGGATGCTCACTACCTTATAAGGCAGCCTTTTCTGTTTTTCTGCTGATTGTTAGAAGTTCTTCCTTGTTTTAAACTGATACTTTTTAATAACTTGTCTGAATGATGCTAGTTCTCCTTTGTTTTCCATTGGCTGAATTCTTTTTTTAAACTAAGTTTGATGTAGATGAGAAGACTGATTTCAGAAGCAAGAAGAGCTTGGGCTAGTCACCTTCTATTCCTTTTCATTCTAGGGCTCCAGGGTCCTCATTGTGAAAGTAATAAGGAAAAGGGAGAAAAGTCCTGAACGAAAGGCAGACCCAGAGCAGAACTGGAAGGGACTTTAGGGGATCACCTCCTCTAGTAGGTTCATTTAGCAGATTTAATCTTCAGTTCCAGAAAGAAGTGACCTGTCCACGGTCACAAAGTAAATTGGTATCAGGTCAAGAGTCGTTTTTCCTCCTATACCTCACCAGTAGAATTAAATGAAATAGAACATCCCCAGAGGATTAGGTCTGGCTTTAAAAATCTTATTTGCAAACATATTTTAAGGGATTGGTTGGCATCTACCTGAGAGGAAGGGCCTTTGGAATAAGTATGTGAAGAGGGTGAAGGAGGGAGGTCCACAGAAACAAATACATATTTGTACTGGTTGCCCAGATACCCAGAGGACAGAATTGGGGCCTTCTGGAAAAATCCTCTCTCTGACACTTGCTACTTGTGCACAAATTCCTTAACTTCAGTTTCCTCACATGAGCAGTGAAAGGTCTGCACTAAATGGTCTCTGAGGTCCCTTTCGCACTAAATTTAGGGCACTAAATTGCAGCGAGGTGGAATAATGAGGAATAAACTTCCTAACCATTAGAGCAGTAGAAGAGTAGAAAGATTGCCTCATGAGGCAGTGGATCCCTTTTTGAAGTCTTTGAGGAATATTCGGGATGGCTTTGGGGAATGAAGAAGTGAGTCCTGCTCAGGAAGAGGTTTGATGAGATGCCTTCTTAAAGATTGGCCATTGTGAGGTGCTGGACGTCACTGGCCTCTGAACCAACACCCTGTGAATAGGTCTGTGTTAAGCACCTAAATGTGTGCTAGGTACTGCATATACCAAGACAAAAACAAAACAGTCTTGCCTGCCTTCCAGGAGATTACATTCTAGAATGGGATCATTAAGATGCAAAACATATACATGATTTGAAGCAGCAGTGCTAACAGCTCAGGACTTAATATAGGAGTTCAGTTCAGTCATTTTTCAGTTGTCTGTCTCTTTATGATCTCATATGGAGTTTTCCTGGCAGAGATACTGGAGTGGATTACCATTTCCTTCTTTTGCTCATTTTACAGATGAGAAAACTGAGGCAAACAGGGGTGACTTGTCCAGGGTCACATAGCTGGGAAGTGTCTGAGGCTGGATTTGAACTCAGGTTTCCCCGATTCCAGGCCTGGCCCACTATCTGCTGTGCCTCTGGGTGCCCCTTCCTGTAGGGGACTGAACATAAATTAAGGCTTGAAGGAATTCAGAGATTATAAAAAGTAGAAGTGAGGCCTGGGATTCTGCCTGTGCCATAACTGGCTCAGAGAACAGTAAATTGGCCAGTTTGGCTGGAACATGGAGTATGTAAAGGAATGGAATGTGTAAGAGTGCTAGAAATGTAGCCTGGAGTCACATTATGAAGGAAGAGGAAACCCAGAGGGAGTGGAGAAAACTGAGGTTTTTCTTAAGAGCCCCTTGTCTGATTAAGGCCTACTCTGAACAGACCCTGAAATTTCAAGTAACTTTGTAAATCTAGCCTTTAAATTAACATGTGTAGACTTACCAAGTGTGTCACATGGTATATTTTCTCATGTAGCATGATGCTTGGCATTTCTGTGATGCTTTGTAAATCACAAAAATCCAGCTTCACCAAGAGGTGTCATGGAGTAGTGAATATTGAGTCAGTCAATAAGCATTTATTTATTAAATACCCACTATGTGCCAGCCACTGCTCTGGGGATAAAAAAAAAAAACTAAAGACAGTCCCTTCTCTCAAGGAGCTCATGGCAAACAACTATGTACAAACAAGCTATATCAAGGATGAATAGGAAATAATTAACAGAGGGAAAGCACTAGAATTAAGAGGGATCATCAAGGGCTTCTTGTAAGAGGTGGGATTTTAGCTGGGACTTGAAGGAAGTTAGGGAGCCAGGAGGTAGAGATAAGGAGGGAGAACATTCCAGGCATGGGGGACAGCCAGAGAAAATGTCAGGAGCCAAAAGACTTCGGAATGACTTGTTTTTGTTTAAGCTGCTTCTAGAGTCAAGTCCCACTTCTGACACATAGTGACTGTATGACTCTGGACAAGTCACCTAGGATATGCTCTAAGATTATAAGATGAAAAGATGGTGCTAGCCTGCATGGTAGAGGAGGTTTCCTCACAAAAGTCAATGCAATTATAAGTTCAATCCTTATTCTGTCTCCTTTATAAACCATAATGTTGGCTACTGTCATGATATAGTCATCTGTGGGTCCTGGTTGGACTGGAGCCAGGGGCTAGGAAAGAGTCATCTTAATTTAAACCAGACTTATTGTCCTAGTGATGGACCAGGGTCTTGGCCCCTAGGAAGCTTGAGATGGAGTGGGAATTTTCCTGGTCCCTAGATGATCAGGCAACTGAATTGGCAGGCATCAGAGTCTGTTGTGATGACAGTAGTGCTTGCTACTGTGCCTCTCCTGGCTTTTCCTGGAGTGAATTATCAGACAGTATCAGTACAGGACTGCTCACGTTAAATAGGAAGGCCTGTATTCAATGAACCTGTATTCTTGATAACCTCCAACCCACCACCTTCCTGGACAACAGGCCTGACCATGCTTATCAGCAGATGTTCTGTGGCAGGAGCTAGTGTTACTCCAGCCCTTGGCTGGCTCTTGGTGCTGGGTGTCTCTGAGGCTTGAAGCCCTTACTCAGGGTGTATGGAGAGGAAAACAAGGTGGGACCAGGCTCAGGGGCCTTTAGGAAGGGGTATCATCCCTCCCCCATGCAAGAGATCAGAGTTAGAGAGAACTAGATGATCCCTTTGGCCAGAAGGAAGAATGAGGCCTGAGGCTACTATAGGGGATAGTATTTGGCTTGAATCAAGATTTTAAGACAACTCTTTTCCTGCTGAATCACTTTCTTTTTTAAAATAAGTTTTTTTATTGATATTTTCTGTTTCTTGGTCACCATAAATCCTGTGTCTTGCTGAATCACTTTCTAATATGCCTAAATGTGAGAGAGGAAAGGGAAGAAACATAACCCATAACCTAGTCTGGCGTGTTGGGTACCAGATTGGACCTTGAATCAAAGCTAGTGATGATGTAATAGCAGAGTAGGAGAAAAACCCTAGGATTGAATCTCTCTCTGATATTTTCTTTGTCACCTGGGGTACTTATTCCTTTCCTTGTACTATGTGCTAGTTTGCCTATGTACTACAATGGGGAAATCAAGAAACAGTGGAAAGAGTACTAAACGTTGGACCATTCTGGACCTCTGTTTCCTCATCTGTAAAATTAGGAAGCGGGTCTAGATCAGGGGGTCAGCAAACTACAACCCAAAGGAACTTTATTCAAAAATGTAAAAAACAATCTTAGCTTAAGTGCTATACAAAAACAAATGGTAAGATATGACCTATTGGTTGTAGTTGACTAACCTCTGTTCTTGATGGCTTCTAAAGTCCCAGCTCAAAATCCTAGGATTCTGTGTTTAGTTAATTTCTAAGGCCTCTTCCAGCTCTAAATCCCTTCTATCTATGATCCTATTACTGAATTAAGATTGTCTGGTCTCTTTACAATCCTCAAAATTAAGGAGATTCCCCTGCTATCATCCAAGGCATACACTGATCTAGAATGCGGTTTTCTCTGCTTCCAAATGCTGACCTTCATTTAAGAAATAACTCTAGTCTCATTTCCTTTTAGAATCTTCCCCTGCTTACTCCCACCCTCAGGGATCCATCCTCTAACCTTCTGTTTGGTTAGATTTACAGGGCATACCTGCTCCCCTCCCCTCCCCTCATCACAAATTGTCTATTGATTAGGGTGTTTCCTGACAGTGAAACCTGGAATCTTTAGTCACACTGGGACCACACTCCCCAAGGGCAGATGCTTCTCCCCTGCCCTCTCCATCCCTAAATTATGAGCTCTCTGAGGGCAGATACTTCATCTTCTCTTATAGCAGAATAGAGAACCGGGTGAAATATGTTTGAGGGTCCTTGACCTCCACTCTCTGGCCTCATTTGGGAACTGGCAGGCCCTGAGACAGTAGGTAAACCCTGAGCAGCTCTCCATGAGTTCAGCTTGATCAAGGATACTTTTTTTTTTTGGTGCTATTAGACAAGAAGGTGTATTAAAGAAGGGAAGGCTTCTTTCTAGATCATAGGTAGAATTAGAGCTGAAGGGGACTTAGAAATTAACTAATGATAGAAACCTAGGATTTCAAGCTAGGAGGGTCTTTAGAAACCATCTAGAACAGGGGTTAGTAATCTACACTCAATAGGTTATATCCTACCATTTGTTTTTGTAACATTTAAGCTAAAAACTGCTGCTTCTCCACTTCCCTGCTGGCCTCAAGGTATATAAATCTAGCTATGAGCAGAAGTCTCACTAATTTCTGTCTCTCTCTCTGGCCCAGCTTGCTCCCTGGCAGAAAGCCTTCCTGGGTTACAGGAATTACATAAGATCACTATAATGCACTTATCATGTTAGACTTGTGTATTATAGTGTTCAGGGTTTATGCTTTATGTACCTACTAAGACTGTGGACTCTGTGAGGGCAGGGAGCCTGCCTTATTTAAACTTTAAATCATTTTGAACAAGCATATAATTTATATACAGCAGGTGCTCAATAAATATTTGTTGAATGAATGAATTATAAGGTTTTGAGTTGGAGGGGACCCTAGAGATCATTTAGGCCAGAGGCATCAAACTAGGGACCCCCAAGAACTACAAAATACTGCAGCTACTGCAAACCAGGTTAAAATGTAATTGCGAATTAAAAAACAATAAATAAAAATACAGTACAACATGTTATTGTTGTTCAGACACTGAGGACATGTCTAACTCTTTGTGATCCCATTTGTGATTTTCTTGGATTACTGGAGTGGTTTACCATTTCCTTGTCCAGCTCCAGGTGAGGAAATTGAGGCAAACAAGGTTAAGTGACTTTCCCCAGGGTCACACAGCTAGTAAGTGTCAGATTTGAACTCATGAAAATGAGTCTTCCTGACTCCAGGTCCAGCACTCTATCCACTTTGCCACCTAACTGCCCATAGTGTAATATAGCTAATATTAGTAATATTATAGCTATAGTGGTTTTCTGTCTATTTCGGTATACAATCTGCAGGGATTCATTTGTGTTTGAATTTGTCACTGCTAATTTAGGCTAGTCTCATTGGGCAGATGAGGAAACTGAGACTCAGGTTAAGTGATATTTCTCATACTTTCACAGATAGTAAGTAAACGAACCAGAACTTGAATCCAGGTTTTAAAGTCCAATATCTTGCCCCCGCCTTTTTTTCCAGAAAGCTCAAAGAAGAAGTGACAGCTAGCAAGATGAGTGTGACATCATGGTTTCTGGTGAGCAGCAGTGGCACCCGCCACCGGCTGCCAAGAGAAATGATATTTGTTGGCCGGGATGACTGTGAACTGATGCTTCAAGTAAGTGTGATTTCAGGGAAGGGCTGGTTTTTTTTTTAATGGAATGCCTCTTGTCCCCTGAGAATGCTGATCAGTGGGTTTACATGTCTAAAAGAGTGGGGTGGGATGCTTCAGAAAGTAGTGATTTCCTTATCACATGGAGGGCTTCGTGCATACCCATTTGTCTAGTGTATTGTTGGGAGCATTTCTGATGTAGTGTTGGTTTGGGCTAGAATCTCTGAGGTCCCTTTCTGGTCTGAGATTTTGTGATTTTGGTGCCTGCTGATCCTAATTCTCAGTCTTTCAGTTGCTGTCAAAAGGGGCAGTTATATACTAGCAATGGGGGTAACTACAGCTGCCTATGCAGAATAGGGTACATGTGCATTTTCTGGAGGGAACTGGGTTAGAGACTGGGGCAAGAGAGAGACTGACTAATTTGCTTTTCACCTGATTCCTATTAGATTATGAGGCTCATTGAAAATGAGTTCTAGAGGAGACTATCCTAATTCCTTAGAGACAATCTAACTCAGTTCCCTCATTTTACAGAGAAGGGAAGAGGTCAGAAAGTTAGTATAGCTATTCTAAAACATCAAATCTCAAAGAGACTATGGAACAAAGATCATGAAAAGTGTAAAAGCTGGAAGGACCTTCAGAATATATAGTATATATATATACATATATATATATAAAATATCTAGAATTTATATGTAATATATGATATATATATATAGATATATATATCTGAGAGAGAGAGAGAGAGAGAGAGAGAGAGAGAGAGAGAGAGAGAGAGAATGAGAATGAATATATAGGATATAAATGGGAGGGCCCTTAAAATATAAAACAAAGAATGTCAGAGCTGGAAGGAAATTTAGACCTCACAACTTAGCCTTTAAGTTCTAATGAATCTTAAAATAAAGAATGTTGGAGATGGAAAGAATGTTTTGAACATAGGACATTGATTATTAAAATAGGAAAGGACCTTAAAAACCATTTAGTGTAGTCCAAGTCCTTCATTTATAGATGGAGGAACTGAGGTCCGGAGAGGGAAGGACACTTGCCTAAGGTCATACAGAGGTAGTGGAAGAAATGAGATTAGAACCCAGGTCACTTAGTTCCCAGACACTCTTTTCTAACCTAATTTGTCAGTCCCTGACTTTGGACCTGGGTTAGATTTGCACAGTATTCACACAGCTCATGCTTTCTCATTGTGTTTTACCTTGGCAGGTCCTCTGTGTTTGGGGTTGGGAGTCTGTGTTTGTGTTTTTCACAATGAGTCATGCCAAGGTACTGGCCTGCCCAGCCTAGCTCAATGTGCCTGAGGAATGGGTGAAGTTCAGTATGTTGCTGCTGGTGGTTGAGACCTGGGCATCAATTCAGTTCTGTTCAAAACAGTGAATATTTATTAATTACCTACTATGTGCAGGGAGTACTTAGATGAAAAAACACACACACTCATATTCCTTGTCCTCAGGGAGCTTATAATCTACTGGGGGAAAGGCTGTGAGTGGTATACAAATAACTATGATACAAAAAGGAGAATAGAGACTCTGGTGAGATCCAAGCAAAGTGTACTAAGTGCTCTAAGAAAGTTTGAGAGCTCATTTTCAGCATGAGGCAGTGGTGCTTGTGCTGGCCTTGGGGGAAGAAAAGGATTTTGAAAGCAGTGCATTCTAGGTGATGGGGAAGGGATGACAGAAATCAATGCATAGAGGCTGGGAAAGGCAGAATGAATTAAAGGAGTGATGAGTAGGCTAGTTGGATCAGAATATAGGGTGTGTGAAGGTGAAGAATGTGATAGAAGCTGGAAAGGTATGTTGGAGTCAGGTTGTAAAGAACCTTGAATAGCAAGCTTAAGAAGTTTTTCTTTAGTTCTGGAGGTAATAAGGAGTCACTGAAAGTTGACTTTAGCTGTGTTTTTTTTTAAAGTTTTATAGGAGAGTGATATGATTAGAGCAGGGGTATTTAGGAAGATAGTTGTCAGCTATATGAATAATATCCTGGAGAGGGAGAGGCTAGAGGCAGGAAGACTAGGTAGGAGATGATGATGATGGTGGTGGTGATGATGATGATGATGATGATGATGCAGCAAGTCTGAACAAGAATGACTTAGAATGATCAGTCATCCTATAGAATGTGTTCATTTAGTAAATGTTTTAAGTGCCTTTGGTTTGCTGATTTTCAAGGAAGTCCAGTCTCTTGCCCTCATGGACACAATCATAGTCATAGAATGATTAGACTAAAATAGACTCTTGATTTTATAGATGAGACCCAGTGACTTACCTAGGGTCACATAGTTAAAGTTCTCATAGGGCTAAGATCCAGGCTCAGATTCTCTGGTGTCAAGTTCAACTCTGTTTCTGTTACAAAATAGGCAGCATGGTATAGAAGATATGATGCTGGATTTGAAGCCACGAAGACTTGAGTTCAAACCCCACCTTGGATACTTACTAGCTAGGTGACTATGAGCAAGTCACTTCATCTTTGTGAGCCTTGTTTCTTCATTTGTGGAATGGAGAGAGTAATAGCACTTATCTCCCAGGGTTGTTGTGAAGATCCAATGAGATAGTATTTGTAAAGTGACAAACCTAAAAGTTTTATATACATACATACATACATACATATAAATATATATATATATATATTTATATGTATGTGTGTGTATGCTGGCTATTATATATATATATATATATATATTATATATATATATATATATATATAAATGCCAGCTATTACTATATATACATATATATGCTAACTATAACATATATATTATATATATACATATATAAATGCTAGCTATTATCATTCTTACTGTTACTTCTACTACACTAATAACACTACTGCAAACCTGCTACATGATGCTACTGAATAAGGGCAGTGGTCTACTGGTAAATGTTTAACAACCAGCTCTCTAAAAATGTCACACATACTTTTACGTTTAATGTGCATTTTTTTTTTTTAGCATTTTCTCCTTCACTTTCTTAGGTCTAAATGAGCAAGCAGGCACTAAATCAAACCCTGATTTGTAGTGTTTGCTAATTTCCAAGGTTTTAGTACTCACATTAAATACTTAACAAGTCAGCTTCAGGAACCTCCTGAATAAGGGGGAGATCAAACATGGCTACAGATAAGTGTGATACCAATCAGAATATGACATGTGCAACCCAAGTGTACAGATTAGAGACACAAATACAGACACATAGCATGTCTTCTAGCCCCTTGGCATGAAGAACTCCAGCCCTGGAAGAGACCTCAGCAGGTTCAACCCCTTACCTTATTACAGCATTCCTCACAAGTGGTGATCCAGCCTTCCTAGTGATGGGAAACTCACTCCTCTGACTCAGTCCATTCCACGGTTGGTTATCTCTAGTTGTAAGGAAATTTTTTCTTATATTTAGCTGACATTGCCTCCCTGTAACTTCCCTCCTCCCACACATAGCATTATTTCTAGTTGTGCCTTGGGAGGGCCAACCAAGCAAGTCTAATCCTCCTCTGATACAGCAGCCTGTCCAATGCTGGAAATTTACTATGTTATTATTATGTTACTGTGTCCTTCTAGGGCCAGTTGCTAAATGTCTCTAGTTCCTTTAATTGATCTTCATAGGGAATAGTCTTTAGGTCCCTCCTATCCTCTTCTGTATGCAATGCAGCTTATAAATGTCATTCATTTGGCAAATATTTGAGGTAACAGATAGTGTGCTAGGTCTAGTCATGAAGACTCTAGTTCAAGTGTGACCTTAGGCAAGTCACTGAATCTCAGTTTGCCTCAATTTTCTCATCTGTAAAGTAGGGTATAACAGTACCGCCTTCCTTTACAAGGTTGTTGTGAGGATCAAGCCTGGCACATAGTAGGTATTATATAAATGATAGGTTTTTTCTAGTGTTTTTATTATTATTTTTTTAAGACTGTTGCTTCTTTAGGCAGATGAGACCGTCATAATAGATGACCAAGGATGAAGATAAGGAATGGATCTGTGATTCCTTGATGTAGGGAATTCTCAAACAAGAAAACTCCCTCTGCTCCTGAGGGTCATCTTCTCTGTATCATTGTGGTTTTAGAGGATTGCCTAGGGTGCTGCAAAGTTAAGTGATTTGTCACACAGCCTGCATGTTTCAGAGCTGGTGCTTGAACCCAGATCTTCCTGGATCTGAGGCCAGCTCTGTATTCATTAGTGAATCTGGAATTACTCACTGCTTGTGTTATTTCTGCTGCTTCTGCAAAGGAAAATGATTTTTGACTAGAAAAGACAGAACAGAAGTGGACAGTAGGGAATGGAAACCATCAAAGAGTAGGGAGGTAGCGGGAGCACCTGGCTGTTTTTGATAAGTTCCAATGACCAGATTCTAAGGGAGGGCCCCGAGATCTGTCCTTAGTGCTTGACACTTTAATTTGTGGCTTAGATGAAGGCCTCGAGGGACTATAGTAGAATATAAGACCCTGGAGGTTAGAAATTTAGATTTTGTTTGTATCATCAGAGCCTAGTTTGGTGCCTTGCATGGTGTAAACACTTAATAAATACTTTTTGAATTACATTGGATCAAATTTGCCCATGACATAAGCAAGGAAGGTTTAGTAAGATGCTGGGTGGTAGGATGCAAGAGGAGCTCAGCGGGATTTAACAAATGTTGGATTGTGTCCAGTAAGATGAAATTTAATGAGAATAAAGAGAAAGACATACTTAGAATCAAAAAATCCAAGTTACAAGTACAAGCTGGGGGAGGTGAGACAATATGTAACAGTATGTAAGAATGTACAAAATTTATGAAAAAATAAATATAAGGTAAATTGTGGGGGCACTAGCAGCTTATGTGAGGATCAGGAAAGGCTTTGTGCTGGAGGTGGTATTTGAGCTGAACTTTTAAAGAAAGCTCACAAAAATAATAAGAGCATTTTTATAGCGCTTTGCATATACTGTTTCACTGTGTCATCAGGACAACCCTTTGAGGTAGTGTAATTATTAGCCCCATACTACAGGTGAGGAAACTGAGGCTGAGAGATGTTAAGTGATTTGTCTAAGGTCACACACCTGGTCAGTGTCTAATTTAATCTCATATCTTCTTTACTTTATGCCCAGTGCTTTATAACTAACTAGCATTTATAGAAGGCCTTGTGCAAATATTCTCTCATTTAATCCTCACAAGAACCCTCATTTTACAGTTGAGGAAATTGAGACAGAATTTCTTGACTAGCCTAAGGTCATTTCAAATGTCTGAGGTAGGATTTGAACTTAGGTCTTCCTGACTTTAGGTCCAGGACTTTAACCACTTTACCATCTCAGCTGCATCTAGCTGTCCTCACAGGTTTGCTGCTTTGTGCTTCAAACAACTATGCTTGAGGAGCACTTCTAGTATCTGGCAGGTTCCCAGTGGATTTTAGGTAAATCCTCTTCTGAGTCCTGGCTGAGGTTTTGTTTTAGGCTACCCTGACATAGTAGGAGAAGGGCTGACCCCCAAAGTGCTTGTAGCAACAAAATATCAGTACTAGGAGGACAGTGTCAGAGCTCATCATATCTCAGTCAAGGCCATGTTTTGAATTAGTGGCAGATTCCCACTAGGGGCCCTAGGCTTCTGATTCCTGAGTTTGGGTTCAGCCATTTTAGGGTTCTTTGGCCTTCTACTTCATCTTTTGAATAGGGCTGTTAATCCCTGTAAGTAATCAGAGCATCTTAGTATATCAGTTCATTTCTCAGAGGTGATTTATAGTTCAGGAGTCTTTCTAGAAATCTTCCTGCCTCTCCCTTCTTCCTCTCTTTTTTTGTTAAAAAAAAACCAAGCAAACAAACCTCAAACCCAACAAACTCAAGTTGATTGCTAATAGAAAACAGACATGACTTTAAAAAAGCATCCCATTCATAACCTAATCTCAGCATTCAAGGGATGGTGTTTGTTTAGTATTGGTGTCACAAGCCATAGGACATATTTGTGACATGGCTGGCTAGCACAAATACCAATGAATGCTCAAGAATTGTCCTTTTCTACAAATAGTAAAATATGTGCCATTTTCCAAATAAAGCATAAAATTAGCAAAAATGAAATATATAGTTAAAATGCATAGGCATAAAACTTTAAAATTTATGCCTCTCCAAGTTACCAAAACAGTTTAAAAAAATAGTACTTCTTTTCCCCACATAAAATCATATCTCTCATCAGGAGTTCTAAGGATTCAGGGAGGAGGGATCAAAATCTCTTGCTTCCCCAACTTGACAAAAATGGTAGTGTATTCTCTACCTTAAAAATGATCAAAATTCCAGTATTATCATTGGTGCCACCACTGGTAATGGTAACATAAGGTAATATATAGAATTGGGAAAACTCTCTGTGGTTGTTATAAGGAAGCCTAGGAATGATATTGTGGATGTCTTGAAGCTTCCTTCGATGGGGCTGTGTACTTTGGTGAAGGGGAGCTGGGTTGACTTTGGCTGGTGTGGATTCCCTCCTCCAGAGAGGATCCAGCTCATGGACAGTCAGGTGTAGTGGGGACTACTGATTCTTCATGGAAAGCTCATAGCTCAGCCAGGGGTGGGGAACCTGCGGCATCAAGGCCATATGTGGCCTTCTAGGTCTGCCTTTTGATGGACTCCCAAGTTTTATGGAATAAATAAATATAATATCTATATATTTTATAGAATATATTTATTTTATAGAAATTATATATATTCTATAGAATAAATAAATATAATAAATAAATAAATCCCCTTTTATTAAGAGAATTTGTTCTGTGAAGTTTAGATTCAGTGAAAGGGACATACTTGAGGACCTAGAGGGCCATGTGTGGCCTTGAGGCCGCAGGTTCCCCTCCCGTGGCTCAGGCCAAACCACTAGCTAGGTTGGGTTTGGGAAAAGGCCTTAGGCTTCCCAGGTGAGGCTTGGAGGAGTTGGCAGGAACGAGAGGAAGGGGTGCTACAGGGCCTGGGGAATTCACACCTGTCATAAGAGGAGCCAGTATTTCTTGTTTCATAGTGAATTTGTGGTGGGGAGACTGAAGGAGCCAACATGTTGGCTCCAGTGGTGGGCGAGATCTGTTCTCCTCCTCTTTCTCCACACCCTTCCAGAGAACAGGACAATTATTTTCATCGCAGGCACAGACATAGTCAGCCTTCTTTCTTTATTCTTTTGTTTAGCAATTGCTTATTAAGTGCCTACTGTGTGATAGTCTGGGTTGGGAATTTAGGATAACAGCTTTGTCACAGTGAGGGGCTTCAGAGATTATGCAGTACCAACTTCTCATTTTACAAATGAGAAAATTGAGGCCCAGATTTAAATGACTTTCTTAGGGTCACACAGGTAAATAAGTGGCAGTCAGGATTTGAACCGAGGCCTTCTGAGGACACAGAGTTAAGTCCTCTGGAGACTCACTACATAAGACCTTCTGTAGATTTGATCCAGCTGGGGGGTTGGGAAGAGGATGTCATTTAGAGGAGGGACCAAATACTCTGGACTCAAGAGGACCGGGTTTCTTTGAGGAGGTCTTAGTTTGTGCCGAAGGTGGAAGAATGAGGAGAAATTGGATAGGAGGAATTTGAGGAAGGGAGGCAAGACATTCCCAAGACATTTCCCAACTTGGAGTTGGGAAAGCACAAGGTGTAGACAGAGATCAGGATGTCCAAATGGCTGGAGCTTAGAATTTTGGAGGAATGGTAGTAAGAAAAAACTGGGAAGTTCAGTGAGACCCAGAGCTTAAAAACCTTGAATGCCAGGCTGAAGCATTTGTAACATTATTAATATTCACAATAATGCTGATGATGGGGATAATTTAAATTTCTACGAGTCTTCAGCGCTTCCTTCATCACAGGCCTGTTAGGTAGATAGTATTAATATCCCCATTTTGCAGTTGAGGAAACTGAGGGCCAGGGCAACATAGTGATTTGCTCATGGTCCCACAATCAGCAGCTTTTAGAGGTAGGAATTGAGAGCAGGTCCTCTGATTCCTGAGGCCAGAATTTTTCTCTTGCCTTAGCTTTGTAGCTTCTGTATCTAGGCAGTAAAGAACAGATCTTTGCATAGAGGAATGACTATGCTAGCATTGCACATGATGCGCTGAAGACATTGGAAAGCATGCTGGATGTAGCATCGGAGGACTTGGTTTTGAATCCTGACAGAATGAGAGCTTTGTCTGGGTTATCAGAAGTTGAGGGGTACCTGCCTCACCTTCCAAACCAGGCAGACAGCTGTGCATTTCTGCCTTGCAGCTGCTGGTTGATCTTTTGAAAATATGGTTGCTCAGTGGGAACTATGTCCTGGTTCCTTTGTCCTGCCAATGAGCAGACCTCCGGTGGATTGAGGGCGGGGGAGGTGCTGCCCCTCCTGTCCTCCTGGGCATGAGAGAGAGAGAGCTGCCTGGGTGGTGGTATTCATTCTTTCTCTATGAGACCATCCCTGTTGTCAGCCATCTGGCTGGCTGAGAGGTAGCATCTGCCAAAGTGCATACTGAGGGGTGTAATTTAATCTGTCCGGAAATCCTCAACATCTCTTTAGGAGATTAGCCACAGTGAAGGAGCTTAGGTGTTTCCTAAACAAGAGAAAGAGGTGCTGTTTCCACTGGGGCTCCTGGGTCAATTGTTTATCATGGCACCAAAAAAAAAAAAGACTTGTACAAATTGCTCTTCGGGTGCTCAGAGTCTGCTTAAGGATGGAGACCTGTAGAGTGTTAGAGCCAGGAGAGATCTTAGAACGTAGAATTTCAGAGATCATGGAACATAGACTGTGAAAACCGGAAGATACCTTAGCATGTCCATGGCAGAGCCACATGGGACCTCAGGATATAGAATCACAGATTTAGAGCTGGAAGAAACCTCAGAGGTAATTTAGTAGAACCCCTCATTTTACAGATGGGGAAACTGAGGCCCAGAGAGGCTAAGGTTTTTTGGAAATTACAAAACTAGAAGGGTTAAAGCCAGGATTTGAATCCAGGCCCTCTGACTTCAAATTCAGCACTTGTTCCACTCAACCACCCTGCTTCCAATATTGAATATCAAAGCAAAAAGTCATCTCAACCTCCTTCTTTTAAAGAAGAAATGGAAGCTTTAAGTACTGTAGAAATGTGGGGAAGTTATTATTGATAAGTAGCTTGGGTAAATTAATTAACCTTAATTAATAAGGCAACTAGATGGTGAAGTGGATAAAACACCCACTCTGGAGTCAGGAGAAACTGAGTTCTAATTTAGCCTCAGATATTTACTAGTTGTATGATCCGGAGTAAGTCACTTAACTGTTTGCCTCAGTTACTCATCTGTAAAATGAGCTGGAGAAGGAAGTGGCAAACTACTTTAGTATCTTTGCCAAGAAAACCCCAAAATGGGTCACAAAGAGTCAGATAAGACTAAAAAGTTGACTAAACAACAGCTCGGGCAAATTCCTCCTCTTTAGGTTTCAGTTTATCCTTTTGTTAAATGGACTGAAGGGTCTCTAAGACCTATTATAATTTTAATGCTCTACTGATCCATCCTCCATTCAGCACCAAAGTGATCTGTCTTCCTAAAATTCAGCTCTGACCATGTCATTCTTGTATTCAGTAAACTTCAGTGGCTCCCAGTCATCTCCAGGGTCAAAATATACAGTCCTCGGGATGGCATTCACAGCCTTCATAGCCTGGTCCCTACCTACTTTCCAGTCTTCTTGTACTTTATACTCTCTACCTCAAATATACTACTGTGTGAGTCAATGACACTGGCCTCCTTTCTGTTTGTTCCTTGCTTACAGCATGCCATCTCCTGACTCTGGGAATTTTCACCAGATGGTTTCCCTGCCTCAATGCCCTTCCTTCTCCTTTCTCTCTGCCTCTTGGCTTCCTTCAAGTCTCAGCTAAAATCCCACTTTCTACGGGAACCCTGTTTCAAGCCCCCTTAATGCAAATGCCTTCCCTCTGTTGATTATCTTCACTCTATCTTATTCTTAGTTGTTTGGATGTTGTCTCTGAGTTTCTTGAGGGCAGGGAATGATTGAGTGTAAATACGATAGAAATTTAGAGCCCAACTAAAGACAATCAACTCTATAGATGCTCACTCTACTCACAACTAAGTGGTTGGAGCTAACAACAGTTCACATGAAAAAGTTCTGAAGGTTTTAATAGTAATAGAGACAGGGACTGGACCTATGATTTTAGTGGTATAGGGACCTCCCACGTGAAGATACTTCCTCTGCCAAGGGAGGTTGGCACCTTCTTTGCAACTTATAGTCCTAGAAAGCTAGCCAGGGGCAGGAGGAAGGAAGAGGCTATTCATTTTTCAGTGCCTATTTTGTGCCAGGCATGGTGCCAGGCACTTTAGAAATGTCTCTGGTCTTCACAGCAACCTTGGGGGATAGATGCTACAATTGTCCCCACCTTGCAGTTGAGGAAATAAAGGCAGGTGAAAGTTAAGTGGCTCATCCAGGGTCTCTCAGCTAATAAGTATTGGAGGCTGGATTTGAACTCCCTGAATGCAGGCCCAGCACTATCCACTGTGACACCGAGCTGCATCATGATAGCTACATTAGCCAAAAATAAAGTGTCCAGGGCAGAGAAGTAAAAACCCTGCTGCCTCTTAGCTTGGTCAGGCCACATCTGGAATATTGTTTTCAGCTCTGGAGACCATTTCTTAGGAAGGTCGGTGAGACATTAGGTGCGCCAAGGGAGAATGGAAGAGGAAGGGAACTGGAGGTGTTGATCCTGGAGAAAATGTGAAGGGAAATCGTTGCCTTTTTTAGGATTTTGAAGAACCCTCTATGAAGAGGGACTAGAATTCTGTTTGTCCCCAGAGGGGCAAACTAAGAACAGAGGGGAGAGATACAGGGAGAAAGATTCCAGCTCACTGTAAGGGAAAAAAGGTCTCCTTGGAGCTGTCCAGTCCTGGAATGAGTTGTTTCAGGAGGTGTATGGTCCACGGGTGGGGAACCTGTGGCCTCAAGGCCATATGTGGCCTTCTAGTTCCTTGGGTGCAGCCTTTTAACTGAGTCCAAGTTTTACAAAACAAATTCTTTTATTAAGGGGATTTGTTCTGTGAGGTTTGGATTCAGCCAAAGGGCCATGCTTAAAGACCTAGAGGACCATATGTGGCCTTGAGGCTGTAGGTTCCCCACCCCCTGCCTGGTCTGACCACTACTAGGGCTCTTCAGTCATAGATGGGATGGTCTCTTGTTGGGGATATTGTTGAGGAGATTGCTAATCTTTTTCAGGTTAGATGAATGTCCTCTCACATCTCAGCCAACACAGTGAGATTTGGTGGTTCTGTGAATATTCTTAGTCGCAGGGAGGCTTAGGTGTGTTGGTGATGTTCTTGGTCTGCATCTTCCTTACAGGGAGGATGGGGATGGGTGGGTGTTCACAACAGACTGTGTCCTGTATCCACATGATTTCTACAGACAGTTACAGCACAATTGCAGACCCTTGGAGTTAAAAGAAATCCATCTAGGCCGTCTGTTCTCACAGTGTAATAGCAACTACCACAATAATAATTGCACACATTTATATAACACTTGAAGGTTTGAAAAATGCTTTATCTGTATTAACTCTTGGGCTTCTCACAACAATCTTCTGAGGTGGGTGCTGTTACTGGCCCTATTTTACATATGAGGACAGCTCAGAGATGTTAAGTGCCTTACCTAGGGTCACACAGTAAATGTCCAAGATGGAATTTGAACCTAGGTCTTATACCCTCCAAGTCCAGTGTTCTATCCACTACATTTTATTGTTTCTAGGTTTCTGTGCACCTTCCTTATGGGTTTGCTTCCTATGAATAAGAAGGATGTGTTAACCAGAATTCTTTGGTTGTGGGTCCACTTGCCTGTCAGCATCTTTGGGATTTGTACTCTCCTGGCTCTGTTTTGATTGGGTGCATTACGGTTAAAGTTAGGCGAGTCAGTGACTGAACCTAAAAGATCTTGTCAGAGTTACCAATGACTGGGTAATGATGGTGGCTTTGATTGTCCTGGACCCTGAGGCATCTTTGCTGATTGTGGAAATACTTGTTTGTTTTGCCTCTTGCCCTACAAGATGAGCAAAGGGACCCTGTGAGGTTCAGGACAGAACTCATGGCAAGTGAGGTCTGTAGGAAGGGAATATTGGAAATCCTTGGGTGTGCTTTCCTCTAATTGAGCTTTAGTTTTCTCTGTAGCTGCTTTAGATCTTTGACCCACTCCAACTCTCTCTCCCTCTGCCTCCCTCTCTTTCTCCCCCCTCCCCCTCCCTCCTTTTCTCCCTCCCTCGTCCTTCCCCTTTTCCTTTGTACCCTCCTTCCCTTTCCTATTCATTCCTTCCTTCCCCTACTACACCCACCTCCTAGACACACATGTGAAAAGGGAGAGACACTCCCACAAAGCTCTTGAGATATCCAATATGTTTGTTTTTCTGAGTAATGCCGGATCCCTTTTAAACAGAGTAGTTAGATGGAAAATTTCCTGAATTGAGCTCTCTGTGGACAGAGTCTCAAGCCAGGCTAAGTTGATTTTAAAAATTTTCTTTCATAAAATTCTAGAAGAATACAGAATGGGATGTAATAGTTTCCTACCTTAGAGAGTTCCTGGTCTGAGAAAGAGCCAATATTCTGCCACCATGATGACGATGAGGAGGGTGGTGATAATAAATGACATTAGCATTTAGATAGCGCTTTAAGGTTTGCACAACATTTTACAAATATTATTTAATTTGATTCCGAACAACAGCCCTGGCAGGTGGCCTCATTTTGCAGATGACTGGGGCAGACAGTAGTTAAGTGACTTACCCAGGGTCACACAGCTAGTGACAGTGTCTGATGCTAGATTTGAACTCGGGAGAATGAGTTCTTCCTGACTCCAGACCTGATGCTCTATGTACTGTGCCATCTAGCTGCCGGTAGGTAGGCATGTATATGTATAAGTGTATATTTGTGTATATATATATATATACGTATACATACACACACACACATATATGTAAGCATGGAAGAGACAGGACTCCTTCCTGTCTGAGGAGCCTAAGTCTCCTTAAAGAAGAAGAAAATGACATCATTTGCTGTGAGGGATGAGGAGAGAGACTGAGCACACATCCCTCCTGCAGATCATTCTAGGTCCCAGTTTTCCTCTCTGTCCCCCAAGCCCTTTGAGATGACTTCTCATTTGCACTGTGTACATCTCGTACGTACAAAGTTATTTGTATGTTATCTCTCCTATTGGTCTGTGAAGTCCTTGAAGGCAAGGGCTGTGTTTTTGTTTCTTTCTATCCCCGATTCTTGTCGAAGAGCCTGAGTAGGCAATATACATTTAATAAATGCTTGCTGACTGACTGACTGCAAAGGGTTGAAAGTCACCATGAGGAATGAGAGAGGAAATAGGATTATTTATTCCATAGTGTGGAGACCCTAGTTAGTGTCTTCCATAATGAATATTTAGTGGGTGAAATTGATATGGTTCTGGGACATTTTGTAATGAACTTCAGCTTCCCTGGAACAGGATCTGTAGCGTTAAGGTCATGCTGAGATGAGAATTCTGGGATCAGGAACAATGGAAGGGGATTGAGTTTGGGAAGGGATTCCAGGATGGTACCTAGGGAGACATTCAGGTGGCAGGCCATGGGGGTCAAAGCTGAGTATAGAGAAAAGATATTGGGGAAGATAGATTGCTAGAAATACTGTTTTGTTGTTCATTTGTTTGAGCCGTACCTAACTCTTTGTGACTCCATTTGGAGTTTTCTTGGCAAAGATACTGAAGTGGTCTGCCACTTTCTTCTCTAGCTCTCACTCAGAGAAAACTGAGGCAAACAGGGATAAGTGACTTGCCTAGGGTCACACAGCTAGTAAGTGTCTGAGGCCAGATTTGAACTTAGTAAGTCTTCCTGATTCCAAGTCCAGTGCTTTAAAAGGGCAAGCAGCAGGCTTACTGGGGGGAGTGAAAGAGGTAGCATGAGACATTGGAAGGAATGTTGGATTTGGAGTCATACAAACTAGGTTCAAATCCTAGCTATGTCATTTATTGTCAGTGTGACCTTGACTAAGGTTCTTAAGTTCTCTTAATCTCAGTTTCTTCATTTGTCAAATGAGGGGGTTAGATTAGTTTTCTTCCAGCCTTGGATCTATGGGCCTTTGATGAGAGGTGGTTGAAGAATAGGAAGGTATGGTCAGAGAGAATTTCAAGACCTTGGAGGTAATGTAGTTCTGGTGCTCAAACAACTAACTGCATATGTGTACATGTATAATATATAATTATAGATATACATAGATATATATTCACTTGTAGTTATGTTTGTATATATGTATAGGTATATACTTGCACCTGTATTTATATATTTATATGTGGTTAACTCACCCAGCTCTATATATTAGTATATGTTGACTCACATGTTTTTATCTGTGTCTTTACTTATATGTATACATAGGTATATGCTAGGTAGGAGGCTATGATTTTACAGTAACCAGCCTGAGATAATAATGTTAAACCTGGAAAGCCATCCTGAGGGAGGTGAGTTAGGAATATAGAGTTTGACAGGTGAGTAGGAAGAATCAGGGAGGACATTTCTGGCTGGGTCTTACGTTATAGAAGTGGAAGCTGAAGTTAGGACTATGCACAATGGGGAGAGGTGATCACAACAAATTACCCATATTGGGATTTATAAGAGAGTGATGGTTAGATGGGGTAAGGGAATATTTCCTAGGCTATGAACTCCAAGAGGGCAGCTACTGAGTCTTATCTATCTCTGATTCCCCTACAGCATACCCCAGAACAGAGTCCTGCATATATACAGCAGTTATATGTTAGGTGGGATTGTGGGGGAGAAAGAAGGGTATTGTTAGACTTTGGATCATAGGATTTTAAGCTGGTAAACAATCCAGTTCAACCCCTTTATTTCACAAAGGAAGTAACTGAAGCCTTGGGAAGCTAAGTGACTTGCCTAAAGACATGCCACAAATTAATGGCAGAGCTGGAACTAGTAATTGGATCTTTAGACTTACTGATCTAAGTCCTTTCCACTATGCTGTACTGTCTGTTTATCCAGCTTCAGCTGATCTACCAGGGGATATTGAGAGGGCCCTGTGGGAAAACAAGGCTGTACATGGATATGTGGTGGTGATGGTGGTAGTGTCTTTAAGGCAAACTGGAATTTGAGAGGGTAGAAGTTTGTGAAGGGAAAGATGAAGACTTGTCGGTTAAGAAATTTGTGAAGGGAAAGATGAGGACTTGTCGGTTAAGAAATTTAATGAACACACAAAATGAGAGAGCTCTTGTTTTTGAGTAGGGAGATCCTCATTTAAATTGAAATGATCAGACTTAATGAATTTATCTGGAGAATAAGGGATTTTATCTGCTGAGGTTTATCTGGTTCCTAGAGGAACCTATAATTTGTCAAGTGACTTTGGGTTTTTTTTTAAAGGTATGTGGTGGAAGTGAGTGATTTGGGCTTTCATACAAAATACTTTACTATAGCAGTTATCTGTCAGGGTCAACCCTCATGTTGACCCTCAAAAATGAATGAATGATAAAAGTATTGATTAAGCACTTCTCTGTCAGATACCATATTGAACAATGGGTATACAAATACAAGCAAGCCAGATAGTTATTCTCTTCAAGTGGTTTACAATCTAATGGGAAAGACAACACAGAAAGGGGAGCTAGAAATGGATGGGGGTATCCTGCAAGGGCATGGTGTGGAAATGGGCAGGAAGTGACGTGGATGTCTGCTTCAGGGTGAGATAAGACCAAAGTTTGCCTTTCAGAGCCCAGCATCACAAGGGCAGAGTGAGTCCAAACTTCCAATGGGAAGGGAATGAGGAAGATCCAGAACTGAGTGAATCTCACTTCCAGCAATTATGGAAGGCCAAGGGATTTGTAGTGACCTGTAGAAAGTATGATCTGTTTTTGTTTCTGCCAAGGGATTATTGTATATCCAAGGGCAGGTTGGTCTCTCTGCTGGAGAAGTCAAAAGGATTGCAGGAATGCTTCTCCACTCTCTCACTTATGAGAGAGACTCAATTCTACTTTGAAATAATAGAATAAGACAAAAAAAGAAACAAGAAAAAGGAACTGAGGAGGCATCAGGGAATCAACCTATTTCAGGAGGTTGTAGGGTGGAAAAAATGTGACATGGAGAAGTAAAGAACAGGCATCTATTAGGCACCTACTATATGCCAGGTACTGTACTAAGCATTTTATGAATATTACCTTATTTGATACTCACAACAATCCTGGGGAGGTAGATGTTGTTATTTCCTCCATTTTATAGATGAGGAAATGGTGACATCTTAAACTCAATATGTTTAAAGTAGAATTCATTATCTTTCCTTCTCAACCTCCCCTAACTCTTATCTTCCCTATTACTATAGATGATCATAACATTCTCTCTGTCCCTCAGGCTCACAACCTAGGAATCATCCTGGATTCCTCACTTTCTCTCATCCCATCTCTTCCCTCTCCCCATGTCTAAGCTGTTATCAAGGCCTATTGATTTCACCTTTATAAATAACATCTCTCTAATACTCTCCCTTCTCTCCTCTGATATTGCTACCACTCTAATGTAGGCTCTTATCACCCCACACCTTGGTTATTGCACTAGCCTGATGGTGGGTCAGCCAGTCTCAAGTTTCTCCCCACTCCAATCCATCCTTCATTCAGTCACTAAAATAATTTTCCTAAAACACAGGTCTGATCCACAGGTCTCCTCACCACCCCCTCAATAAGTTCCAGTGGCTTCCTATTGCCTTCAGGATCAAATGAAAAATGCTCTTTTGGGCATTCAGAGCCTTTTGTGTCTTAGTCCCCTCCTACCTTCCCAGTTTTTTAATACCTTACTCCCAGAGATTTTTTTCTTTGATCCAGGGACATTGGTCTGGCATTCAGATATTCTCTCTGGCTGCTCTAGGCTGCCCTCATTCCTAGAACATTGTCCCTCCTCTTCTCTGACTGTTCATTTCTCTCATTTCCTTTATGTCCCAACTAAAATCCCACCTTCTATAGAAAGTCTTCCCTACCCTCTCTTAATTCTGATGCTTTCTTTCTGTTAATTATTTCCTGTTTATCCTGTATATAACTTGCTTAGTATGTATTTGTTTGCATCCCCCATTAGATTGTATGCTCTTTAAGGCAGAAATTGTCTTTTACCTCAACTATCTTTTGTCTAGCACTTAGCACAGTGCCTGTACTGGTGCTTCATAAATGTTTATTGATTGATTGAGGCAGAGATTAAGTGACTTGTCCAGGGTCACACAGCTAGTAAGTGTCTGAGGCTTGATTTGAATTCAAGTCTTTCTGACTCCAGGCTCCTCTTAACAAATTTGAAGAAAATCTATTGCTTATATGCTCTCTCTCTCCACAAATAATCATGTGCATAAAGACCATGAAACCTACTGGCAAAGAAAATGGGTTATTTGTTTCATTGCTTCAGTTGCCTTCACCAATAGTTGTCCTGGGCCGTGTTGCCAATCATCCCATTTCCCACTCTCCCTCCTCAACCTGGCCATGTTTTCCTCCCTCAATCTGATATTTTCTGATATTTCTCCTGTTTTGACTCAGCTGTGGATCATCTCCAACATCCATTTTCTTCTTTCAAACTCCTCAGCTGCTAAATGTTACTGGGAAAAGTCATGCCACCATGTGGGCTACCACAGATGTCATGGTACGAAATCTCAATTGGGCTCTCACTCCTGCATGGAAATGTTTGTTTCCTTGACTGAGTCTCCAGGATGCTTCCTCAGAGGTCATTTCACACATTCTCTTCAAACTCTCAGTGTTTGCCCCATCCCTCTCTTTCACAGCAAACATCTGCTTTACTGAGAAAACAAAGACCATCCAATATGAGCTTCCTTAACTCCTTTGCCCTACACTTAAAATTCTTTCTACAACATCACCCATCCTTTCCTCCCATCTCTGAGGAAGGGGTGGCCCCCCTCTTTCCCAAGGCTAACCATGCTTCTTATGCCCTTGGTCACATTTTAGGAAGCAACAATTTCCTGTGTTCCAAGTAGTGCATCCCTTGCGTTATGGAAAGTATCTTGGGTTTACAGGTAGAAGACCTGGCTTTCAGTCCCTGCTTCAGATACTCACTGTGGGACCATGGAAAAAGAACTTCATTCCTCTAGGCTTCAATTTCTTCCTATTTTAAAAAGGGGATTGGATTAGGTGCCCTATGAGGTACCTTTCATTTCTCTATATCAAGATCTATGATCCATTCTCTTACTATGAATATTCCTATAATAGCATTAGGAGATGGTAAGAGATGAGTAGTGACAGTTGGTGACCAGCTTCCTGCTAAGCATACTGATGCAGCTGTTTGTTAACCTGATGTTAGTATTGGGGAGATATGTCCTCCCAGGTCATATAGATCTAGGCTGTGACAGAGAGTCTCCCAAGACTTGACAAATCAGACAAATACTGCCCACTTTTGGTGATTACAATAACACGAAAAAGACCATGGAAATCATTGTTAGGAATGATGAAATTCTGAACACTGTATAGAAGAGCTTAAGGACCCAAGTGATACTTTAATCTTTTTGCTAGTTGAAAGTGGGAGTACTAGAAGAGTGATTAAGTTTTTGGAAGCAAGTAGCTGGTTAAGAAGATGCTGTCTGAATGATGAGAGCTCTATTGAGAACAAGAGGAAGCTCACAGACAAAAGGATGCTCCTTGGGATGGAGGCATTGTTGGTTGATAGATGTCAGAGAAGGCAAAACTACTCAGCTGAAGAGAAAAAAAATGCCTAACAGTTGAAACTCAAGAGGAGTAAGGAAATTGTAAGAAATCTTTCAGCGGTTAGTTAGTTGTCAAACACATAAACTTCAGCTTACTGAAAAAAAAAATGAACAAACAAACTGACAAATGCAATTGCTGAGAGGTTGTTGGTAATTTTGAAAAGATCACAAAAAAGGAAAGAGCTGTTGAAGAAATGGGCAAAGTTCAAATTTTCAAAAAAGTAAAAAGTCAACCAATGAGCTTGACTTTCATTTCTGGCACAATTCTATAACATATCATTAAAGAGAATTTGTGTGTATTCTGAAAGGGAATCAATCATTAAGAGCGAATATGGCTTCATCTCCCCCCTTTTTTTGGACGGGGTTGCTAGATGAGTAGATCAGGAAAATGTGGTAGAAATTATATACCTATGTTTTCAGAAGCCTTTGACAAAGTCTTTCATGTCATTCTTTTGGCCAAAGTGGAGAAATATATGCTAAATGATAGTTCCCTTAGAAGACTTTGAAGCAGTTGAAGATTGGACCCAAAGAGGAATCATTAATGACTCACTGTTAGCCTGAAAGGAGGGCACTGGTGGAGTACCTGTGCATGGCCCTATGTTGTTAAATATTCTTATCTGTGACTTGGGTAAAAGCATAGGTGTGGCATACGGATCAGATTTCTAGATTGCGTGATGTTGGTAGGACTAACTAATCTTTAGATCCTAAAAGATAGTAATGGACTAGAGCAATGGGTCAGGTCTAGTAAGATAAAATTTATTAGCAGTTGTGGTAGGAGCAATATTTTAACCCCTTTGCACATGCTGGTTGGTCTAGTTTGTCTTTAAAATGTATCAGGACATTCCTGGAGACTTGGCTGGCTCAGGAGTCTAAGGGCTCATGTCGCTTCTTCATTGCCTAAACGTAAAGCATCTATGAGGATTTGAAATGGGCCGGGTGGGTGGGGGGAGGAGAGGGAATGTCTCAGAGGTTTTCCTGGTTGGCCTATGTGGACAATGCAAGCAAGGAAGCTTCAGCTGAATCTAATGGAGGTGTCCTCAGTGATTATACTCCAGCCATAGCTAAGTAAATCTCTTTTCATTTACTACTGAGTGATCTATGAATGTTTCATTTTGTTCCAGTATTGTGTAACAATTGGTATAGTCTTGTTAGATTGAAATATAAGGAATTTGTTGAAGTGGTTGATGAGCAGTGCGGAGGAAGGCACAACGGACTGGTGTTTCCTGGTGGTGCTTTTGATGATGCCTCTAGAAATGTGGTTCCTTACTGTGAGATACCCCCACTCCTGGGAAATTAAAGAGTAAACTGCCTGTGACTGTTCAGTGAGAAAAGAACAATGTGTGTATTTTCTGTGTCCTTGAGAATTGTACCTTGAAGATAATAATTGTGTTAGTTTAGCTGGTACTTGCCTCTACCCTCCTAGACTGGGAGCAAAAGACACAACACAACACAAAAAGCTAAAAGAAACGTTTCCAGTCAGTACATGTGCTCTGTCTCCCACGTGGAAACTCTAGTCATTTATTTACATTGGTTTAGGAAAATTTACCTGGGACCCAACATCATACTATCTGGAAACTTGCTAAGTATGGCACCTATGTTTTTACTCAAATCACTGGTAAGAATGTTGAACAACATTGGGCCAAGGACAAGTGCCCTCCCTCCAAGTTGTCAGTGAGTCATTAGTGATTCTCTTTGAGTCTGATCCTTCAGCTGGTTCCAAGTCTCCTGACAACTATTATTTAGCCAACATTTCTTCACTTTGGCCAAGGGAATGGCATGTACTAACCTAGCACAATTATCTTCGAGTGACAGTTTTAAGGACACAATTTAAACTTGTGGGCCTTCAACTACTCTCTCTTCAGAACTCAGGTTACCTTCCAAGCAGCCTGGAAGGAGTGAATATTTTGGGAAAGAGAAAAGAAATGTTCCCCCCTCATTAAAGAAAGACAAATTCCGAAGAACTAGTTGTGCTCTGCTCTTGCCAACTAAGACTGGATGCCTTTGTATAGCTAATGGTCATCATCATCCAGTTGCCCTAGGAAAGGCCATCTGTAACAAAGACTTTACCAGCTTGAAGGGAGTTAGATTTGTATAAACTGATTTCAAATGGCTTTTTGGAAATGACAATGCAACTGAACCAGCCATCCCAGCCAATGAGGGGTAGGGTAGCAGGAAAGATCCCAACAGTGAAAAAATAGAAACCAAGGCAAGTCCCTGGAATTTTAGTAATGTGTCACAACTGCACTCACAAGGCTATTGGAGTTTTTGTTCATTGTTTGTAATTTTTAATTTGGAATTTGAGAGACCAACCATAATTTAGCCAGAAGGATTTGTTTGAGATTCTTTGGTGCAAACCATAGGGGAGGCACTTGACAGGACAATACTAAATTCTCTCCAGGAGCCCAGAGACATTTATGGTGATATGGTCAGATGTGCCTTTTGCATTCCATTTAATTAGATGCAGACAGGCTTCATCAGTTGAAGAAGTCTGCACTCTCATCACTGAACTGTGAACTGTGAAATTTAAATTCAAATTCTCTTTCTGGAACTTTCAATGAGGGGTCCCTGAAGGACAGAGAACACAGGTCCCAGGTGCATTTCCCTAACCCAACCATGGCTAAGTAAATCTCTTTTAATTTGCTACTGAATGATCTCTGAAGTGTCTCATTTTGTTTCAGTATTTTGTACCTAAACTGTGAGGGGTCTGGTCAGAGTCATGCCCAGCGTAGAACAATTGGCATAGTCTTACTAGACTGGAACCTAAGGAGTTTGTTGAAATGGTTGATGGGCAGTGCACAGAAAGGTGCAATGGACTGGTGCTTCCTGGTGGTGCTTTTGATGATGCCTCTAGAAATGTGGTTGCATAAATGATTATAGTTTCCACATGGGAGATAGAGCTCATACTGGCCTAGAGGAGGCTCTGACTTTTTACTTTTTGTACTGTGTTGTGTCGTGTCTTTCCCCCCAATATATGAGGACAGTCAGGTACCAAAGCAGTAACAGCTCCTGAGTAAACTTGGGAGGGTAGTAGCAATGAAGACCTGAAGCAACCTTTTGCATGGTGGGGGGAACACTCCGGCCTGCCATAGTAGGACAGAGTCAGCATATCCAGTCCAGCAGGGGCTGGGTAGTGGAGCTCATAACAACACTCTGCCCTAGATAGGGCTGAAGAGCTCAGGTCTCAGGGAGTAGCAGTTGCCAGAGTTAGCAGTAGGCAGAGACATGACCCTGGGGCATTGACTAAGGCCAGTGGGCAATAGGCACCATCAGCAGTGGACATCAGATCAGCTTCTAGAAATAGGGATAAAAAGATAGCTTACTGGAATATATAGTACAAACAAAAGGCAAGCCCTCTAATTACTATAATGTAAAACCGATGGGTTTCACATTGCTGCCAATGTCATACTCCGTGGTTATTGTGTGATTACTACCTAGGGAGGGCTTGAAGGTAGCCAAAGGGTGACATTATTGGGAGGGGGCAGGCTTCGTGGCATCAAAGGAGAGATATCTTAACAGAGGAAGGCGAGGGGACAATCACTTTTCAGAAGTGTCTCATGGGACAAAGATTTTGTATTCTAAACTCCTATTGAAAGGGAGGTCCTATCTGGTGGGCCAGGGAACAGCTCTAAGTGGTTGGTTGGTGGTATGTTTGTTAACTAACTCGTTGATTGGTATAGGGCAGTTGTCTTTGACCTATGAAAAAGAATGATGACTGCAGGAAATGTCATCTTTGCTGTAGGTGCTGCTCCTGTTTATGGTCACTTTAGACCGCCTTTGAACTGCAAAGATTTAGCATCACCTGCCACATGGACCTGGTCATTTAGATTTAGGACTCAGTGCTTCCCGAGATTGTCAGATTCAGTCATTCTTTCAGGGAACTGTTATATTGTTTCCTTAGTTTGATAAGCATTTATTAAGTGCATACAATTTGCATGCACTGTGTTAAATCCTGAGGATACCATGAAAGGCAAAACAAAACAACTCCAAAATCTAGTCCCCGCTTTTAAGGAGCTCTGGGTTTAGTAGGGGAGGCCATATGCAAATAAAACTATGGGCAGAGAAGATTGGGAGAGGATAAATTGGAAATAATCACTGGGGAAGGCACTGAGGGGAATCAAGGAAAACTCCTTGGAGAAGGTGAGATTTTAGCTGGGATTTGAAGCAAGCAGGGAAACCAAGAGGTGGAGATGAGGAAGGGAGAATATTTCTCCAGGAATGGGAGATGGCAGAGTCTGGAGGCAGAGTATCTTGTGAGGGAAATGGCAAAGAGGCTGGTATCGCTGGATCTTAGAATTTGTGCAGGTGAGTAAGGTGTAAGATGACTGAGCAGCTTTAAAAACCAGAGAATTTTAATCTGGACCTGATGATATTAAAATGGAGGCACTGGAATTTATTGAATTGGGGGATGACATGGGTCAAACCTACATTTTAGGAAGATTGTTTTGACTGCTAAGTGGGATGTGGACTGGAGTGGAGAGAGACTTGAGACAGGGAGACCAACTAGCAGACCATTATCATAGTCTTAGGGGTGAGGTAATAGAGTATGATCCAAGGTGAAGGCAGTATCCGAGGAGAGAAAGGGGTATAAACTGGAGACATTCTGAAGAGCGAATTGTCAGGACCTGACAACTGACTGGATGTGGGGATCAGAGAGAGCGTGGGGATGACACCTAGATCAAGAGAGCTTGTGTACAGGAAGGATGGTGGTACTTTCTATAGTAATAGGGAAGGTAAAAGAAGGGAGGATTTGGGAGAAATGAGTCCAGTTGTGTACATGTTGAGTTTTTGATGTCCATAGGACATCCATTTTGAGATGTCTAAGAGATATGTAATAGCGGTGTGACCCTGGGCAAGTCACTTAACCCTGCTTGCCTCAGTTTCCTCATCTGTCAAATGATCTGGAGAAGGAAAAGGCAAACCACTCCAGTATCTTTGCCAAGAAGACCCAAAATAGGATCATGAAGAGTCAGACTTGAAACTGAAAAACTCTTGAACAAGAGACAAGGAGATCAAGAGAGAGATTAAGGCTGGATAAATAGATCTAAGAATCATATGCAGACAGATGATAGTTCAGTCCACAGGAGCTGATGAGATGACCAAATGACATAGTAAAGGAGGAAAAAAGGCCCAGGACAGAGCCCTGTGGAACACTCAGGGTTAGTGGTCGCGACCTGAATGAAGATCCAGCAAAGAGAAGAAATGATCATTCACAAGAGGAGAACTGGAGAGAGCCGTGTTAGGAAAACCTGAGAATGTGATATATGGTGTCAAAGGCTGCAGAGAATTCTAGAAGTTCAAGGACAGGAAAAGGTCATTCCATTTTACTTTTTTCTATGTTTCTGATTTAATTTTTTCTTCCTCCTTTAATGCTGCCTGTATCAGGCTTCTTAAATATGGGTCCAAGTTGACCAGTAGCAACCCTCAAATCCTTTAATGTCCTCTACAGACCTTTTGGAGGCTTACCACCAAGGGACAGAGTGTTGAAAGAGCAATATCCTAAACTCTCCTCAAAAAACCATGCATCTGTTGCTATCTCATGGTAGAGCTTTCCTCCAGATCAGGGTCTTCCTGCCCTAGACTTTACAACCATCTCTGTGGACTTCATTCTTCCATCTCCCCTCTTTTGTACCTTTTGTTCCTCCGTTAGAATATAAGCTCCTTGAGGTCAGGAAACAATTTGAGTACTAGTTCTGCCACTTATGTGACGTTGGACAAGTAACTTCTCTCAATTTCTTTTTTTTTAAACTAAAAGAATCAAGCTAATTGACCCCTGAGGACACACTCAGCTCTAAATCTATGATCTTAGGATTTATATTTATAAAAATTCATAGAATTATAGGTTTAGGACTGGAAGAGGCCTCAGAGATCCTCTGATGCAACACTCTCCTTTTTTGGATGAGGAAACTGAGGCCCAGAGAGGTTAAATCACATAGTCAAGGTGGGACAAGTGATGGCTGAGATTCAAACCCAGGACCTCTCTTTCACAAATTCACCACCCTTTCCACTACTAGAAGATGATGATTTCCTCTTGATTTACCAATTGCCCTATTGGGGAAATAGAGGGTTAAAATATAAGGATCATTTATTCATTGAGCTTGTCTTTCCTAAGTTCCCATATATTCCCAGCCCTGTTCTCAGCTTTGCTCTGGGGAAGACTATGAAGGAGCAGATGGGGCCCAGTCTTCAGTGAGTTCAAGGTCTGAGGAGACAAAAGGAACAGAACAAGTGGACCTGGTTGCTAGGAAGATGGGTGGGAACAAGTCCTAGATATGTCTACTTGGGAACTCATGATACAGAGAAAGAGGAGAGGGATTAGACCCTGAATCTGCTGATCCTCAGGAGCTCACTGGAAGTTGGGAAGGGGAGCAGACCCCAGCCCTGCCCTCAGGGAATTTATAATGTGTGGAGGAAGCCCACACATGAAAGAGACAATAAATACAGTGTATAATACAAATGAAAGATGGTGACTGAAGGAGGATTTGTGCCAATGGTGGTCAAAGAAGGCTTCTGGAGGAAGATGAGATGTAGCTGAATTTCCAAGGTGTTCATATTGCTATGGAAAGCTCAGCGTATCTGAACTACATGTTGTAATTTTGTAGGAAAGAGCTAGGCTCTGAGCTTGGGACTTCCTCTCTTCTCCTGGTTGGCCTCTGTTGCATCCCTGATTATCATGGAAAGCCTTGAATCTGCATTCTAAGGACCTGGGTTTGAATTTTGACTCTGCTATGTGGCACATCACTTAACCTCACAGGTTACAAGGTTCTCATCTATAAGTAGGTTCAACTACATGATCCTTCTGACCCCTTCCAGTATTGAATCCTATAATATAACTTTCATTTATATACAACACTTTATAGTTTATAAAATGCTTCCCTCCACAGTTTTAAGAGGTAGTAGTAGAGGTATTATCCATCCCCATTATGCAGATGAAGGTGAGGTTAAGGTTCCAAGAGTGAAAGTGACTTGCTCGAGGTTATGTAGCACAGAATTGGAAGAGCCAGGATTTGGACCTAGATCTAACAAGTGCAGCACTCTTTATATCTTGCTGCTGCTTGTGTTCTCAAAATTCTGGGCTTGCTCACCCTAAAGCTCACCAGCTCTAGAGTACAAATAGGTCAGTTGTTACATCAGTAACAAGATGTGCACGCAGATTCTTTTACTAAATTATGCCCAGGGCTTGAATGTTTGCTGGACATTCACAATGTGGCCCTTTATACTGTGGTGTGATAAGCAGTTCTTCTTATCGGGGATGGGTCATGTGAGCTCACTAATCACACCATGGGTGAAGACTCAGAAATTTCAAATAGTGCAGGTAGATTTTGGTGAGATAAAAATTGTTTTTAGAATACCAAGAGGCATTAATGCAGAACTGAACAGAACAGAGTTCAGACCGAGAAGACAGGAGACCTGGGTCAGGGGTCCTGGCTCTAGTCCTGATTCCCTTTATGATCCTTAGCAAGGTTCTCCTCGATCTCTGAGTCTCAACCCCTTAAAAGGTGAGTGGGAGGAAGAAGGAGAAAGGTTAGGCCTCAGTTTCCTTATTTGTAAAATGAGCTGGAGAAGGACAGGGGTCTCTTTAGCCCTGACACTGTAGAAGTCTCTGAACAGTTAATTACCTTGTTGGGACGGCCAATATCCACAGGGGTTCAGGATCTAATTATAATAACAAAAATTATAATAGCTAGTATTTATCTAACACCTACTATGTTCCAAGTATTCTGCTAAGCACTTTATTTTCTCATTTGATCCCTTCAAGGTAGGTGCTATTATTATTGCAGACAGAGGTTAAACAACTTGTCCAGGGTCACAAACCTAGTAAGTGTCTGAGGCTGAACTTGAACTCAGGTCTTCCTAACAACAGACCCAGAGCCATATCTACTGTGCCAAGTAGCTTTCATCAACCAGGCGGGCATGTATTGGATGTTTGTTTCCCACCTCAAGCTCTAGCTATGGCCATTTTCATTTAAAGTGAATAGGTGTTACATTTTAGGAAGGACAGGAACAAATTGTGTATACATGTAATAAATAGCCATATTTATTTTCTAAACTCTGAACAAAATGACTATATTCCTATTGTAGGACCAGTCTTGTCATTGTGAAGATTAGGGTCTTGGGGCCTTCCTTATGTAGATATTCTGTATAGTATCATAGGGATCTCAGAGGTCTCTGGTTCAAACACATATACCTACCCCCTAACCTGCTTCTCTCTTACTGCGATCCTCCCCTCTTCAACAGCATACAAAATAAGTTTTATTAAGGCTGTGAATCCACCCCTGTGATGGAGAGCTCACTACCTCTGAGATCACTTCATTGTCAAATTGATGTTCTTGAAGGCCTGACCATGTCCCTTCCTTTTTTGCTACTTTATATACTCTAGTGGCTCCCTCTTACCTTCAGAATCAGATATAAAAACCCTCCATTTGGCCTGAAAGTCTCTCATAACCTGCCCCTTCCAACTTTTCTTGTTAGACTGTTGACCTCCATCCAATATGATTGCTTCGCTGTTTATAAATGTACGTAAATACACATAAATGACCAAAGGGCAGCTGTGTGGTTTAGTGGATAGAGTGGGCCTGCTGTCAGGAAAATCTGAATTCAAATCTGACCTCAGACACTAAACTACTGGCTGTGTGACCCTGAGCAAGTCACTGAACTCTGCCTCAGTTTCCTCATCTATAAAATGAGCTGGAGAAGAAAATGTCAAATATCAGTATCTTTGCTAAGAAAACCCCAAAATGGATCATGAAGAGTCAGACGCTACTAAAAACCAACCAAATAACATCAAAACAGATGCAGTAAGGAAAGGAGCACAAGATTTGGAATCAGGGGACCTGGATTTCAATCTGAGCTCAGTTTCTACCTTTGTGACCTTTGGAAAATCTTTAACCTCCCTGGGCTGCAGTTTCCTGATTGTGAAAATGTGAAGGTTCCAGAGGGTCTGGATCAGGTTTACTCTGAGGCAGCAAATCTGTGATCTTGTGAAAAAAAGGGAATTGTTTCAGTTTTCATCTGTGCCAAGTCCTGGGCGGGCCTTTCCCTGGAGCTCATTAGCAAGCTTCTGGCCTCCTTTCTCTTATTGGCCTTCTCAGAGAAGGCAGATTCCTTTGGTGACCAGTCAAAACAAACAGAATTAGAAGAGTGTGGCTAGCACCAACAAGCCAACCATGCCTTTTAAAATTCAACCAGCCCTACCCTTCAGAGGATAACCATTGTTTAGTTTTACCTGTTCCCTGGGTGAGGAAACCCAAACCCTAGTTGGAGAAGACAGTTTATATAATAAAGATGTTGAGTGAATTGCCCAATATGAGTCAACAATGTTGATATGGCAACCAAGAAAACTAATGTGATCCTGATTGAATTCAATTTTCCATGAGTGCCTATTATGGGCAAAGCAGTTGCTGATCTGTATTGGGGTCCCCTCTACTGATGAAACCACAGGTCTGGAAACAAAAAATAAAATGCTTTGCCATTATGCAAGGCACTATGGTATCTTAAGATGAGGGCTTGCCTCAAAGTCAGGAAATCTACTGACTTTTTGACCTTGGGAGAGTCACTTTAGGCCTCTTGGTACCCTAGCCAACTCAGATTCTCTAAGAGTGCCCCACTTGCTAATCTGGGTTGGTAGTGGGAATGTTTTCATTGTGATTTCCTCCTCTTAATGAAATTACGGTTTAGCCTTTACTTTTCCTTTTCCTTGTCCTCTGAAGCAGCTAGGTAGAGCAGTGTATGAAACACTGTGAGAACCTCAGACTGAAGTCAGGCCCTGAATTCAAATGCAGCCTCAGACACTTAACTATATGATCCTGGGCAAGTCACTTAATCTGCCTGCCTTAGTTTCCTTAACTGTAAAATTGGAGATAAGAGCACTTACCTCCCAGGTTTTCTGTGAGGATCAAATGAGATAAAATTTGTAAAGTACTTTACATAGTGCTTGGCACATAGTAGGCCCTTAATCAATGCTTTTTCTCCTTCCTCCTTACCCCTTTTACTCCCCCCCACCCTCAAAAGGGGAAAAAAAGGAATCATTCTATGAGGTACCAGAGGTACAAAGAGAAAAAAATAATTCCTGCTCTCAAGGAACTTGTAGTCCACTGTGAGAGTATAAGTAAGTTAGCATTTATTAAGGGCTTACTATCAACCAGACTCTGTGCGAAGTTCTATGGATACAAAGAAAGGGAAGAAAAAAAAAACAACTCTGTCCCTGCACATTCTAACGGTGGGGGGGGAGGGAGGGGACCGGAGAGAAGGAGAGAGAGAGAGAGTATGTGTGTGTGTGTGTGTGTGTGTGTGTAAACAACTTCTGCATAACTAGGTACATGTAAACAGACACACATATACGTGATAATTTGAGAGAAGAAAGTATTATAAGCCGCGGGGGTCAGTAAAGGCTTCTGTCAGGAGGTGGTATGCAATGGAGTTGAAGGAGAGGAGGGAGTGCCAGTTCATGGACTATTGACAGCACAGTTTGGTGTAGAATAGTATAGAGTACTAGAAGATAAGGAATGCACAGTCAACAGATTGTAAAGAGGTTTAACTGACCAAGTAATGAAGGTGTATTTTATCCAGCTTCAGCCACTGAGATAACTGTGTTACCCTAGGCAAAACTCTCTCACACTCTTCCTTCTGTTTGCCTCAGTTTCTTCAACTGTAAAATGAGGATACCAACTGCACCTATCCCTACCATTGAATGAAGTAATATTTGTAGAAAAGCACTTGGCAGAATTCCTAGCACATAATAGGTGCTAAAATTATTCCCTTATCTCCCCCTCTCCTCATGTAAGTAGTCACCCAAGGTTGAACAGAGCCACTGATATCATCAGACTTGTACTTTAAGAAGATTATTTTGGCAGATCTTTGGAGGCAAGATTGGAGAAGGAAGAGATTGTAAACTTAGAGGAAATTGTTGCCAGGGACATGTAATGGGAGCCTGAACCAGGGCCTCAGAGAGGCCATGTAAGTGGAGTGAAGGAGACCAATATGGTTTTGAGATCACAGATTTAGACCCAGAAGAGACCTTAGAGGCCACCCAGTTCAACCCCCTCATTTTACAGATGGGGAAACTGAGCCCCAGGGAAGGTAAGTGGCTTATCAAAGGTCACATGGGTAATAAGTAGCAGAACCCAGAATTGAATTTGGATCCTCTGCCATAGTCAGTGTTTGTCCCATTGTGCCTTGTTGCCTGAAGAGGTAGATTTAAAAAAAAACATGGCCATTGATTGGATATTAGAGCATGGTGGTGAGGGAAAGGAAAGAAAGGAAGAATTCAGAATTGTAAACCTTATATTAGGAACTTGGGTGAAAAATGGTTGTTCTCAAAACAGAATTAGGGAAATTTGGAGGTGGGGTAGTTGAAGGGTGAGAAAATGAGATGCAGCAGGAGGTTCACCTTCACTCTGTTCTAGAGACCTGGTTTCTCAGTGGAACTTGTGCAATTTCTTTTTTTTCCTTTTTTTTTTTTTTGTCTTTATAACGTTGCTTTTATTTCACAAATCCTTCTCCACTTCTCATTTCACTTAGCATCAGTTTTCTCAGGTTTCTTTTAAATGGCCCACTTATTTATTCTTTATGCCACAATAGTACTTTAAACAATATTTTACTTTTAGATTATATGTAAAGACACATTTTAGGAGACATTGTTAAAAGACTAAGTTCCAAATTTTCTCCCTCTCTCCCTTCCATTACCCCCTCCTAACAGATTCTATGTGTGCAGTCTTGTAAAACACATTCCTGTATTAGTCACGTTGTAAAAAAAGAAAGAGCCTCAAAGAAAAAATATGGAAAAAGTGAAACTGGTATGTTTTGATCTGTATTCCGACAATTTCTAGATCATATGAAGAAAATGAAATCTGTTTTAGAATATGATGTTCCTATAGACATCCATATAATTGGAGACGTGCAGCAGAGAACTGGTGATCTGAGACTGGAATTCAAGATAGAGATTAGGTATAGATAGAAAAATTTTTGAGTCAACTGCAGAGAGATGATAATTAAAACCATGGGAACTGAGAAGATGAAAAACGAGTCTAGGACATAATATTGGAGGACATTTAACAATTAGTAGGGTGGGAAACAGATGATGATTGAACAAAGGTAACTGAGAGAGAACAGCAGTCAGGTAGGAAGGGGACCAGGAAAAAATATCACAAAAGTCAAGAAGATCAGAATATCCAGGAGCAGGAGCTGTTCAGCAATGTCAGAAACTTCAGAGAGGTCAAGAAAGATAAGGACTAAGAAAAAGCATTGAATCTAGCAATTGAGAGTGATCATTGACCTTAGATAGAGTGTTTTCAGTCAAGAGGTAGCGTTGGAAGTAAAAATTGCAAGGGATTGAGAAATGAGTAGAATGTGAAGAAATGTAAGCAGTGAATATTGGTGGCTTTTTTTCTAAGCATTAGACTGAACCAGAGAAGCGATATGAGGATAGCTTGAGGGCATGAAGGTGATAGAGTCTAGTGCAAATTTTTGAGGATGGCAGTGACTGGGTTGTGTTTGTAGTATGGGCATTGGAGAAGGAACTTGTGGAAAAAGAGAGCTCACACAGTCACTTCTTATCTCCAAAGGGGCAGACTTCTCTTGGGAGACTGGAGAGAATAAAACCAGAAATACAAGAATATGAGTTGTATTGGCAAGGAGAAGGGTCACCTTCCTGTGATACTAGAGCAGATGTGGAGAGACTGAGGGATAATGTTCTGAAGTATAAAATAATGATAAAAGTAAGAGAAGAAGGGGATTCTGAGGTATGAAATAGGGGATAAGAGGAAGGACATCATTCCCCTCTTCATCAAAATAGCTAGCATTTACAGTGCTTTGAGGTTTACAAAGTGCTTTACATATACATACTATATATACATATATGTAGCAGATACATACACAGACATGTATATACATAATATATTTACACACACATGTAATTTGATTTTCACAATAACTATGAGAGGGCATAGTTTTATATACCCATTTACAGAAGAACAAATTGAGTCTGGTACTGATTTGTCTAGGATCACACAACTGGTAAGTATCTGAAGCAGGATTCAAACACAAGTCATCTTGACCCCAAGTCTACAGTATCTACCAGGCCACCTAGCCTCCACTTTCTCAGTAATGTAGAAGGTGAGGCTCTCTGTTGAGAAGAAAGGAAAAATGTAGGAAGCTTGAGAGGAAATTTGGTACAGCCACCACTGTAAGGGGTGTGATAGAGAATCAGTCAAGGAAGAATGAAGACTGCTACGAAGCAGTGAAGACCTAGTTGAATATATATCTACAGTGGACCCAGTCAGCAAGGTTGTGTGACTTTCCCCAAAGCGTTCAAAAGCTGTAGAACAGGAGTAGAGAAGGTAGATGGTGGAGGTAACCCATTGCTGGCACTCAGCAAGGCCCAAGTACTGATAGGACAAGGGGAAAAGTAGAGCATATAAGAGACTGTATGATGGGATTGGTCAGTTACAGGGTATAGATTGCAAAGAGAGGACAATGAGGTCAGACAAGATGGAATGGACTGGGAGGGGTGGAATGAATGGAGTCTGTAATGAGGACTCCATTGGCTTATGAAGTGTTGATAGAGAGAAATGGACAGATAGAAGGCAGTCCTTAGAGGAATTTCAGAGGTGAGATGAAAGTGTGTGTGACTGAGCTGTAGTGAAGGTGTAGGATATGGGAATTGAGGAGGACTATGAACTGGGTGGATATGGAAGTCTTCAAGGTGAGAGAACAGGTTAGAGAGGAAGACTGTGAGGCAGGGACTGAATTCCAGGAGAGGCAGCATGGTGTGGTGGACATGGCACTGCACAGTGCCTGGCATATGACAAGCACTTAAAAAAAATGTTTATTGATCATTTGACTCAGATTTTGTTTTGGTTACTTACTAGCTGTATGACAAGTCATTTAATCTCTGAACCTCACTTTTTTTCTGCTATAAACTAGAAATAGTAGCATCTATGTTTTGGAGGCAATTAGGTGGCTCAGTGGTTAAAGTGCTAGGCCTGGAGTCAGGATAGATCTGAGTTCAAATGTGGCCTCAGGCACTCACTTACTATATGACCTTGAGTAAATCACTTGACCTGTTTGCTTTAATCCAGTAGAAGAGGAAATAGCAAACCATTTTAGTAACTTTGCCAAGAAAATCCCATGTACAGTATTGATGTTCTGTGGGTCACAAAGAGTCAGATAGAACTGAATAGGAGCATCTACCTTGCAGATTTGTTATGAAGATAATTGAGAATGTATGTAAAGTGTTTTTCAGACCTTAAGTATCTATATAAATGTGAGCTTAAGTATCTATATAAATGTGAGCTAATCTTATTGAGACATGAGGAATGACTTGGGGGCCTACAAGTAACTCCAACTGGGATCTGAATAGGATGCTATATGGGAGTGAACATCAGAGGAAAAGAGGGGCCTGAATAATGGGGGCAAATGATGGATGGTCTGGAAATGGGAGTGAGGAACAAGGAGCATGTGTGTCCATTTTCTTGGTCTACTTTGTTGGGGGATCTGAAAGAAGGTGTACTTGGTGCTGGAGAGGGTGACTAGGGATAGAGTATAGAAAGTGAGAAGTCAGGCCTCCAGAACAAGATACTCCTGCTGTCTTTTGCTTTCTTCAGGTTACATGTAGAGCAATTTTGAGCCTACGTGTTCAGAATGAAGGATTTTGGTCACCCTAGGGACACATTCAAAGGATAGTGACCAGAGACTAGAGACTATGTTCTGTAAAGATCAGGTGAAGTCATGCTTCCTGCAGGGAGGAATGGGTCCCCTAGGCTGATACCTGAATGGAGAGGCCTGGAAAGAAGAGTGGTAGAGCGAGCAGCCTAAGGTCCTGGCTGGCTGGCCAACATGGAGCGTGCTGCCATGGTTGATGATGGAGCTGACCCTGAAATTCTTTCTCTTACCTCGAACATGGAGGCTCCTCACTAGGCCTAGGTTTAGGGACCCTCTGTGAAATCTGCCTGGGGGATTATCTTGGACTAAATCTGATTTAGGGTAAGGGGACAAGGCTAGGAAATAGGTAGGTTTGGGCATGGCCAGGTTGGGAGCAATGAGCAGCAGAATGTGATTTTTGCTGAAGATTGTAAAGCTTTCCTTGGCAGGAGTGGCATTTTATCTTCTGTGGGAATTTATAGGACAAACCCTACCCATCTTCCCCCTGAGGCTTAGGCCTACTGGAAACTCCAACGTTAACCAGGCAGTGGGACACAGCCTTGGGAAGTTTGAGGCAAATATTGGCATGGTCCCAATTTATACAACAAAGGTCTAGAGTGTAGTGGATAGAGAGCCAATTTCGCAATCATAATGGCCTGAGTTCAAGTCCAGTCTTTGAAAGATACTAGCTGTGCACCCCTGGGGAAGTCAGTCATCCTTTCAGTGTCCTAGGCAAATCTCCAAGATCCTGCATTGCAGGGTGTTTGATGATATGAATTGGTAAAAGGAGCCAGCATTTATAGAACACTTTAAGGTTTTCAAACATTAGCTCATTTGATCCTTGCAGCAACGCTATGGGGAAGGTGCTATCATTTTCCTGTTTTACCGAGGAGGAAACTGAGACTGAGAGCAGTTAAGAGATTTAGCCAGGGTCTTACTGATAAGTAAGTGTCTGAGGCTGGCATCGTTCAGAATCCAAGCTCTACACTGGTCCACTGCATCACCTCATGGAAATGGGGTTTCCTCTCAGGAAGTTCACTATGTCAGTGAAATTTCAGGAGTGATTTGGAGGGAGGACAGGAGGGACAACATCTAAATAGTTGTGGAAAGAGCCCCGGTCTGGAGATAGAAGACGTGGGTTCTAATTCTTTGTCTTCTACCAGATTGCTGTGTGATGTTGAGTAAATCACCTGTCCTATCTGGATTTCCATTTCCTCCTCTATAAATTGAGGAAATTTGGTCACATTGACATTTTTGGTTCCCCTTCACCTCTTTTAGATATAATTTGAGAAAGGATGCAGTGGTGCTTTTGGTGTAATAAAGAACAGTTTTCAGAGCAATAAGGCAGGGCTACTCAGTCATTGCAGGAAGATTGGGAGGTAGAGGGGGAAGGGTCTGCTTGGGGGAATAAATGGGTCTAACTCTCTCTCCCTTCTTCCCTCCTCAGTCTCGAAGTGTGGACAAGCAGCATGCCGTCATCAATTATAACCAGGACAAGGATGAGCATTGGGTGAAGGATCTTGGCAGTTTAAATGGGGTAAGTTGGCATCCAGGGTCTCCAGCTTCCTTAAGCACCAAAGTCTGTGTTTCCCCTCTTGCCTCCAGTCCCTTGTTGCCCTAGCTGTTAAGGAGGAGATGGGAGAGAAGGGGTATTTTTCCAAATAACTCTTTCTTCAGGTGACTAATTCCGTAGGAAAAAGGGGAGCATTTCTTGAGGGCATGTCACTAAACAAAGACAACCACATGTCATTAGAAAGAAGGTTGGAAAGTGAGTGTCAGGACTCTGGGGGGTTTTCAGTCTAGATAGAGGGAGGAACACGTGTTTATTAAGCACTGGTACTGTACTAAGCACTTTACAAATATCTCATTTTCTAGAGAAAGTTCAGGGGCTACAAGGGTGGGAGCAATAACCTGTGGTTCCCTTTGAGTTGAGGTAGGAGAAGGGTGGTCCGCTGTTCTGTAAGTGACAGGAGAAGTGTTTCATCTACAGCCGGATTGAGCTAGATTGAAGCACTTTGCCGATGGGTGAGGTTGAAATGAGGAGGATGAAAAGGTGGTAGATTCTAAGTGACTCCTTTTTCCTTCCTTTGCATGGGAGTTTGCTGGACCTGTTTGTCTCTCAGGGTCTCCAACAGTTTTATCAATGACTTGAATGAAAGTAAATGATTGGAATGGTGGTGTGCTCATTAGATTTGCACATGAACAAGGCCAGGAGGGATAATTAGCCAACACACTGGATGACAAGCATGCAGTCCAAAGGATTAGACCACATGGTTAGACCTCTGAACTGGATCTAATAAAATGAAATTCAGTAGGGATAAATGTAAAAGTCTTGCACTTATTTACAAAAAACCCTCTTCACAAATATAAGATAGAAGCTGTTCTGAAAAAAGATCTGGGAGTTTTAGTGACCCACAAGCCCAATATGAGTCTGTTTTGTAATCTGGCAGCCAAAAGCACTGCTGGCATTTGGAGTTTATATTAAGGGTGCCATAGCTTCCAAGAGTTAGTGAGGGAACTCGTAATCTCACTGTACTCTGACCTCCTGAAACCTCACCTACAGTACTGTGCTCACTTGTGGGCATCATAGTTTAAGAAGGACATTGATCCACTGGACAGTGTCAGTAGAGTGTCAAGGCAACCACAGTGAAGAACAGTCTTCGGTTCATTGTATATGAGGACTGGTTCAAGAAACTGGGTATATTTAATCTGGAGAAAATAAGATTCAGAGGTAACATGACAGCTGCCTTCAAAAGTATCAAGAGAGCTGTTATATGGAAGAGGTGACTTCAATTACTAATCTTATTTTACAGAAGAGGAAATTGAGGCAGAGAAGAAAGACAATGATTTGTGCATCAACAAATGTCAAAGCCTTACCTTTTTAATGCTTCCTAGTTATGTGATCCTGGTTGAGATATAAATTTATAAATGCGCTATTATCATTATTTTGCCCCAAAAGAGATGATCCATTGTCCAGGGCCAGTTGGTGTAGGCTCAAGCAGAAACAAATCTCAGTCACCTTAAAAAGCATCACTGTGTTCCTTTTTGAGTTCACATTTCCATAATGCTTTACAGTAAACTAAGTGCCCTTCTTCATAATAGTTCCTTGTCACCATTTTTACCTATGGTTACCCCGAGTCCAAGAGAAAAGTGACTTTCTAAAGTTGGTTTATATTTATATCGATGACCCCACATCAATAAGGAAAAAGTTCACCACTGTCCAGTGTCCTTTCTTTAAGGTTGACAGGGACATTTATGATGTATGTTTGAAAGCTTTTCATTCTGAGTAATTTAAAATAATTTTTAAAGTCTTATTGCTTAGGAAGTTTAGTTAGCCTTCAGATAACTGGAAAATTTTCACTGTGGTTCATGCATATCCCAAGAATTCTAGAGAGCCTGGAGTGTTACTGTACAAAGTTTTGGCAACAGGCTCATATTCTTTAGATGTAATTTCCCAAGAGAATTTTGGGGCTAGTCTGTTGTGGTGTAGTAGAAAGAGAACTTGGAATCAGAGACCTGGGTTTGAATCCTGACTGAGAATCTGTGTATTTTTTTCAAAGTGATTTGTTAATTGTGAGTGAAAAAATCTTTTTCAAAAAGGTCTTTTTCAAAGACATCACTTCTTGTCTTTGAGCCTTAGTTTTCTCATCTCTTAAATGGGGCTTCTGATACTTTTGTATCATTATCTTCACTCTTGTGAAGAAATCACTTTGTAAGCTTCAAGTTGCTGGAGAATGCCTGTCATTATTCAGACGATTTATCATGCTGGCCATGTACCTAACCCTGGGATCTACCAACAGCTTTAACCTGTGTTTCTTCTAGATTAGGCATGCTGGGGTGGCAAGGGAGGTGGAGAGAATCCAACAGGGTCTTGGGAGGCATCACCTGACTACAAATGAACATCTCTCTACTCAGGATAAGCTTTCTTTGGTTAATAGAAGGTTAGCAACAAAGACTCTGCCTCAGTCTAACCCCATATCTTCTTTCTCCACACAGACGTTTGTGAATGATGTGCGTATCCCTGACCAGAAATATGTCACTCTGAAACTCAACGATGTTATCCGCTTCGGCTATGATATCCTTTCTTTTGTGGTTTGGATCTTCCTGGGATTTCCCTATTTTTTTCCCCCACCCTCTCTGTTTCTTCCTGTCTCTCACTCCTCTGAGAACCAGACCTTTTTTGGTTCTGCAGGGGCAGACCCAACATATTGCACTGTGAAGTCCATCAGGTGATGTTCACTCATGCAGCAGTTGGATGGTGTGCTCATAGCGCCTTCAGATAGAGGGAAGTGATAATGAGGCTAAGGTCTCGTGTTTATCCTATGCTGACTTCTCAGCCTCCCAGAGAGAGAAGACCTATTTCTGGGCTCCTGACCTCCAAATAAACATCTTTCATTGACCACTGGTCCCTAAGGGGACCAAGTGAGGAAGGTATAGGTAGCTCAGGATGTACATCCCTGGGGCTAGAAATTGTGGTTGACAAATGGAGGGCTGTGTGAGGTTGTTATTTATCTATTTTTCTGTCCTTTAGTGGGGGTTGGAAGGTTGGGGGGTACCGGTATTTTGACTGCATTAGGATATTCTTAGCCAGAATTTTTTCTCATCTCTCCCTCTCTTGATGCCCTCACTATACGTCTTTATTTATGCAAATCATTGGTGAATACATTTAACAAGAGTTTTCTGGTTCTTGCTCAGCCTTGTGCCTGGCAGTTACTCTGTGGGAGAGACAGGAGAGCTCATGATGTGGGAAAGGCAGAGGAGGGCACTCAGGCCTTGCCTTCAGAGAGCTCATTGTCTGGGAGGGTAACTGAGGAGGAACAAACCAAGACATGGGTGGGGGGAAGTGGAGGGGATGGAGATGTGAAGCAGAGAAGGATAGCTCACATATCAGGTGATATTCAGGAGCAAAAAGAACCTAAAGGATTAAAATTATGGGTCAAATTTAATAAAGTAAAATGTTTCTTTTGGTGGATCTGGGGGTCCTGGCTTGATATAATCTCCCCAGCAGGTACAGATGACAACCAATCTGTGTATCCTCACTCTTTAGGAACCTTGTAGCTATTGTCTCATAGATGTTGAATAGATGAATGAATGAATGAAAAAGCATTTATTAAGTAGTTATGATGGGCAAAACACCATGCTAAGCGAGGGGGTACACAAAGAAAAATCAGACTGGAAGCAAAGCTGGTGAGAATGGGGAGGCTTTGGGGAGATTAAAAGGGGGGTAGATGGAAAGACTTCCAGTGCCCTCAGATTTACTTGTCCATCAGTGGTAGCTGGTTATCAGTTGGTGATGGGGATGGTGGGTCTCTCCTACACAAGCATTGCTCCCCTCTCTGATAGCTGTGGGAAAGATTGAAGGTAAAAGGAAAAGGGGATGGCAGAGAATGAGATGGACAGATAGTGTCATGGAAGCAATAAACATAAATTTGAACAGACTTTGAGAGATAGTGAAGGACAGAAGGATCTGGCCTGCTCTGGTCCTTGGGGTCATGAAGAGTCAGATGGGACCGAATGAACGGCAACAGCAACATATGGTAGTGGTGGCTGACGGTGGGGTCAGTAGTCTGGGGGATGCTGCAATTCTTGGGGCATTTGGACTCAGAGGAAGGTCACCAGAGATCCAGGAAAGGGAGAGCCTGAGGTTCTAGTAGTGATGTGACCTTCCTGCCATATATCTCTTCTTGTCTCACTCTCAGGGTGCCTTGCTGCCATACCTAGGCTGGCTTGCCAGCCCTGAAGGTGATAGCTATTTTGTTAGTTGGGCAGGATAGTAGGGCCCATCTCTTCTGCAGAATAGCTACTGACATGCCTGGAGGACTTCCTTTAGGTCTGCTTACTTACCTGTGTAGTGCTTGGGCAATTCATTGGTTACCTCTTGTTCTCATGACCTGGCCAGCACACTTCCTGTCATCTGCACTGCTGGAGAGATGACATCAGTGAGGACTGAAGATCCTTATTTCATGTTGCTAGATTTGGCCCATTATTTTAACCTTTTAAGTTTTTCTTAGATTCTGAGTATCATGCAATATATAAGTTGTCCTCTGATTCACATCTCCACTCTGCTACCTCCCCACTCTCAGGCTATGAACTCCCTGAAAACAAGGCCATGGTATGCTCTTTTTGAGACCACCCATCATACATTTTCTCAGCTATATACTTTTATACTACTTGCATGTAGGTCACCATTGGAAATATGCAGAATCCTACTTGAATTCACCATGTATCTCTCTGTTGCCCTCTGGGCTTTGATTATTCAGATTGGTTTTTAAAGGTTTGTAGCTATGCCTAGAAAAGCACTTGAGTTAAAAAGTTGGGGATTTGTGTCATTGAGCACTTGGGATTACTTTGCAAACACTATTTAATTTTCCAAATTGCAATCTGGGGTCATGAAACAGAGATGCCTTTGTGGTGTTACTTATCAGGAAATTTTGTTGGATCATAGATCCAGAATTGGAAGGGACCTTTGAGGTCACCTTGTGTAATCCCCTCTTTTGACATGTAAACAAACAGAAGCCCAGGGAAGCTGTCACTTGTCCAGGGTCATACCAGGTAGTAAATGCTAGAGGTGAGATTTGAACCCAGGTTTTCTTACTCCAGTATTAGTGCTTTTCCTCCTGACAAATTCTGATCTTACATATGCATAAGAAATATTTTGCTGGAGGAGAATTTTTAACACTGTTTATATTGCCTAGTCAAATGCTTTTTGATAATCAGTAACTAATAAACACAATGAGATCTTGGTATGCTTTGTACCTCATAGTCAATAAACACATGATCTTTAGTATAAAAGAATTTCTAAAAGCCTTCCTAATTTCATTTTCATATTTTTTATCTGGAATATCCTCAGAACATGTATAGCTCATTCTCATAAAGCTTTGATCAAGTTGAGAAAAGAGTTGGTAGTTATTGATGTCTTCCCAATCACATTTTTGGACTAATAATATTGTGCATATTCTCTTCATTCTTTTGCTCTCTTCCCCTCCCTGGTCTGTCCCATAAAATGTCTCTTCTGTATTTTCAAAATTGTGTTAGCATGATGACACATCATTCTCTTGGTGTGCGCTTGCTCTGGCCCAGCCTTTGTTCCAGACTTTGTCCTCAAATGCCATTCCTTCTTCCTAAGATAGCCTATCAGGGACTGAAATTTCAAGATCCAAATGTGGTGTTTCCTCTGTTATTTATGGTGAAAATAGATAATAATTAGAAACATTGGCAAATTGGTTCCATTTCTATCTTTCTGTTCTGCTGATTTCAGCTAAGTATGCTCATGGAATGATGTGCATCAGCTGTGTTTCGTAGCAAGCTTCCACTTTTCCTTTGTTTTATGGGGCGAGAGTGGTCATAACCCTTCCCTGTTCTCTTGTGTTGTTTTGCAAATGGATTTGTCTTTTAAAATGCTTGTGCCCTTGGCTGTCACATTGCTCTGATGAATAAGGAAATGAAATGGTATCTGGGCTCCATAGGCCTACTTGTTCTGGAGATTGCTTTACGTTATTTAAAACTCTTGCAGAAAATAATTTTGATTAAAGGTGACACCTTTGCCTTTTTTCATTTAGTTTTTTTTTTACAGCATCAGTGGCTTGTTTTGGATAGGTCAAGGTTGAAATGATCACATTTATATTCGGTATCTCCTTGCCTTTAATCCTTTCTTCTAATTTGATGTTGACTTTGACTTTTGGTTTAACTAGTCAATGGTCTGATATGACTCTTGTAGAGAATCATGATTGGAATCATCCTTCTGAGTCAATCATAGCATAAAGTCATAGCTCCAGAGTTGGAAGGGACCTTAGAGATAATTTTTCAGATGAGGAGACTGAGTCCCAAAGAGGTTAAATGTCTTGTCGATGGTCACACAGCTAGTAAGTATCTGGGTCTTACTGACTCCATATGCAGCAGTCTGTCCATTACACACCATGCTATTTCTCAGAAACCAGTTGTTTCCTACCTTCTAACATAATCAGGGCAGATACATAATGCAGTGGATAAAGTACCAGTTCTGGAGTCAGGAAGATTCCTCTTTCTGAGTTCAAATCTGGCCTTTGACACCATCTGTGAGATGTTCGGCAAGTCACTTAACCTAAGTGAGTTTGCCTCACTTTCCTAATCTGTAAAATGAGCTGGAGAAGGAAATAGCAAATTGCTCCAGTATCTCTGCCAAGAAAACCCAAAATGGGGTCATGAAGAGTTGGACATGACATTTTTTGGGGGTATATATGATGTTTTCTGCTTACTATATCTAGTATCTTCTGGCCCTTTTCTAGATTATAAACTTTAGACCTCTCTCCTTTCTCCAATCTGAGCCATATTTTCTAACACACTCCTGCCATATTGAAATCACTGAATTTCAAACTTTATGTGGAGGAGCATGTCAGGTTGTTTGAAGAATTTCTGTACCTCTTCATCCTCTACAACAGATGTTGGCATGTCAGCTTTAGCTGTCTTCAACGGTGGTCTTTCTGTTTAGATTCATCATGAGCACTGCAAAACAAGATGACCAAAGGCCCCAGGAGCCTTGGTCAGTTCCTTTGTTTTTCTTTTCAAGGAAAACCTGTTAGTCATCATTCTTTGTAGCTGAAACTTCCTTCTGACTTTGGTTTTGTTTTGTTTTGATTTTGAGACTATTGGTGTTGAAGTAATTTGAGTCTTCTGATCATATGTCAGTTTGTCGGTCGTTGGATAAAGATCTCACATTTGGAGAACCAACAGTTGTTATTTTTATAGGCAGTCTAAAAACTGTGGTTTTTCATACCTTCTGCCTTTTTCCATTTCTCTACCTCCATAGATTGGGCTACACAGACCTGAGGGCCTGGGGTGTCACACCCTCTGTTCTGCCTCGATTTCTTCATCTGCAGAATGGGGACAATAACAGCACCTACCTCCTAAGGTTGTTGTGAAGGTGAAATGAGAATATAAATTATAAATCCTAGGTATCTGGCACCTAGTGAGCTCTATATAAATGTTAGCTATTATTAATATTTTGTATTTTTCTTTGTGTCACGAATTGCTGTTGCCAAATAATTCATCAGTCAGGGGCACACTTCCTTGTGAGGTGCTTCTTCATACTTAGTAAATCTGGTTCTTGGATGAAAGAGTCATTTTTTCACTTGGACTGTAGTCAATGCCTTTTCAGTGTGGTAGAACTTGACAGAGCATAGCCTCTGAGGACCTGGAATCAGCTTCATGCGATGGTGGGGAATCCAAGGAGGACTTGGTGGAGGAAGATGAAATGCAATAGGGATAAATATAAAGAGCTTCACTTGGATTAAGAAAATCAACTTTACAAGTACAGGATGAGGGAGGGGTAATTAAGCAAGTTTATGGCCAAGATGATCTTTTAATGGAAAGTAAATGAGTCAACAATATGACAATACATCCAAGAAAGCTAATTCTTTCTTTGACTCTATAAGAAAGGCACGATAGCATGAGAAAAATGGTAATATTACTGCCCTTCATCCCAGCCATTGGAGTAGGATGTTCACTTCTGGGTACCATGTTTTAGGAAGGACCTTACCAATTTTATTGTGTCTAATGGACACGGACTTAAAGATTGAGGAGACTGGAGACTATACAGTATAAATATCAGTTGAATGAACTTAGTGCCTTCCAGTTTTTGAAAGGGTACGACGGAGAAGGAGGAATTAGCTTTGTTCTGTTTGGAGCAATGGAAGGTGGAGAAAATACAGAAAAGACTATTTGAGTTGGATGTAATGATTACAACTGTCCTCCAGTAGGATGGGCGGCCTCAGGAGGTCAGGCCCTTCCTCCCCTGGAAGTTTTCAAGTGGAGGACAGGTCACCGTTTGTTGAAGATTTTGACAGATGGTTCCCCATGCCTTAAATGGTTCCCCTCCTCAGTTCTTCCTCTTAGAGACCTTTGTTTCCTTCAGAGCTCATTTAGATACTCCCTCCTGTGTGAGACCTTTTCTTTTTCTCTAGTCTCCCCTCCAAAAAAACCCCACCTTTCTGTTTATTTCATATATGTTTGTATACTTGTTGTCTCCCCCTGTAGAATGTAAGCTCCTTGAGAGAGCTTTGTGTCTTTGATGCCTGGAACACAGTAAGAGTTTACCAAATGTTTCATTTTTTCAGGAAGGATGTAAACTAATGAGCTTGGGAAGTCATTTCCAAATCTGAGAGCCTATGATTCTCTGGGAAGAGAGCAGTAAACTCAGATTGTCATTGCTTAGTAAAGTCTGGAGGAAGGAGGACTCATGATTAAGACATAGATTGGGATCCATTAAGTACTGGCTGTATAGATCTGGGTCTATAGGAAGTGAGAAGAGAAGGGAGAACTATCAGTGTGGGTGATGGGGCTGGAGAGATGTGAGACTGCTAGGAAACCATTGAGCCAACACCTGGAGCATCTCTCTAGCAGGCAGATTTATTGATTTATTTATCTAGCTATTTATTTGTTTGTATATTCCTTTCTTCTTTCATTTATCTATTTAATTTTTTTGAAAAAATGATTTATTTTTAGTTCATAATATTCAGTTCTACATGCTTTTGAGAATTTTATCCCCCTCTCTCCCCTCCCTTCCTCAAGGTAGAATACAATCTGATATAGGCTCTACATATACATTTACATTAAATATATTTTCACAATTGTCATGTCATAAAGAAGAATTACAACCAATGGAATGAGCCATGAGAAAGAGGAAACAAAACAAAACAAAGCAAAAAAGAGAGAGAGCAAATAGTACGCTTTGGACTGAATTCAGACTCCGTAGTTCTTTCTGTAGATGTGGATGACATTTTCCATCATGAGCCTTTTGGAGTTGTCTTAGAACCTTGCGTTGCTGACAAGAGCCAAGTCTATCAGTTAGTCATTGCACCCTGCAGCTGTAACTGTATACAAATGTTCTTCTGGTTCTGCCCCTCTTACTCAGCATCAGTTCATATAAGTCTTCCCAGGTTTTTCTGAAGCCCTTAGCAAGCAGTTTTAAAGGTTCCCCAGAGGCCCTTTTCATCACCCCTTCTGTTGCTTCAGTATTTTAGCTCTGGTCAGTCAGAGACTGGGAAGGCACAGTCTGCAGAGAAAAGACCAGTGTTATTGCTTCTAGGACCTTTGAGAGAGCAGGTGATGAAACCTCACAGGACTTAGGGTTGGAGGTGACCTGAGAGCCCAGTGAGTTCAACTGCCTCATTGTCCAGATCAGGAAACTGTACCCCAAGGAGGCAAGTGACTTGTCCAGAGTCATAGCTAATGTAACATCCTGTAACAATAATTAACTCATTTTAAGCGTGGGGGGCAATGTGATGACCTATAGGGTCCACTTGCCTTCCCTTCTCTCCAGTTTTAGGGAGTTGCTTTTAGACAAAAACGTCTGAATGGTCACATGCCTTTTGAGCTACTAGTTAAGAAAATTCCTAATATCAAAGCAGAAGTTGAGCTCTTTGCCTAGCTTTATGTTTGTACACATCTCGTTAACCTTTTGTGGTTGAGGCAAAATTTGGGCTAGACGACTTTTGAAGCCTCCTGGCTTTAGATCTACCATTTTCCTGCCTACAAATAATATTCTCCTGTTATTTGGCAAGGCTCTCAGCTTTGTTCCTGGGATCCAAAAGTGAAAAATACCTGTCTGTTCCTTCCAGGATTTTACTGTTGAATAGAAGAGTAGGGAAGTAAATATGATATAATGAGAAATCCAGACAGGAAGAGAAGGTTGTTTTCACTAAGTGGAGAATAGAGAGAGAAGGAAGAAAGGCTTCAGAGAGTAAGTGGCATCTGAGCTGAACTTTGAAGGGAGAGTATGATTGCATCAGGTGATGATGAAGAAAGAACACACTGCAGGAAATGGAGATGGGCTTGACTGAATGAAATTAGGAAGTGTGAGAGGGAAGGTTGATATCAAGGAATGGAGGTGAATATTTGACTGAGTCAGAATCTGTGAGAAATTGTGTGAAATGATGCTGGGAATGGAGTAACCTCTAAATTGTGGAGGGCCTTGAATGCCAGATGAAGGAGTGTGCATTTTTTCTCATTGGCAATGGAGAACTACTGTTGTGAGGAGATGGGTGGGGGCCATTGAGTCTGAGCTGTTACCTGTTGCCCCAATAGCACCCCAAGCTAAGGTGGTTTCTTGTAAGATGCTGTGGGATAATGGAAGTGGAGTCATAGGACTCAGGAGCCTTGGGCTCCAATCCTGGTTGTCTTACTGTGTGATTCTAGGCAGGTTACTGTTCCTCTTTGAGTCTGTAAAAACAAACACACAAAAAAACCCCAATAACTAAATTGGTGCTCCCCACCTCATAGGATGGCTGGCATGTGAAGAATGCATTTTCCTAGCCTTGATCCATAGTTGCGAACTGCCCTTTTTCCTTCATACCCTCAAAGTGAACAAAGCCCTCTCTTTTTCCTCGAGGGGCTTTGTCTCTATGCTTGTAGGAAAGACCACTTCATGGCTGTACTTTCCTTAACGCCTTTGTCTACATTCTAACCTGTATGTGTTAGAACATGTCCAACACAAGGTTCCTGAAGAGGCACTGAAGGTAAGTCACTGGACAGCTTCTGGAGAGGAGGCCAGTGCCTTGTGGCACAAGCTTGATGCTTGCCTTTCTTTTGGTCCCTCACGAGGCATTTGGGAAAGTCTCTTCTTGTACATGGGGCTCCTGGTTCTGCCACTCACTATTTGACCTCTGGCAAGTTCCTCTCCCTAAATGGGTTTGTCTCCCCATCTATAAAATGAGAAAAATAATAATCCCTGCCCTGCTTCTTTTCCAGAATTGTTATAAGGCTCTAATGAGACAATAGGTAAAGAAAATGGTATAGCCTATAAAGCCCTTTACTCATGTTCCATTTATTTTAATATATAGGATTTAGATTTGAAAGGGATTTTAGCAGCCATGTAATCCAACCCCCTTATTATACAGTTACATAATTGAAACCCAGAGATGGAAAAAGGGTTTTTCCCAAGCTCCTGCTTCTAGTAAGTGGCTACTAAGATTTGTATAAGATAATGGAATTCTGAGATGAAAGGAACCTCAGAGATGGCCTACTTCAACTCCTCCTGCCCCCATTTTACAGAGTAGAAAATCAAGACCCAGGTAGTGAATGTGGCTTGTCCAGAGTCATATGGGTAGTTTACAACTGAGATCTGGGGCTGAATTCAGATTCACTGGTCTTTCTACTATGCTAACAGTGAGGTATCAATTCCGGGCCTCAGTTTCACCATCTGTAAAATGAAGAGGTTGCATCGGATGGTTTGTCCTAGTTCTAAGTCCTGCGAAGTGGGAACAGATGAGGTGGCCATCTCATTTCTTTGGGAGTTTGGGGCTTGTTTTTCTGGCTCTCTTTCTGGGGTCAGCTTCTGAAATGTAGCTTTTTGAATGAATGATGATGCATCCTTAGAGTTCTTCCTTTGCACCTTTAAAAAACCCGCCAACAACTATCTGGAATATTTTTATTTCTGTTATTTTAATCCTGACAAAGTGCTAAGAGTTGGGGCAGGTTACTAACTTTCTTACTTCAGTAATCATAGGATTGAGATCTGGAAAGATAGATATCATATAGCCTAATCTCATTTTATAAATGAGAAAATTCAGGTAAAGAGAAAGGGAATAAATAGACTTGTTTAAGGCCACACATCCAGTAAGTAGCAATTCCTCTAACTAAATATCAAGCTGCATTTTGATAGATTCAAGGGGTGTATGTGTGTGTGTCCTTCATTTTTGAAGACTATGACATCAGAGAAATGATGACATGACTTGCGCTTGACTTTGTTTTGAGTGAAAGATTATAAATCTGTGAAAACAGCAGCATGGTGTGGTTGGAACTGGATGTCAGAAGACCTGGATTCTGGTCTTAGCTTGGTCAGTAAGCCCAGTGTGACCTTGGGATAATGCCTTTCCACCTCTGCTTTTCCTCCTCAGCTTCCCCTGCTGTAAAAGGGGGGTTGGGTGGGATTTAGACTAGATAGTTGCTAAGGTTTCTGCCAGCTCTTGAACTAAATGACTGGACTAAAAATCTTTCACTCCAATCACAAAACAGCCTATAGCTCCTGCACCCTCTGGCTCTCTGCTTGGCAAAGGGTTCAGGGGAAGCATTAAAGATTTAAAACCTTGATTTAGGTTTAGGTGAGCTCAGATCTTGGCTCTTGAGTATTGTTTCAGAACAGAGTATAGAGGAAAGAGCCTTAGATTTGCAATCCAATGCCCTGAGTCTCAATCCCGCCTCTGCTGATGGTTCTCTGTGTTTTCAGAAAAGTCACATTACCCTATGATCCTTGGTTTTCTCATCTGGAATTAGGAGATGAGCCCCCACCATTTATGTGTGGGCTTAGATAGGCCTTTTCCCATTTCTGAGTCTCAATTTCCTTATCTGTAAAATGGGGATAAGAATTCTTTCTCCACGGACATGAGGATTGTTGTGGGAAAGGGATTTTATGATAAAGTGCTATATAAAGTGTAAATTGTCATTTTTGAAAGTCAATGTAATTTAGGAGAAAGAAGCCTAGACTTAGATTTACAAGTACTGGGTTCAAATCTTGTTTTTTGCTTTGTAAAATGAGGATGATACCTGTACTCTATCTCACAGTGTTCTTTTGAGGGAAGTATTTTGCACAATTTAAAGCATTATAGAATATGATTACTAGCACTTCATAAATCACAAAGTACTATGTATAAAAATGAATATTTTTGTCTTATCATCATGATGGAAGTGGAGTAGAATTCATTTTTACCTTTGCTTTCTGACTTTTGCTTTTCAGCATGAGAAGTACACCAGTCAGCTGCAGATGAATTTTAAGGGCACAGTCGTGAAGCGAGGGGACCCCCCACCAGATGTTGGTCCTTATTCTGAATCCCCACAGGCCAAACCAGAGAAGGGAGACCGGAGACCAGTCCCAGGTAAAATCCTCAGGGATGAGGCACGGGGTAGAGCAAGGAGGAGCATGTCCCAGGTATAGACACATGTTTATCCAGGAGCATGCTTCACTCAGGTGCACATACAAGGCCCCACATCTGCCCACATAGATTTGTATTCCAGTTGGGTTTGTGAAAGACCTTTGGTGAGTGATCTTCTTTAATGTCCCTCTGGAGTGGCTGGGGGTAGGTGAGAGGGACAGGTGATTCAGGAGGACTCTCTCCCCTCTCTGTCTCTTCCTTTCTCTTGAGGGCAGCTGGACCAGCCTGGTACAGGGATAAACTAGTAAATATTATGCAAGCACCAGGCACTGTGCTAGGCTGGAGATACAGACAAAAATAAAAAAATCCCAGCCCCCAAGGTGTTTACATTCTCTAGTGCGTAAGTTCTCAAAGTGGGTGATACCACCCCCTAGGGGAGAGGACTGGAACATACCAGGGAGTGGTAGTAGCTTTGGTTGATGCAAATTTCAAAAAACTGTAGAAGAGTTAAAGAAAGTAGATTTCCAGGGGGGTGCTGTGTAATTTTTTTTAAAGGGGGCAGTAGACCAAATAAGTTTGGGAACCTTTGCCCAGGGGAAAACTACATGTACACATAGCAATATGTACAAAAAAATATTGTAGTAAATACTAGGTAAGTTTTTGGATGGGAGAGGCATTAGTAGTAGGGGGTATCAAAAAAGATTTTATGGGGAGAGCTGAGCTTGAGGTGAACTTGGAAAGAAGTTAGAAATTCTAAGAGGTAGAGGTGAAGAGGGAACGTTGCAGGCATAGGAAACATCTATACAAAAGCATAGAAATGAGAGATGGGAAAGGATATGTAAGGGAAAGTATACTTAGCAGTGTAGGTGAAGGACAATCATGTATAATAAGGCTGGAAAGGTAGGTTAGAGCCAGGAGATAAAGGGCCTTAAATGCAAGCAGTAGAGCTTGTATTTGACCCTAGAAATAATAGGAACTGACTGAGACTTCTCGAGCCAGGAAGTTAATAGAAAAGTTGGAATGGAATTAAACAGTTGAGTCCAATGTACATGTAATTCCACAAATGTTTATTAAATCATTTACCTGGTGTAGGGGCCCTGTGCTTGGTGTTACAGTGGAACCTAAAATGGATAAGGTAATGCTGAGTCTTCAGGAAGCTTATAGTCTAGAGGAAACCAAGGAGGAACAGATCTAAGCCCCACTCTTAGGGAGCTCATTCATAGACTTGTAGAAACTTGTTACAAAGAGTGGCATACCAGGCAGAGAACTTTTAAGAGCTAAAGTTAACAATTATAGCTATTATATAACTCTTTAATATTTGCCCCTCAGTTTTTCCAGGGAGGTAAAACCAATTCAACCCCTAGCCCCTTAGTCTCTTAGATGCCTTGTCTGGTCACAGGCTCCTGGATAACTGAACAGAACAGTAAGCAGCATTATGCTGCAGGGCTGTTGGCCCCACTATATGTTGTTCATCACTTAACCTCAGTCTCCTCATCCGTAAAATAAAGATAATGATGCTTGCAGTACCTGTGTTACAGAATTATTGTGAGGTCAGTACTTTGTAAATCTGGTAACTTGTGCTAAAAGCTGCCAGACTGTTATGTCAGCTTCGGAGAGTGGCATGGCTCCATTCTCTGGAAACTTTTATTAAGTACTTACTGTATACCAGGCACTGTACTGAGTGCCAGGGATACAAAAAAGTGCAGAAGACAGACCCTGCCCTCTTGGAACTCAGCTTATTATCCCCATTTTACAGATGAGGAAACAGAGGCAACTTGGTTAAATGACTTACTCAGGGTTTTGAGGATTTGAACTCAGGACTTCCTTATTCCAAGTTTTGTATTCTATCCACTGTGCCACCTCAGTTCCATAATTGATAGCTCCTGTCTCTATGGTGGAGAACTTAGAATAATAAGAGTTAGGACTTTTGTTGTTTAGTCATTTTCATTTGTGTCTGACTCTGTGACCCTGTTTGGAATTTTCTTGGTAAAGATATTGAAGTGTTTTGCCATTTGTTCTCCAGCTTATTTTACAGATGAAGAAACTGAAGCAAATAGGGTTAAATGACTTGCCCAGGGTCATACAGCTAGTAAATGTCTAAGGCCAGATCTGTACTCAGGAAGATGAGTCCTTTAATTTACTTTTTCAATATTTATATTCTTAGAATGTTTTCACCCATTTTTTTTTCAATTAATGAATATTTATTTTTTCCCTCCCATTCTCCTACCAACCCACACTTGGAAAGAAGAAGAAAACCCTTTTAACAAAAATGTGTAATCAAGATAAAAACTTTTCCAAATTGATAATGTTTGAAAATGTCTGTTTTACTCTATATTTTGAGTCCATCCTGTATCTTTCAAGAGACAGCTGGCTTTATTATTGGTCATCTGGCATTGTGGCCGGTCACTGTGTTGGTCAGAGTTCTTAAATTTTTCAAAGGTGTTTGTCTTTAGTGTGGTTGTATAAATCATTCTGATTCTGGTCACTTCACTTTGCATCACTTCATACAAGTCTTCCCAGACTCCTCCCCTTCCTAATTTCATCAGTATATATCAAAATTTATTCAGCCCTTCTTTAATTGATGATCATCCTCTTGATATCTAATCCTTTGCTAACACAAAAAGCTGCTAAAGATATTTTTGTACATATGGGTCCTCCTTATTTTATAGATGGGGAAACTGAAGTCAGCTAATAAGTAGCAAAATCAATATTTGAACCCAAGCCTTCCAGTTGTTCTCTTCACTGTCTCTTTCTGTATGTGGCAGAAAGCTTTCCACTTCCAAGGCTCTACCCAGCATCTTGAGGGTTGAGCCTTTTCATAGTCCCTAGGGTAGCTTTTCCCTTTTCTAGTTTTTCTCAGAAATTCTTTGGGTTTGAGATGAAACTGAACTTAGCCTTGGTCTTTGTTCATTTTGCTGCAACCTGTGATTATCGAGGCTTGGTTATCTGAGGATGCCTGGGGAGGATGGTGGAGATGGCAAGCTATATTTGTGGTGCCCCTACTTCCCCTTCTGGCCTGTCTTCCCTGACTTCCTTAAGCTTCTCTGGACCCAACCTAGGGGGAGGGAGAGGTCCGAGAAAAAGCCTTCTTGTTCACTGTGGATAAATTGACATAAGATTCTTTTTTAAGAAATTAATGCTTAAAGTGGGAGATACTGAAATCCCCTCTTCACTTTAAGAAAATGTTCCTAGCTAGAGAGGCAGACAAACATTACCAAGAACCTGTCTATGAAGGAGGATTGATATCCGTGCTAATCATAGAATCCTTTTCATCATCATAGGTGTTGAACAAATGTTGGTTGACTATGACCTTAGAAAAGTTGCTCTCTTGTTCTCACTGGCCTTAGTGGCCAAGAATGGGTAGGACTTGGATGGGTCCTTGGCACCCGCCTGACACGGATGTTCTATGGCTTTTTTAACTCATGATTTCACTGGTGTAGGGATTGCTTAGGCTTTGTGGGGCACCTTGAGGTTAAATGATTTGCCTTGGTCGCATAGCTAAGGGGAGTCAGAAGGAGGATTTGAACTGGCTTACTCACTAGGACATAGTTGTCTCTATGACTGTGAGTAAAAATTTGTGAAACATGAGCACTCTCTGTTTATGAGCTGCTATCTGTATTAACAATGACAGTAATAGTACAATGCTTTGTACACAGTTTGTTGGTTGGTTGTTGTCCTTTGTTTTCTAAGAGGACCAAAATGACATCACCATGATAAAGTGACGTTTCAGCGTGTCCGACTGTGACTGATCGGACCAATACAAGCTCGGAATGCTCTATCACAGCTTGGGCACAGATGGTCCATGTGAATATTTGGGGTGGATACTCAAAATTTGTGCATCCTACTTTTACTTTGTGCTGTCTCAGTTCTGCTTTTCTCATAGAGCATAATGCCTTTTCTGATATGAGCACGCCATACTGAGTGGTCTGGTGCCAGTGTCTCCCATGTTGCACAGTTAAATCCAAAGTTCTTGAGAGAGCTTTGGAGTGTCACAGTAGGTGTTCAATAAATGTACATTGAATTTTAATCAAAAAGAAAAATATAAAAAGACCCTTTATAGAACTAGAATACTTAAAGTCTAGCCACAGCTCAACTTGGTTGGCTTTCATGTGGCAGGGCATGTGTCCCCTCAGCCTAGGAATTATGAAATATTATTAATCACTAGTAAGCATTTATATAGTCCTTTAGGGTTTGCAAAGGATTTTGCAAATATTGTATCATTTGATTCTGACAACAACCTATGGAGGTAGATGTTTTTATTACCATTTTACAGAGGAGGAAACAAAGGCAGACAAAAGTTACATGACTTATCCAGGATTACACAGCTAGTAAATTTTTGAGTTGTTAGTTGAACTTGGTTCTTGCTGACTGAGGTCTAGTTCTCTATCCACTATACCACGAAGCTGCCATATAGTTCCCATTTCTGTAGTGTTCAAGCCTTACAATTTTTTTTTCCACAATAAACTTGTGAGTTAATGCAAATCATCATCCCATTTTACATATAAGGAAAGCTGAGGTGGGTAAAGTATTTTACTCAAGGTCTATAGACTTGAATTAATGCCTTGTGCCTTCAAGTTTTCTTATTACAGCACTCAAGGCAGCAAGTGTTCACAAACAACTTATAAACCAGTACTTCAGTGTTGAAGTGTGGAGATTTGGGGTAGATCTGTCAGATGGTGATGGATAAGGGAAGATGTCCTGGTAAAGTGGAAAGAAGACAAGGTTAGGAGTCCACTCAGATCCCAGCTATGCTACTAATTATTTGTGGGATTTTCTGTATCTCTGTTTCCTCAGCTGTGAAATGAGTGGGTTTGGCTAGATCTTCTCTAATGTCCCTTTTTTAGTTGTTAAATCCTACAAAACCCTGGGTCCTAGGTGAATTTTGAGGCAGATGTTGAAAGGCAAGACATGAATTTGTTTCTTTAAGATATGGTTTCACAGTGCCCTCTAGTGGAGTATATAAGCTCATCGTTTGGCTAAAAACGTCTGGCTGGTACCTCATTCGTTTATTTTATCACCAGTTTAATTTTTTCATTTTAAATAAACATTGTTCTGAGATAAAGATCATTTAGGGCAATAAAGCTAGTCTGCAAAAAATGGGCTTTTAAAAAATCCTCAATATTTATTGATTAAAATACATGTATTTATTCTGAATTTAGTAAATAAAATGGGAATTTCTATATACAGAGTAGAACAGGGAAGGAAGAATGTACATGAAACTTCTGATCTCTCTTATTTACAGCTTGCTTTTGTTTTAAAATATATAATATATAAACCTGTAGCTTTCAAAACTGTCTTGCTTATCTGTGATTCCTTTTGGCCAGGCATTTTTTTTAAAAGCCACGATGTCTGTCTGTCTCTCTCGCTGTCTCTCTCTCTCTCCTCTCTAGCCTTCCTTCCTTCTTCCTTCTTTCCCTTTCTTCTCTTCCTATCTTTATTCTTTTTCTCTTCCTTTCCTCCTTTCCTTCCTTCCTTTCATTTTCTCTATCTTCCTTTCTCTTTTTGTTTTTTCCTTCCTTTCTATTTATCTTTCTTACTTTCCTCATTTCCTTCTTTCTTTCCTCTCTTCTCCCTTCCTCCCTTCCCTGTTTTCTTTCCTTCCTCTTTTCTTCTTTTAGCCATTAAAATGTTTTTACTTTCCTTTGTAGGATGCTTTCTGTTCATTGACTTCTACTAGTGTCTTGCAGCATCCGTCAACTTTTTCATTGTAAGATATTTAAAGAGCTTATGCACCAGGTGGCAGGAGGCAGATTAGTGCAGTGGGAAGACCATTGCATCAGAAAACTTGAGTCTGAGGCAGGTTTTCAGCACTTTGTGACTATGTTGGGGCCAGTCACTCATTCCTTCTCTCAGCATTTGTCTTCTCCTAAAATCTATGGATAAGAAAGCACAAGATGAGAAGATAGAAAGCCAGCTTTGGAATTAGGCAGACCTGAGGTCAGGTCCCTCCTCTCACACCGGTCATGGAACTTTGGGAAAGTCACTTAAAGTCTCAGTGTCTCAGTAGTTGCTTATCTGCTTTAATACAGAAAAGTATCCTCACTGGGAGTGTCTATGCCAATGAAATCACAGACACTCCAGAAAGTACGTGAAGAAGTAAAATAAGGGTTATAAAAGGAAGGAAATAAGTATTTATTAAGTGCCTACTATGTGATAGGCACTGTGCTATCTTTAGACAGAGGTTGCATTTGGAGAGATGTAATATTGGAATGATGAAAGAGGGATGAGCTTGGAGTTAGAGGTGCTAAATCTGACTCCTAACTGCTGCTTACTCTCTGTGTAATTTTGGGCAAGAATAGAATTTCTTCATCTGTAAAATGAGAGGTTTGAGGTAGATGACTTTAGAGGTTTCTTGTTGCTTTAGACATATGGTCCTAAGTTGGTCTTTAGTAGTCAGGAGAGCTTCATGGAGGAGGTGAGAATCCGATTTATCTGGCAGTTTTGGGGGGAACGAGAGTGCTCTGAATAATTTGTTGTTCTGGTTGAAAGAATATGATCTGTCCCCTGGAATTGATTAATATTTTCAGAATGAGAATGTAGTAAAATGTAATGTACTATGGTCTCATAGAAAAGAGATCTAGATTTGCAATCAGGAAAGATCTGAGTTTAGATCATGACTTTGACCCTTTACTGAGTGTGTGTCCCTGGGGAACTCTTTTAAACCTCTTGGAGCTTCTGTAAAATGGAAAAATGGTACTTGAACTTCTTAATGCACAGCTTTGTCATGATCATACTCCTTTGCAAACTTTCAAGTGCTTTAACTTTTAATAATCTTATTTTTCATTGGTATCAATGCCAAGACTTTGCTGTTGGTAATATCACTGTCTTTGGACTGGGGAGGTCTTTGTAGAATTTGCAGAGCCCCAGGTTTACCCCTGTGGATTTTAGGGCTCAAGCAACTATGCTATGTAGGGGGAAGATACTGGAATTTTAAGTCAGGGAATTTGGTTCACTTCCTAGCTCTGTTACTCCCTACATAACCTTAGGAAAGTCTCATCCCCTCTCTAGGGTCCCAATTTCTTTAGTTGTAAAATGAGTGGTTTGAACTAAATGACTTCTTTTGGATATATATCTAGGATCCAATGAACTGAACTTCTTTCAGGAAATGACACCCTCCATATGGGGGAGGCTGTTGGCCTTGCCTTTGGAATTGAGCTAATGAGGTGATGGAAATTTCTTCTTTTCTCTTTTCAGAGCCTTTGACCTACCGTACACCACTATATGGGCAGCCTTCATGGTGGGGGGAGGATGATGGAAACAACAAGTTGGATGGGCCAGATGACCAGCACCAGGAGGACCATTATCCAGGTAAGAGTCAAGGAAAGGAACTAGTGCCCAGGATTAAAGATCATGTCCCCAAGTCTGAGGCCAGCCCTGGACTGAGTCCACAAAACTGATGCTAGGACACCACTGACCCTTGGCTCTGTTGACTCTGGTCATATGGGTAGGCAGGACTCCTGACCTCAGGGATCTCAAAAATTTGAGCTAGGGAGAAGAAGAAACAAGTTTCCTATCCTCAACAAGCTCTTGGCCTGAGAGACATAAAAGAGAAGAAACCCTAGCCCTGTCCTGGGAGTATTCCAAGTCTTATGACAGACCCAGTGAAATCCCAGGTTTGTCCCAAAAAAGTATCCAAAGAAGCAAAATGGGGTTATAGACAACAAATGTTTTAAAGAAACAACAGAGGAACAACCCCAGGTCCTGCACCTTTTAATAGTCTGGGGTGGGGGGAACCACACTGGCCCATATGGAATAATTCTCTTGATAAGAGAGTGTGTCATTCAGTGCTGACCTGAGTTAAACCTAGGACAGTTTGCTTGTAGGAACTCAAAAACAAAGAAACTCAATGAGAAGTGAGGGAGAGAGGGAGCAAACATTTATTAATCACCTACTATGTACTGGGCACTATACTAAGCACTTTAAAAATATTATTTCATTTGATATTCACAACAACTCTAGGAGGGAGGTGTTTTTATGATCCTCATTTTACAGTTGAGAAAACTGAGGCAGATACAGGTGTAGTGATTTGCCCAGGGTCACACAACTAGTCAATGGGAGAGTATAGACTCCAGTCTAAGTCAGAGTTGTATCCACAAATAACAGGGCCATATTGGTGGCATGGAGCAAAGGCTCCATGAAGAAAATGAGAGGGACTTGATCTTGGAGGGGCCTGAAAGGCAGTTTGTGAATGTCCTTGGATGTCAAGAAGAGGAGTCTGAAGTTGATGCAATGGGATATCTTGGAGTCATTCTGCTAGATAAGAATGGTGATACATAATACAAAAATTATAGATTATTTCAAATTCTTGAAATTAATATCCTCATGATAAATTGCTGTAATCTCTTTGCTAATATTTCATTTAAAATTTTTGCATCAATATTTATTAGGAAAATTGGTCTATAATTTTCTTTCTCTGTTTTGGCTCTTCCTGGTTTAGGTATTAGCAACATATTTGTGTTATAAAAGGAATTTGGTGGGAGTCCTTCTTCACCTATTTTTCCAAATATTTATATAGTGTTGGAATTAATTGTTCTTTAAATGTTTGGCATCTGGCCCTGGAGATTTTTTTCTTAAGGATTTCATTGATGGCTTGTTTAATTTCTTTTTCTAAAATAAGATTTTTATTTCTTCTGCTAATCTGAGTAATTTATATTTTTGTAAATATTCATCCATTTCACTTAGATTGTCAGATTTATTGGCATACAGTTGGGCAAAATATCTCCTCATTATTGCTTCAGTTTCCTCTTTACTGGTGGTGAATTCATCCTTTTCATTTTTGATACTGGTATTTGGTAATATTTCTTTTTAAAATCAAATTATCCAAAGGTTTATCTATTTCATTGGGTTTTTTTTTCAGGTCTTAGTTGTATTTATTAGCTCAACAGTTTTCTTACTTTGAATTTTACTAATCTCTCTTCTGATTTTCAGAATTTCTGATTTGGTATTTAATTGGAGATTTTTAATTTGTTTTTTGTCTAGCTTTTTTAGTTGCTTACCCAGTTCGTTGATCTGCTCTTTCTCTATTCATGTAAGCATTTAGAGATATAAAGTTTTCCCCTAAGAACTGCTTTGGCTGCATCCCATAAATTTTGGTATATTGTTTCGTTATTATCGTTCTCGTTAATGAAATTATTGATTATTTCTATGATTTGTTGTTTGACTCACTCATTTTTAGGATTAGATTTTTTATTGCATCATGATCTCAAAAGGGTGCATTTAATTTTTCTGCATTTGATTGTGAGATTTTTATGCCCTAATACATGGTCAGTTTTGTGTAGGTGCCATCTACCACTGAGAAAAATGTGTATTCCTTTCTATCCCCATTCAGTTTTCTCCAGAGGTCTAGCATATCTAACTTTTCTAAAATTCTCCTCACCTTCTTAACTTTTCTTGTTTGTTTTGTGACTAGATTTATCTGGTTCTGAAAGAGGGAGGGGGAGGTCCCCCACTAGTATAGTTTTACTCTCTATTTCTTCCTGCTACTCAATTTCTGCTCTTAGAATTTGGATATTTGGTGCACATATTTATTATTGATATTACTTCATTGTCTATGGTATCTTTTAGCAAGATATAGTTTTCTGCTTTAACTTTCATAATTAGATGTATTTTTGCATTTGCTTTGTCTGAGATCAGGATTGCCACCCCTGCTTTTTTTTATTTCAGCTGAAGCATAATACATCCTGTTCCAGCCTTTTTTACCTTTAATAAATGTGTCTCTGCTTCAGATATGTTTCTTGTAAACAACATAGTTTAGGTTTTTAATTCATTCTGCTATCTACTTCCATTTTATGGGAGAGTTCATCCCATTTCCATTCACAGTTATGATTACTGTGTATTTCCCTCAATCCTATTTTTACTTTTCTCTGTCCTTTCACTCTGCTCCTCCTCACTAGTGTTTTGCTTCTGACCACTGCCTCCCTTAATCTACCCTCTCTTCTATCAGCCCTTCTCCCTTTTATTTCCTCTTTCCCCTCCTCCTTTCCTTCAGGGTAAGATAAATTTCTATACCCTACTGGGTGTGTATGTTATTCTCTCTTTGAGCCAAATCTGATGAGAGTAAGGTTCAAACAAGACTCATCCCTCTCTTATTTTCCTCTACTCTAATAGGGCTTTTGTGCCACTTTATGTGATATAATTCTTCCTATTCTGACCTTTTCCTTTTCTCCCAGTACAATCCTTTTTTCACCCCTCCATTTTCTTTATATCATCACATCAAAGTCAACTTAGACCTATGCTCTCTATGTCTATTCCTTCTAACTGCCCTAAAAGAGATACAGTTCTCAAGAATGACAAGTATCTTTTCATGTAGGGATATAAATTTAACCTTATTGAAAAGTATGTTTTTTTTCTTTCCTGTTTACCTTTTTATGCTTCTCTTGAGTCTTGTATTTGAAGATCAAATTTTCTCTTCAACTGCAATCTTTTCATCTGAAAAGTGTCCCTTAATTCATTGAATGTCCATCTTTTTCCCTGAAAAATTATGCTCAGTTTTGCTGTGTAGTGGATTCTTGGATGTAATCCAAGCTCCTTTGCCTTCTGGAATATCATATTCTAAGCTCTGTGATCCTTTAATGTAGAATTTTCTGCTGTGTAATCCTGACTGTGCCTCCTTGATATTTGAATTGTTTCTTTCTGGCTGTTTGCAGTATTTTCTCCTTGACTTGATAATTCTAGAATTTGGCTACATTATTTGTTAGAGTTTTCATTTTGGGAGCTCTTTCAGGAAGGGATCAGTGGATTCTTTCAATACTATTTTATCCTCTGGTTCTAGGATATCACAGCAGTTTTCCTTGATCCAGGCTTTTAAAAAATTATTATTATGGCTTTCAGGCAATCCAGTAATTTTAGAACTGTCTCTCCTGGATCTGTTTTCCAAATCAGTTATTTATTAAATGAGGCATTTTATATTTTCTTCTTTTTTTTCATTCTTTTGATTTTATTTGACTGATTCTTCATGTCTCATAGAGTCATTAGCTTCGATGTGCCCAATTCTAATTTTTAAGGAATTACTTTCTTCAGTTAGCATTTGTTCCTCCTTTTCTGTGTGGCTAATTCTACTTTTTAAGGAATTGTTTTCTTCAGTGGACTTTTTTCTCCATTTGGTCAGTTGTATTTTTTTAAAGAATTGTTTTCTTTAGTCAATTTTTGTCCTTCCTTGTTCGAGCTGTTGGCTCTCTTTTGCGTAATTCATTTCTTTTCCCAATTTTTATTCTACTCTTTTATTTGATTTCTAAAATACTTCTTTGTTCTTCCTAGAAGGCTTTTTGGGTTTACCAATAACTCTTCCCCTTTGAGAGGAATGTAGGCATGTAGACATTTTGACATTATTGTCCTCTTCTCAGTTTGTCTTTTGAGCTTCCCTGTTGCCAGGGTAGCTTTCTGTGGTCAGGGCTCTTTTCTTTTTTAGTCATTTTTAGCCTATTTGTGGCTTTTAAAGTTGAGCTCTGCTCCTTGGGCACAGTGGGCATTGTCCCAAGCTTCTTGCGCTGGGGGCCGGAGGCCTGGTTACAAGCCTTCTGCACCAGGGCCTCGGATGCCACGAGCTTGCCCACTGCACTAGGTGGCCCAGCCTGCTTAGGCCTATTGTGTCAAGGATTTCTAGGCTGGCAGTTTTCCTTATGCACTGGGGCTGGAGGCCTCATGACTGGCCTGCTGTGCCAGGACTGAGGGGTGTCAGTTGCTGATCTGTTCTGTAGCTGAGAGCCTCCTGCTTCCTTGCCTGGAGACCATCCACACTGTGCTGTGCTCCCCTTTTATCCACATGAGACAGACTTTCCCTAAAGTCCTTTTAAGTTATCAAGCTGGAAAATTATTTCACTCCATCTTTTTGTAGGTCCTATTGCTCCCGAATCCATTTGAAGGCTTGATTTAACATTAGGAAACTGAGAGGGAAACTGGGGAGAATTCAGGCAGCTTCCTGACATTTCTTCTCCATCTTAGACCTTACAATTTCTAAAGCACTTCACACATCATCCCTCTTGGGGCTTCACAGTAGATTCTGGCCCTCATTGAGTAAAGATCAGTTCCTTGAAATATGGAAGTAAGTTGCTACCTTAGAGGGTTGTTGTGAATGTCAATGTCAATGCTGGGGAGAAATAGAATGTTCTGGTGTCCTTGTTATTACTGTTACATTACAGAAGCCTGTGAACAGTAGGACTAGTTTCCTTTCTTTTTCTCCTAGAGAGGACCAAGGAGATTCCCCAGCATGAGGAGGTCAATGGGAACATTTCAAGCTACCGGGATGGCCAGGAATCATCAGCATTCGCCTTCCGGAGGGAGCCAAGCTATTTTGAGATCCCCACAAAAGAGTTTCAGTCCATCTCCAAGTCCGTGGAAGAACAGGTTCATGAAATCCCCACAAAGGATGTGGAGCCAGGAGGGGGCGGGGCACCCCCAGTGGTTCAAAGCCATGCCTCCTTCACTATTGAATTTGATGACTGTAGCCCTGGCAAGGTGAAGATCAAGGATCATGTCACCAAGTTCTCCCTGAGACCTCGGCGGCCTCTTGTGAAGGAACCAGCACCTACTGACATGGTATCTGCCCAGAGCAAGGTAGCTCATTGGTTGGTACAGAATGATCCTAGCCTGATACGAAGACCAGGACCTGGAGAGGATGGCTACAGCACCAAGAGTGACCTGCCTGTCCATGTACGGACACTGAAGGGTGAGTGTACAAATAAGACAGTGTAACTTGGAGTAGGGAAGGGAAAGGGAAGATCTATGTGTCTATGTAAGACTGTGTGAGACTGATTCTCTGTTTGCATGTGACTGAGGAAATAGGACACCAGGGGAGGAGTGTCACTGACCCTTTTAGCCTTACTTATGATCTGAAACTTGTCTTTCCCTTATTCTCCACTCTTCATGGCTGACCCCCAGAGCTGTTGGGGTCATATCCCCTCCCGCTCTGTCTTACTATAGAATCTTAGAGTTGGAAGGGATCTCAGAGGGCATCTTCCAAGCCATACTTGAGCAAAAATCCCCTCTACAAAAGTCCAGAGAGGAGGTCAGCCAGCTCTGAGCTCTCCAGTAATGAGAAGCTCACTATTCCTTGAGGTAAGATAGTATACTTTTGACCAACTGTAATGGGTAGGATAGTTCCTTTAGGTAGAGCTGCAGCTCCTCCTTAGTGCTCCTGGTCCTGCCCTTTCAGACCAAGCAGAACCAATCTTATTCAATCTTTTTCCAGTAACAGCCATTCAGGGACTTGAAGACAACTATAATGTCCTTTTTATGTCTTCTTGACCCTAAGCAAATGTCTTTGCCAACCTTGTCACCCTTCTCTCGACACCATTGAGCCTGTCAATATCTTTTCTGAAATGTGACCTTCAGAACTGAATACAGGGATGCTGCTTTACTTCTCTACATGCAGCCTGAGATTCCATAGACTTTTTGGAGTGGTGGTAAGAAGCCTAGGTGGGATTGACAAAGACTTCCTGGAAGAGGAGGTAGCATTTTGGTGACATCATACTTTTGACTGATGTTGAGGTGCAATTCACTAAAATTTCTAGATCTTTTCCATATGAAATTTCATCTTGCTACTTCCACTATCCTATACTTTAAATTTTTTAAAATTTCTTTTTTTGTCTTCTTAATTTCTTTTTCTCCATTCTACACTTGTTCAGATGGTTTTTTGAGCCTGCATGTAGAACTTCATATTTATCCCTGTTTTCCTCATAATGGATTCAGCAAAATTTTTCTCAAAAGGGTTTTACAGGATTTTGAAGGAAGGATGATTAAAATATAAACTTCCACAGTACTGGAATTGTTTCTTTCTAGCTGCTTGCAATATTTTCTCCTTGACCTGGGAACTCTGGAATTTGGCCACAATGTTCCTAGGAGTTTCTCTTTTTGGATCTCTTTCAAAATATAAACTTACAGAGCACAAAATTGTTAAGACAAGGAGCATAGAAATCTTGTCCTAAGATTCGTGATCCAGTCTTTGACCAGTAAGATTGTGCTTCCATTCAATAGCTTCCCCTCCATTTGGTTGGTAACTGGCCTAGCTGCCTCATGGCCCTTTCAGAAAGGGTCCTTCTCAGTGCCACCAACTTCTGCTTTCTCTTTTCATTCAAAGCTGGTGCTCTTTTGATCTTTTCATTCACATCAGGGCCATTTCATCATTGACACTATCAATCCACCACATTAATAATTTCCTATCTAGATTGATTGACTCATAGAATCTCAGGGTTGGAAGGGACACTAGAAATCTCTAATCTAAACCATTTCTGCGCAAGATCTTCTCTCAGACACCCCTGACAAAAGTTATTCAGTATGTACTTGAAGACATTCAGGGACAGGAAGGTCACTACCTGTCAAATCATTCCATTCAGTTATCAGACAGATCTAAAATACTGTTTTCGAGGATTGCCTGTAGCAATATGTAATCATCTAATCTCCACCAACATTCTTCTGAGATAGGATATGTGATAAGACTCTGTGGTGATGTGTGTGTGTGACTGTATGAGTGCCTGAGTATATGTGAATTCCTCCTTTCTCTTCCTACTCTCATTGGAATGCTGAGGGCTGTATTCCAGAAAAAAAACCAATTTCAACAAACATTTCTTAAGTACTCACCATGTGAAAAGGCTTGTATGAGGTGATGGGGAAAACAAGGGCATTTCGATAAAATGCTGGTTCTCCTGCATGGAGCTCCCAGTTTAGTGGGAGAATGAGAAGCAAGATAGATAATTAAAATACAGATCATGATGAGGTTTTAGGTGGTGGTGGGCAGCAAGAGTGGGACTGACAAAGACTTACTGGAGGAGGTGGCATATGTTTGGGGATATAAAAAGGTACATAAAAATTCAAATGGTGAAGAGGAGGAGAAAGGACATTTGAAACACTGAGAACACCATGAATAAAGACAACAGACTCAGAAAGCCAAAGAGGGTACTTAGGGACAATGAGATCCCTAGCATGGCTGCAGTACAGAATGCATGGCAGGGAATGGTAGGAAATAAGGCTGGAAAGGCAGAGGAGACATCAGATGGTGGAGGGTCTTGAATGCCAGATGCAGGAATTTGATTTTACTTTAGTAGCTATTAAATATTCCTCTGCAGAGGAGTAGGGACTGTGTAGACCTAGAGTTGAAAGACACCCTAGTAGTCATCTAAGCCAGCTTTCTAATTTTATAGACTAAAAAGACCAAGGTTTGGGAAGGTCAGACAACTGGCTCATGACACAGGTAACATGTATCAGAGGAATGATTTAACCCAGTTGCTCTGACTTTAGAGTCAATTTCCTGTCTTGCATCATGATGCATCCTTAATTAGGAAGATCAGTCAGGTAACAGTATGAAGGATGGCATGGGTATGAAGGGCCATGGAGTAAGTGAGGGGAGTGGAGCTGGGAAGGATTGTAAGTGGTCTGTGGTAAGGGCAGTGCCACATATGAAACAACAGATACAATCCTACCAATGTGGATCTAAGATTCTGTTCCACTGAACTTGTGCAGTCTTGGGGTGAGTAACTTTGGTTTCATTTTTACTGGTTATTACTGCTCCCCAAGTGCAAAGTCCTAGACTCTGCTAGGGGTAACACTTCTCCACTCTGTCTTCAAGACAAAAAGGGAAAATGAAGAGTGTTGGCTGGTTCTTCCTGGAGCTCACAGATTGGGTAGAAATCAGATCGTTGGGGAGTTTTAGGTAGGAGAAGTAGGCAAGAAAACACTCAAGAAATGTAATAACAAATATCCAAGTATTGATACAAGTCTGTCCCCAGATCAACTGGAATAACCTCTGCAGGATATTTTAGGTAGAAGAGGTAGGTGAGGACAAACCCTAAGGGTTTTGATAGACTCCAGGGTTGGGGACAGAAATGCCAGCGATGCCTAGAAGCTGTGGGAGGCAATGTAGTACAGAATTGCTTTGAGTTTGAAGTCAGATTTCAGGATTTGGGATTAAATCCCCCCTCAGCTATTGACTACCTGTATGGCCTTAGTCAATATTCCAAGACCTGTTTTTCCTTCGGTAAAGTGAGGAAGTTGGACTAAATCACCTAAATTCTCTTCCAGCTCTAAATTTTATGATCCATTGCTTAGTACAACACCTGGCTCATAGTACCCAGTCAATAAGTTATTAATGACTGATTGATTGAATGATTGTTCCTATGAGTCAGCTTCTGATTGGGTGAGGCTTTTATGGCAAGAGGGCTGTTCTCATTGCCTACTTCCCTAACTCTTAGGCCATCGGCATGAGGATGGTACACAGAGTGACACAGAGGATCCAGCGGCAGCATCTTCTCTAAAGGCAGAAAAAGAGGCTTCCCCAGTGCCAGGGGTAGAGCACCCCATTGGGGAGCAGGTACGACTGCAGCGGCAGATCAAGCGGGACCCCCAGGAAATGCTGCATAACCAGCAGGCCTTTGTCATTGAATTCTTTGATGAGGACACACCCCGTAAAAAGCGTTCCCAGTCCTTCACCCACGTGCCATCTGACCCAAAAACAGACAAGCGGAGAGTGCCAGGGCCCACTGGTGTCTGTGGGGGAGTGACTGCTGTCCCAAGTCCTGCCTCGGGCCGAGCATCTGGAAGTACATCAGGCCCCCAGAGGGCCAGTTCGCTCAAGCGAGAGAAGACGGAGGATCGGATAGGTTCCACCTCAACAGCTGCCCGCCCAACACATCGACTCTATGGCAGCGTGGGGCGCAGGTCGCGAATGGCTCAGGAGTTTGCTGCTGAGTACCTACGGGAGACTACAACAGCAGGGAGGCCAGGACCAGAAAAACAGCCACCAGGCTTGCCCACACCCCTAGCTCCTCGTGTGGTCATCTCGTCAGTTCCCCTAGTGCCCCCATCCTCCCCAGCTCCAGTGTCTGCTGACTCCCAGCTGACCAAGTCCCGGAAGCAGGAGGAGGATGATAGTTTAAGTGATGCTGGCACCTACACCATTGAGACAGAGACACAGGACAAGGAAGTTGAGGAGGCGCGGAAAATGATTGACCAGGTAGGGACCAGTAGAAGGGGAGGTGGCATGTTGTGATGGAAAGAGTGGGGATTTGGAGTAAGAAGCCTCCAAAGACTTACCACTTGCCACTTGTGTGAACTTGGGTGAGTCTCTTCCCCTATGAGGGATGGTCGATTTGTCACTAGAAGAGGGTTTGGGGGTGTGTGAGATAGGAGTACCTGGTCCTTGTCATTGTCAGCAATTGCTCCAGGGTGGGATGTGAACAGGGAATCCCTCTTAAACCAAGTCTGTTATTTTCTGCACCCCCTTCCAGGTTTTTGGGGTGTTTGAGTCCCCTGAGTTTTCCAAGATGACTTCAGCTACCTTCCGCCCAATTATCCGTGGGGAGAGGGATGAAGGAGGCTCCTCCCCACCCCCTGTGGCAGAGGCAGGGGTGGCCCAGCGGCTGGCTATGCTACAAGAGTTTGCCTCTAGGACCTCAGGCCTGTCTCCTCCAGGCGAGAGCCAGGTACAGTGGGCAAACACAGAGGGCAAGATTGGATGCACGTATGCTTCTCTCTCTCTCTCTCTCACACACACACACACGCACGCGCGCACACACACACACACACACACACACACACTTTTTCCGAAGTGGCAGATCAAGACCCCAGTCTCAGAGGAATAGGGTACTATAGGCAGGAAATAGGACCATGATAAGAAAGGACTCCAGTAGGGCATAGGGTTAGAAGTAGATCAACAGCCATATCCCACAGAATCAGGACTTAGAAGTGGAAGACACTTGGGATCATCTTGTCCAGTTACCTCATTTTTCAGATTAAAATAAGTGAAAGTCAGAGAAAGGAAGTAAATTGTCCAGGGGTCACCTGGAGCAAGTCTGAGATTTGAACTCAGATCCTCTGAGTCCACATCTAGTGCTCTTTCCATTATACAAAATATTAGTATTATTTAGAATACTTTTAGGCTCTGTGATTTTATCTTTGTGAGTACTTTTCTGCACCCCCCTCACTCCCCACTCCATCGCCATGGTCCCATTGAAGATAAACTTTGTTGTTCAGTCCTTTCAATCACATCTCTCTTAATGACTCCGTGGACCTCTGTCCAAGAGGTTTTTTTTTGTGGCAAAGATACTGTAGTGGTTTGCTAATTCCTTCCTCAGTGGCAAACAGAAGTTAAGTGAATTGCCCAAAAATCACACAGCTAGGAAGTTTCTGAGACTGGATTTGAACCCAGTTCTCCCTGACTCCAACTCCACAGTTCTATCCACGGAGCCCCCTAGCTGCCTAAATGTGTTGCACTTAGTAAGTGCTTAATAAATATTTCTAGAATTAAACAATGTAGATCTCAGCCCCACTCTGTTGCTCAGTAGGCAGCCTTGAATAAATGAGTGAGTGAGTGAGGGGTGAAGAAATTGATCTCTCTGTGGCCCAATTGTTGATGAACTTCTGAGCTTAGAGAGATTGAACTGATTCTTATAAAACAAACATATCACTTGTCATGTACTGCTAGATGTCAAAGGGCAAAACATTTCGGACTTGGGCTCGCTGAACTCTTGTTCCATTTGCATAGCGTTCTAAGACTCCAGGATCACTTCCAAGACAAAATGAGTCATTGGAGTGGGACTTGAATGGAGGAAATGAAATAATGATAGTAATTTTAATGCTATTAGCAATAGGGACTAAACCTTTGGTTTCATTGGAATAGGAATTCCCATATCAGTGGGAACTCCCTTTACCAATGCAAATTAGTACCCTCTGTGCAAAGAATTGTTGATAGCCTGAGGTATTCCATTTTCTTATTACCTACAGAAATGAAGTCTAAACTCTTTAGCTTAGCATTCAAAGCCCTCCACAATTCAGCCCTACCTCCAACTCTCCAACCTTTTTCTTTCTGTCTCTCAACCATATTTTCTTCCTCTACCTCTCCATCCAAGGTAGGCCAGTTTCTCAGGAACCCAGAATCACACAGGTAAGGTTTAAACTCAGGTCTCCCTGGTTCCAAAATCAGTTTTCTATCTAGTAGGTCCTACTACTTTTCAATAATACTATTGTTATTAATACTGATAATGGTGGTTCTGTAGCTTTTAAGATGCTTGAAACCCTTTCCTCGCTATTTCCCTGTGATGTGTCAGGTCGTACACAAGTTGGTACTTTCCAGCATTGCTACTTACTACCTATGCATCCTGGAGTCATTTCCCTTCCCTCTCCAAGCCTCTGCATGTGTAAAATGAGGGGGTTGACTTGATGGCCTATAAGGTCCCCTCTTGCTTTGTATTTATGACTTTGTGAACTACAAAATGAGGAAGTTGGGCTGAGAGACACAAAGTTCACTTCCAGCTCCAGATCCAATGATTATGAGATCCATTTTACAGATGAGCAAACTGAAGTTCTTGGAGGTAAAAGCTACTAAGTCCCCTAACTCCAGACCCATTGTTCTTTCTGAGTCACGATCAGAGTCCATCAGAGAAAGGGGTGGGTGGGAAATGATCCCAGGTGGGAATTTTGGAGGGAGGCAGAAACACAGGGGATCAGGAGATCATTGCATTTAGGGGCATGTGGGTATATGGGTTTCAAATGCCACTTTGCCCAAATGATTAGATATAATTAGCTGGCCAGTGCTCCTGCTCCTCAGGGGTCTTCATCCACAGTCACACTGACAGACAGCTTAGCTCACAAATGGGCATTTCCCTTTGTAGGTCCTGCCAGTGTCAGGCTCTCCAGGGAGTCAGAAATGGGCATCTCGTTGGGCCAGTCTAGCTGATAGCTACTTGGATCCGGGACCAGGAACTTTGCTCTCTGAATCAACTCCCTCCGGCCTGGACTCTGAGACTGGTAAGTCCCTATTTGACTGGAGAGCCAGATGATAACAGTAACTGATATTTCTCTAGTGGTTTAAAATTTGTAAGGCCCTTTTCTCACAACAACCTTGTGAGGTAAATATTGAATCATTGTGGCCATTTTTACAGATGAACAACTGAGGCTGCAAGAGTGAAAAGCCTTAGCCACAGCTACATAATTGGAAAGTTACCTTCTTGGGATTTGAACCTATGCCCTCTGGCTCTAAATTCAACTATTTTCCCAACATCATGGTACTTCAACCCTTTGACCTTGTGCTAGGGCCAAGTGGAGCCTAGGCCTAGAGGAATTATCAGACTCAGATTAGATGGTCAGGTTTTTGGGGAGTCACTAGAACAGACATGTGGGCACAGCCTCCCCTGTCTTGATTAACTCAACAAATTCAATTCAGCGTGGATTTACTGAGCGTTTAGATGTTTACTGAATGTGAGATACTGAGGATCCAAAGATAAAGTTAATTCAGTTGCTGCCCTCAAAGAGTTTATGTTGTAATAAGTAAGAAGGTTACAGAATGGTTTTTAGTTTCCTTGTCCAGCCTTTGCATTTTTCTCAGATTCATAGCCCTCAGCAGCTCTACTGATAAAACTCAAGATTCTCTTCTTCCCATTCTTCCCTAGATGGGAACCCCCAAGGAAGTCCCATGCAAAGTGGAGTTGGAGCAGAGAAGATTCAGTCTATTATTAGGGCATCTGCTTGGCTTCCCTGTGGCATATGGCATGATTTTCATGTTTTTATGCAGCGTTAGACCATAAAGTCCTCGATACCAAAGCAGACAACTGTAGTGGCAGCATCTAGTAATTCCTTTAACGGAGGCAACGAGTGGTGGGAACTTCAGCCTGGGGAAGAGACTGGTTCTCATTGTTTTACCTGAGCTCAGTCCTTTTTGGAATTTCCCTTCTTTCTGACCCTCAGATTTCCTCTTGCTTTTCTTTTCAGTCCCACAAAGGGGTTGACTCTCCATCTCTCTCCCACATCTGTTAGCCTATGCCTCAGTTCTCTAATTTCCTTGGATCTTTGTGGCCTGGTGTGTAGAAGCCACCTTCATCACCCTCTGATCCCTGACACATGGATGGGGTTTTTTTTAAACAAACTTTATCAATGATAAGCAAGAAAGTAAAAGAAAACAGACTTAGAGCACAGAATGATCCTGTCATATAGGCAAGGAACCTTATTCCAAGATGTCCCTAATGTTCCACAGGCAAGAGGATGAGATTCAGGCACTGACATCAGAAGCTCAAAGCCTGGGAGGGATCTTACTCTAAAGACTCCTGGTTAGGCTGGGCAGTGAAGACAGAGTAAGACAGAGAACAACATAGAATCATATGTGACCTAAGGCTAAAGTAGATGGGTTGGTTTCTCAGGGAGGTAGTGCAGACTGGAACAGTCAGAGAGGTCTTCCTGGAGGAGATGGATTTTGAGCTTAAAGGATAGATAAGGTTTAGATAACAGGATGGCAAGAGGAGAGTTGGTGAGGAGACTAGCTTGCCTGGGATGGAGGGAGAATGAAAAAGGGACATATTTGGGAGAAAAAGAAGGAAAGTTTAGCGTTGAAGGTAAATTTTGGATTTTGAAAACCCTTGATTGCCGGGAGGAGGAGTTTATACTTTATTTTATAGGCTGTAGAGAACCAGAAAGACTTTCATTAGGGTCTACAAGCTGGTCCCTAATTTGGGAAAGGAGCTCTGTTTCCTGGAGGGGCTATTGATTGATCCTCGAACATAGGAGAAGGCTCTCCTTGGGGTCTTGTCGATCTTATTTCCTTTAAGCCATTTTTTCAACAGGAATAAATGTGAGTTGGGGGTACTTGGGTAGCCCACAGTCCTAGTGCAACCTTGCAGATATACTGCGTGAGTGATAGAGAACCCTGGATTCCACACAGCCCTTTGGGGGGTTGGAAAAGTTGGTGATTCAGGGAGGGTGGTATGATAAAACCCTTCAATGTTGTCATAACCAATTGTGCTCCCAGAGGAGGGGGAGGCAGGATGTGAATGGGACAAATTTTCTTTTAATAGATCTGTCACTTCTGCCCTCACAGATGTCACCAATCACAAAGTTGGGGAGTTGGAGCCGACCTTGCCTTCCAGAACACGGAGATTACTCCCCCAATTACCCCCAAGCGACAAAGCAGAAAGTCCTATGCTGACTGGATTAATGGGGCCAGAAGTTACCAAGAAAAGTGCAGCCAAGCAACCAGCCTCAGAGTCCTATGAGAACTCGCTGGACCACTTGTTCATCCAAGAAGAACTGGACCCAGACAGTCTCAGTGATGGAAGCCAGTCAGATGATGGTCTTGGACCTGGTGAGAGAAAGAGTAACAGTGCCCAGATACCAGAGTGGCCCAGGGGCCAGCAGCATTCACAGGTGGCAGAGCTTCAGCATTCCAAACCCAAGACAACAGGGGAGTCAGCCCCCACATCCTTCTATATTGGAGATGAGAACAAGGAGCCCAGCTTCCCCTCCAAACTCTCCTCAAGTCCCCCACCATCCCGAACCAACAAGGAACCTGTGGATCAGGAGTTGTCCCCCTTGCGGCCAATCAGCAGCTCCCCTTCCCTGAGGTCCAGAGCCAAGGAGGAGAATGGTACATATATCAGCATGACAGGGAAGATGACGATTTCCCTACAGACCAACCAGTCCTCAGAACAAGATAGTTCAGCAGTGGTGGCAAAGGAGGCTCTATCCTTTGTCCGTCAAGAGAGCTTTACCAAAGAGCGGGCAAGTAGTGGCATTGCCCCCAACAGGCTCCCCCATATATCTAGTCATCCCCTCCTGAAAGACTTGGAGGCTGCCCGGGCCACCCGCATGGACTTCCACACTCAGGACACACACTTAATCCTGAAGGAGACAGAGACAGCTCTTGCAGCTTTGGAAGCCAAGATCCTTGCCAAGTCCCCTGGGGAGGATGCCAGGAACACCCCTACACAGCCAGAGGATTCCCTATCAGGTGACTCTGATGTGGACACATCTAGCACTGTTAGCCTTCTCAGTGGGAAGAATGGGTCCAGCCAGACCCAGAAGGGCAAGGCAGCAGTGGGCAATGGCTTACAAAAAGAGCGACCATCGTCTGCACCTTCAATTCAGGATTCTAGCAATGGTGGTCTTATGCCCAGTGCCCGTGAGCGGCTTTCAGAGAAGCAGCGTCGCCCAGGGCCAGCCCCAGAAGGAACTCGGCGCTTCCAGGTTAAACGTAACAATGGAACCCGTGGATCTCTGGACTTTACAGATGATGAGCGGGGCTCTGGTCACCCCCACATATCTGGTCCAGATACTGTCTCTTCAGAACCTGAACATCTGCCAGCAGCAACAGTCAGACCCACACCCCGAAGGAAGCCCTCAGCCCCGCCTCCTTCTCCTTCAGCCACCAAGGAAGAACATGGCAGAGTCTCTGCCAACGTGCAGAAGGTACAACAGGTTCTCACAAGGTCTAATAGCCTGTCTACCCCACGGCCCACTCGAGCCTCCAAGCTTAGGCGGGCGAGGCTTGGGGATACCTCAGACAATGAGGGGGCTGAGAATGAAAGGGCCACTGCATCCAACCCTGAGGTCACAACCAAGCAGGCCACAGAGGGCAAGAAACTGTCCCGCTTGGACATTCTTGCCATGCCCCGAAAGAGGGCCGGCTCGTTTACAGTGCCCAGTGATTTGGAGTCAACCCCAGCCCGGACAGGCTTCTCTGGAAGGAGTGTTGAATCCTACTACTCAAGCCGGAAGCCAACCATGTCAGAAGCTCGAGCAGCAGCCAGGAAAACAGCCGCAGCTGTGGCTGCTGCAAAACAGCCTTTCAACAGGGCTCGCTCAGGCAGCGCACGATATTCATCCTCTTCTAGTAAGTCTCTGCCTCTTATGGGGCCATGGGTTGAGCAGGGCAACAGTGTCCTACTTTACAGACACCAAATCAAGATGGTGGGCATTAGAAAAGATGGATTTTGATGCATTTTGGGACCCTAAACTCTTTCCCTAGATCAGGGGTTTTTAACCTGGGGTCCAAGAACTTATTTTTTAAATATTTTGATAACTGTGTTTAAGTATAATTGGCTTCCTTTGTAGTCCTGTGTATTTTATTTTATGCATTGAAAAACATTATTCTAAGAATGTGTTTATGGGCTTTACCAGAGTCTCAGCAAGGACTATGATACAAAAACGATTAAGAACTTCTATTCTAGAGGTAATCTCAGTCATTGTGATGTTACCTCCTGGGTGCTTAGGGCTTGGCACTGGAAGAGAGAAGGAAGGTGAATTGTGGCCATGACCTGACAGAGCTACAGTGTGAGGAAGACATAGTCTGGCCCTCTCAAAGCTCTTTGTCTGCTCAAAGTGGGAGAAACACAGGTTATATGTATGTTTTACATCTATAAATATACAAAAATGAAAGCAATATGTATGCAGCCAACTGTAGCTTTTATTGTGGGCTACACAGAATGCTGGAATATCCTGGGGGTTGAAGCGGGGGAGATTCTAGGTGTGGTACTTGTCTGGAGACAGTTGGCTTATTCTGTTTTCTCTGTGACAAGCAATATGTCTCACCTGCACAAGTCCCCACTTTGGTTTGCTTGGTGCTGTGGCACTTATAACCTTTGATTCAGGATTAAGTGTCTCTTATGACTCATTGTGGGACAATAGGTAATTTCTTCTCTGAGGGTGTCCTGAAGATCAGTGGGGAGGTCCATAAGAGGAGAGTATGGGTTCCAAAGGAAGGAAGGAGAGGGGAGGGAGCAGTATTAGAGGTGGTCTGGGGAGGGTATCAGAGGTGGTCCAGTGGCCTGGTTGTGCATCTGTTCCCCTACATCACTTCTGCTGTTTTATCTGTGAAAATAATGCCTTCCTCTTTTGTGCTCAGCCATGTGTTTGCCACTTTGCAGTCCTTCTTTGAAGATGATAAATATTATAAACTCCATGGGGCTGTCTTCACTCATCTGTACCTAGAGGGAAACTCTATGGCCCTCGAAGGCAGATGCCCCTTGCCTTTATTTTCAAATGATTGATGAAGTTGGTCACTGCCAATGACATGCAGAGGTTACCCCTGGGATATCCAAGACTGGACCACAACATGTTCCTGGCTCTCCTTGACAGCAAGGGCTCAGCCCTAGGTCATCTATTAAACCCCAGAAAAGAGCTAGAACTTCAAATCTTATTCCAAATGAATTGGTTTTTGGTTTACAAGACCTTGAGGGTTCCAAGCAAGGATTTTTGCTTTTTTAAAATCTTTTCTCTTTCCCCTTCCCTGCCAGCTATTAGCAGCTCCTCGCTAACCAGACTCTCCTTCCTCCTGACAGTCAGCTTGTACTAACCACCTTCTCTGGTTGTGTCCCTGCTGAATTGGTTTGGGATTTTTCCCTCTCCCTACTCTGCACCTCCCTGAAGAAGGTGTCCTTGCTTGGGGTGGGCCCTGGAGTGAGGTGGTTTTTACCAGATCCCAAGCTGGAAGCTCTGTCTAGCCAGAGAGAGAGAGGCTGCCAAAATGCAGAAGTTTGTACTTTGGCTGGGCCAGATTTGTCATTACTTTCTGGGACCTATTTTGGTAGGAAACCTGTTCTCCAGGAGTTTCATGAGGGGCAGCCCCATGGGGAAGAGGGGGCAGTAGGTGAGACAGTCTGACTTTCTTAGGGGAAGGAGAGACCAAACAAGAAGAGAGGCTTTGGAGTCTCAGTGCCTTCCCCCTCCTGGACTTCTGGTGAGCACAGCCCCTCCTGCTGCTGCCATTGCTGCTGGAATTAAAGTCTTTAAGAAATAGGCAGTTCATAGAACCTCACAATCTTAAAACTGATGGACAGTCTAGTCCAGTTCTTTCATTTTACAATTCAACTTATCCTCTCTTTACTGATCCCTCATGTATGCAGCCCTATGATTGACAGGAGGAGCAGACCAGGTTCCTGTCCTTAGGGAGGGGATGGAGAAGAGGAGATCTGAGCCTTGTCTTTTGGGACACACAGGACTCACAAATGGGAAATGATTTTCCTAACAGGACCAAATACCAAATTCTTTAACAGTCCAAGTCCCTCTAATTTGGAGGTTGTTCCTCTGCCTTCTTGGTCAACTTTCAGCAGTAATATACCTGCCTTGCCCCAGATGGGGCCAGTTCCCTCTATTGGATGATCAGTAGATTAGGGCAGCAGCTTGGATGGATTAGCCTGGGAGAGTCCAGCAGGTGGACCTGCCTGCATGAAGCATGGGGGAGAATGTCACTTGTCCCTCCTTGGGGAACCTAACCCTTCTTCCATCTCTCCCAGAAGAGACAACTTTCCCTCCCTGTCTGAATGGCCTGGGATGGCTTTGGGCTGTGTTTCTAATTTCCTTGGCCTGGTTTGGATGTCCATGGAACTTCCCTGGGAAGATATGGGACCCATTGTAGACAAGAAGCTCCCCTTCCTGATGAGGGTGACTTTGGGGATGTCTGAGGGGCTCCAATAGGAGCTTTGGGGCTGCAAGTGTTTCTGTGAAGTAGATTGATGAGGCAGAGTTCACATGTGTCCTCTACAGGCCAGCTCTACCTCCATTCCAGGTAATTCAGCTAATTAGTGGGTGCAAATCATAGAATGTTTCAGTTGGAAAGAACCTTTGATTTCCTCTGGTGCAATCTCCTCATTTCATTTTTGGGGAAACTACCTGGGACCACAAAGCAATGTCTTGAAGCTGAATCTGCTAACTTAATCCCTTTAATTGCTATGTCTACTTGGTCCAGGAAGCTCATGACACCCAAACCTTTTTCTTTCCTTTAGGGTCCCCGAGAGGTTCTCAGTGGCTCCCTCCCCTACTTTGTTTTGCTCTGTTTGATTTATTCCAGTTTGATTTGGCCTTGGCTGCCTGGGCTCTGAATTCCTATCTGTTTTTGTTCTCCTTGTGTCTGAAACCAATTCATTTGTCTAAGACTCCCGGCGGAGGCAGCAGGGTTCAGATTGCACATCCACCTCGGAGGAGGAATACGGCTCCACCCACAGTTCTCCCAAACACAAACGCTCCCATGCCTCAACAGCCACCCAGACCTTGAGGGCCACTGGCCAGGGCCGGCCTAGACCCTATAATGGGCGGGACACAGATGAGGATGATGAAGATGATGAGCCTGAGCACTACAACTTCATGGCGCAGACAGCAGAGATCGCTGAGATTGCCAGGTGGGTATGAAAACTCTAGGAAACCTCTAGAATCCTAGCACCTCAGAGGAGATCTAGTTCAACCTAGATTAAAGCAGAAGATGTTTCCGGTATAACCCTTATAATTGGGTTTAAATCCTGTCTGTGCCACTTATTTGCTGTTACCCTAGGCAAGTCACCTAAACTGTCTGGATCAGTTTCCTCCTCTATAAACACAGTAGGTGGAGCAGATCATCTCTTAGCACCTTTCAGCTCTAAGTCCTATATGACTTTCTGGTCTTCCAACTTGTGCTTATAGGTTTGAGTTGAAGGCGAACTATTGACCTATGTAGAAGGGAAGGATATGAAGGGTTTGGAGAGAGGGATCCTTTATTTACTATGTTTGTCAAAATTTTATGGGCCCATTTCCCCTCATTTTCTGAATGGACCATCCACTTGGTTGATTAACCTGTACCAGTGATGGGTTCTACAAATGTCCCCTTAGCTTCTTAGACATACCCAACCCTCTCTTTAATGTAACTTAATTCATGTCCCAAGGATAGGGACTTACTGTGGCCAAAGAGCAATGAACAGTCAGAGAGAGGCTTCCTTTCTCCTGCCTCTCCCCACCCCACCTCCTGCCTTCACATTTTTCCTCCTCTTGTCTGCTTCCAATAGTCTAGTGCTCAATCAAAAAGACCTTGAATTTTGGATTCTTTGCTGTTTGGAATTATCTGTGCTTAGATGAGGGAAGATTGTCGAGAAGGTAGCTGAACTTTGGAGGAAAGTCAGAATGCAACTTGTATGGTGGGAAAAGCTCTTGGTTTAGAGTCCATAGACCTAACACTTACTGGCCACTTCACCACTTTGAACCTTAGTTTCCTTGCCTGTAAAAAGAAGAAAATAATTCATGAACTGCCTACTTCTTGGGGCTGGCACTTTTACAAAGTGCCTTGTAAAATGTAAAGTTCTACTGCTGTGTTTACTAATGTTATCAATAACAGCCAGCAGAAATAGTGGGGAGGGTAGTTCAGAAATAGGAAGCTGTAGGATAGGTTGGGGGAGGAGGGGAAAGTAAGATATCCAACTTAAGTGTTTAAATATGTGAAAAGAAATGGCATTAGGCAAAGTTAGGAAGGTAGATTGGTTTTGACACTGGAAACAACCTCCTGGGTTTAAAAGCCATGCTTCACTGGGATACTTAAATATAGACTTTGAAGAGCCGTTGCTGTTGTCTGTCATCAGTACTTAAATGTTTTTAGGATCATAGGATTATAGAAGAACTAGAGCTGCTTATCAAACCCTACCCTCTCTCAGTCTCCTGTCTCAAGTGCCTAACTGACATCCATCCCAAAGACATATTAAACTCAATATATCCAAACAAACTCATTATATTTTCCCCAAAACTCCCCCCCTTCCTAATTTTCCTCTTGTAATCAAGAGCACCACCATCCTCCCAGTCATCCTCACTCTCACTCCCTCATATCCAATCAATTAGGAAGTAGTGAATAGAGATGCTAGCCCTGACATCCGAAGACCTGGGCTGAAATCCTGCCTTAGACATTTAATTGCTTTGTGACCCTAGGCAAATCACTTAATCTCTGTTTCTCTCAGTTTCTTCGGAATAATAATTACACTTACTTCTCAGGATTGTTGTGAGGATCAGATGAAACAATATTTGTAAAAGTGCTTAGCATGGGGCCTGGCAATTAGTAAGTACTTAATAAGTTTGTTCCTTCCCTTCCTTTCCCAATCAGCCCACAGTCCTATCAATTTTACCTTTCTAGCATCTCTCATATACACCCTTTTTTCTCCTCTGACACTGCCACTACTTTGTACAGTTGCTTATCATCTCATGCCTAGATAATGGCAATAGCTTGCTGGTTGGTCTCCCTTCCTCAGGTCTCTCCTCATTCTAGTCTGTCCTCCAATCAGATGTCAAATTGATCTTAAAGTACAGATACTAGTCTCCTACTCGGTGAACTCTATTGGATTCTTGTTGCCTTCACGTCAAATATAAAATCCTCTGTTTGACTTTCAAAACTGTTCATATCCCATATCCTAGCTTTCTCTCCTACCTTTCAAACAGTCTTCTTCCATTTTACATTTTCCATAGTCCTGTCGCTTTCTCCTCAATACTCTGTGATCTGCTGGCCGTGGTCTCCTTGCTCTTCCTAGAAGAAAACATTCTATCTCCAGATTGTGCATTTTCATTAATTGTCTCTCTTGCCTGGCATGCTCTCTCTCCTTCTCTCTGCGTCCTGGCTTTCTTCAAGTATGAGCTAAAATCTCACATTCTGCAAGAAACCTTTCCAATCACTCTTAATGTTAGTGCCTTCCCTCTGTTGATTATCTCCAATTTATGTTGTCTATAGCTTGTTTGTACATAGTTATTTGCATGTTGAATCCCTTCTTAGGCCATAAACTCCTTGAGAACAGGGATTATCTCTTGCCTTTCCTTGTATCCTCAGTTCTTAGAACTGCCCTGGCACAAAGTAAGTGCCTTAATAAATGCTTATGGATAGACTGGGAGGGACCTTAGAAGTCATAGAATCTATCTTCCTCATTTTGCAGATGAGGATATTGAACACCATAAATACCAAGTCACTTATAGTCATAGAGATAGTAAGTGTCTAAAGCAAGATTTGAACTCAGGTTTTCCTGATTCCAAGTC
>CM053769.1:414468333-414501287 GCA_028658325.1 Potorous gilbertii
CAGAGGGAGACATCCAGCTTGGTGACGTGACAAGGAAGCCAGAAAGTGTGGGCATCAAAGGACAAATGCCCAAGGTGCACATGCCCAGCATCAAAATGCCACAAGTACCCAAGACAGAAATCAAAGGACCCAAAGTGGGCATCACCCTCCCTAGTGTCGACGTGGCCCTGCCAAAGGGCAAAGTGGACCTCAAGAGCCCTGAAGTTGATGTGGAGGGAGTCAAGGTGGAAGGAGATAGAAAACTGGGAGACAAGGAGGTGGAGGGCAAAGACAGCAAGTTCAAGATGCCCAAATTCAAGATGCCATCCTTTGGCATGTCTGCTTCTAGCAAAGAGGGGGTAACTTCAGTGGATGTGTCTGTGCCCAAGGCAGAAATGGAAGTTTCCCTGCCCTCTGTCAAGGGAGACATCAAGGCTGGGGAACTGAGTGTGGAGGTGCCCTCAGGGGAGGTGCATGTCAAAGGAATCGACATTGAAGCCCCTGTGCCAGAGGGAAATGTGCACCTTGGCGAAATGAAAGGAAAGACTGAAAGTGCAGGCATGAAAGGGCAAATTCCCAAGATGCACGTACCCAGCATCAAAATGCCACATGTGCCCAAAACAGACATCAAAGATCCCAAAGTGGACATCAGCCTCACTAGTGTCGATGTGGCTCTGCCCAAGGGCAAAGTAGACCTAAAAAGCCCTGAACTTGAGGTGGAGGGAATTAAGGTGGAAGGGGAAATAAAACTCAGAGATAAGGTGCTGGAGGACAAGGAGAAGAAATTCAAGATGCCCAAATTTAAGATGCCATACTTTGGAATTTCTGCTCCAAGCAAAGAAGGGGTAGCTTCAGTGGATGTGTCCATGCCCAAGGCAGAACTGGATGTGTCCCTTCCCTCTGTGCAAGGAGATATCAAGGCTGGTGACCTGAGTGTGGAGGTGCCCTCAGTCGAGGTGAATGTCAAGGGTGTAGACATTGAAACCCACTTGCCGGAGGGAGACGCCCAGCTTGCAGACCTGAAAGGGAAGACAGAAAGTATGGGCATCAAAAGACACATGCCCAAGGTGCATATTCCCAGCATCAAAATGCCACAAATGCCAAAAGCAGACATCCAAGGACCCAAAGTGGACATCAGCCTCCCTAGTGTGGATGTAGCCCTGCCCAAGGGCAGAGTGGACATCAGGAGCCCTGAAATTGAGGTGGAGGGACTCAAGGTGGAAGGGGATATCAAACTGGCAGACAAGGAGGTAGAGGGCAAAGACCACAAATTCAAGATGCCAAAATTTAAGATGCCATCTTTTGGCGTGTCTTCTCCAAGGAAAGAGAGAGTAGCTTCAGTGGATGTGTCTGTTCCCAAGGCAGAACTGGATATTTCCCTTCCCTCTGTGCAGCGAGATGTCAAATTTGGCGACCTGAGTATTGATGTCGCCTCAGTGGAGGAGGACATCAAGGGTGTAGACACTGAAGCCCACTTGCCAGAGGGAGATGTTCACCCTGAAGTAATGAAAGGGAAGACGGGAAGTGTGGGCATCAAAGGACACATGCCCACAATGCACATGCCCAGTATCAAAATACCACAAATGCCCAAAGGAGATATTAAAGGACCCAAAGTGGACATCAGCCTCCCTAGTGTAGACATGTCCATGCCGAAGGGCAAAGTGGACCTCAGAAGCCCTGAAGTCGATGTGGAGGGAGTCAAGGTGGAAGGGGACATCAAACTGGGAGACAAGGAGGTGGAGGGCAAGGACAGCAAGTTCAAGATGCCCAAATTCAAGATGCCATCCTTTGGCATGTCTGCTCCAAGCAAAGAGGGGGTAGCTTCAGTGGATATTTCCATGCCCAAGGCAGAAATGCCTGTTTCCCTGCTGTCTGTTGATGGACACGTCAAGGCTGGTGACTTGAGTGTGGAGGTTCCCTCAGTGGAGATGGATGTCAGGGGTGTAGACATTGAAGCCCATTTGCCAGAGGGACACGTCCAAGTTGGTGACCTGAAAGGGAAGACAGAAAGTGATGGCATTAAAGGTCAAATACCCAAGTTGCACATGCCCAGCATCGAAGTGCCACAAATGCCCAAAGCAGACATCAAAAGTCCCAAAGTGGAATTCAGCCTCCCTAGTGTAGATGTGTCCCTGCCTAAGGACAAAGTGGACGTGAAGAGTCCTGAAGTTGATGTGGAGGGAATGAAAGTGGAAGGGGACATCAAGCTGGGAGATAAGGAGGTGGAGGGCAAGGACAGCAAGTTCAAGATGCCCAAATTTAAGATGCCATCCTTTGGAGTTTCTGCTCCAAGCAAAGAAGGGGTAACTTCAGTAGATGTGTACATTCCCAAGGCAGACCTGGATGTTTCTGTGCCCTCAGTTGAGGGAGACGTCATGGCTGGTGACCTGAGTGTCGAGGTGCCCTCAGTGCAGGTCAAGAGTGTAGACATTGCAGCCCACTTGCCCGAGGGAGACATCCATCTTGACGAAATGAAAGGAGAGACTGAAAGTGTGGGCATCAAAGGACAAATGCCCAAAGTATATATGCCCAGCATCAAAATGCCAGAAATGCCCAAAGCAGACATCAAAGGCCCCAAAGTGGACATCAGCCTCCCTAGTGCAGTTGTTTCTGCGCCAGATCTCAAGAGCCCTGAAGTCGAAGTGGAGGGAGTCAAGGTGCAAGGGGCCATCAAACTGGGAGACAAGGTGGTAGAAGGCAAGGACAGCAGATTCAAGATGCCGAAATTTAAGATGCCTTCTTTTGGCTCCTCTCATTGTCCCCTTTCGAAATCATCAGTGGATTCTCCTTCTAGCCATGCAGACTTGGAATTTTCTGATCCTTCTCCTGATCTTTTACTAACAGCCACTACCTTGAGTTCCCCTTCTATCCAAGATGATCACCTCTTTAAAGATCCTAATTTAAAAATTGAAGGAAGTGGAATTAAACTCCAAATGCCACAATTCAGCCTTCCCACCACTGGCTTTTCCAAAAGTGAAGGTGAAGTTTCTATGCCTCATCTATCTCTTGGTTTATCTCAACCAAAGGGCAGTATTTCCTTTGTGGATACATCTCATCCTACCCTGCCTTCATCAGGGGATGTAGTCTCCGCTGAAATGACCACTTCTCATACCCCCTTTTCAGAATCAGACATGGAGAATTCGGTCTCCAAGGTCCAAATCTCAGATATACCAATCCCCCAAACTGACTTACATGGCTCCCAACTTGAGGGGAGCCTTAAGGCATGTGATTTGAAAATTTCTTCAGAGAAACCTGACTCATCAGCCAGGCTTTCTGAAGCTGAGGTTCTGGAAGGAGAACTTGATGCAGATATTGCATTCTCTAGTTCATCAGGTACGCGGGAACGAAATATACAGTTCCCTGATGTTTCATTCCCAGGTTTGAGTTTTACTAAGGTTAACATCAGTGGCCCCCACACCAAAACTATCAAAACCAGAGTGAAGGAAGATGTCACCCTCACAAAGTATGAGGTCACTCTTCCCATGTCACCATCTCATGGTGCTCCTTGCTTCCCTCAGCCTGGCACCATCACTAATTTGGAGGGACATTCCATTTACCTGAAGGCAGAGGGAGAAGAGGCAGAAATCTCAGCTGGCACAGGAGATTCCCTTCCCTATGCCCCTGCTGGAATGATTAAATATCCCAAGTTTTATAAACCAAAGTTTGGCATTTCTGTCTCCAAGCCCTTGGAGATCTCTTCACCTCAAGAACCTCTCAAGGTGGCAGCAGAGGTAACAGCCCTTGAGTCGCCATCCCTTATCCCCAAGAGAGACCTCATGACATCTGCTGAGACTGCTATGTCTTCCAAGCACTTGAGCTCTGTCCAGCCATCTCAGGACAGCTCTGCCCCAATGGCAGCAAGAGATGTCCTGGATTCAGACATAGCTCTTCAGACAGCAAAGCCAGAAGAGGTCAAGCCTGAAGCAATGGAGTCAGAGGGGAAAGAAGGCTTCTTCAGAATGCCCAAGTTCAAGCTCCCCTCATTCAGTCGGTCTCCTAAAAAAGAGGCAGTCTCCAAAGTAGCTCCAGTTTCTAAAGCAAGTGATACAAGTACCTCTTTAGACAAAGAACAAACAAATGCTGATACAGAAACTCAGACCCTACGCCTGGAAGCAGACACTGATGTGTCCACTGAAAAAGATGGCTCAAAAGAGAAGATGAAGAAGCCTCATTTTGTGATGCCAAAGATTGGACTTCCCAAAGCCAGGGGTTCCATGGCAGGGGAAGCCATAGAGCTTACCCAGTCTGATGATGCCACAACAGAAGAGGGTAATAGGAAAGTTCCAGACACATCTGGTAAAATAGCAGTGCTTGATACAGAAGTAGTCCAAACTGTGGCTCCTGCTGTCATGAAACAGAAGGAAATACAAGTGCCTGAAGGTCCTCACTCAGGGAAGGCCACTGCTCAGAAGCTATCAGGTAAAAAGGAGAATGGCAAAGACCAAATTGCTCTTCCAGATGTTCAAATGTCCACACTTGATTCCTCAGTTGCTCAGGTCAAGAGCCATAACATCCATATTTCGATTCCAAAATTAGATGCAGATGTGTCCCAACCATCTCATAAAGCAGACATGGAGATAGTAGCCCTGGAAACAGAAACATATGCAGATGTGTTGAAACGCAACATTGATGACAAAGGCTTAAAATTGTGCCAGCCTACAGCTGGGCTGTTGGATTCAACAATTTCAGTGTCTGAAGTTAGGGTCCCTTCTGGAGAAAACACCTTGCCTCTCCTGATGCCCAGCCTGGGATTTTCCACTAGTGAAATGAAAGCACCCAGAGAAGAAACAGGTGAGACAGCTCTTCCCAAACATGACATGTCTATGCCTGGGCCACAAGCCATTGCCAAAGGTGAAGAGGGTATTGTAGGTTTACCTGAACCAAAAATGTATCTTCTTCCAACAGAAGGGCCCATTAAACTCAAGACCTCAAGTACTGAAATACCATCTCAAGTTTCTGTGATTGAAACAAGCCGAGTCTGGAAAGGCTCTGTATTGACTGTTAAATTTCCCAAATTACAAGTACCCAAATTTACCTTTCAACCTGCCAACACAGAGGCTGACATTTTCATCCCCAAAGTGAGAGAAATAATGTGCCCTGAGACAGACATTGAGATAGCAATCCATAAGGAAAGCCCAGATGAATGGAGTGCTAAAGTCCTCAAAGCAGTCTCTGAGATTCCTCCTCAGCCAAGCCCTGACCCAGTAAGGCCTCCAAAGGACCTTGCCCTCTCCTCCGTAGCCTCTCCTATTTCCAAAGTCAAGGTCCATATTCAGGGTGCCCATGTAGAAAGCCAAGAGGTCACCATAGAAAACCGAGTGACTTGTGAACATGGTGAGCTCCCAAGACGAGAGACCTTTTCCACTCAGATCGTGAGAGCCTCAGAGATCCCTCCTTCTGATATTCAAACACCTTCTTATGGGTTTTCCCTGTTGAAGGTGAAGATTCCTGAATCCCATGTCAACCTGGATGTGACAGGCAAGGAACAAGAAACCCTCAAGTACACAAGTTCTGCATTCAAGACACAGGACATCTCAGAAGAGAGTTTGAGAGAAGATGAATCAGGAGTAGACACAGCAGATCTGTCACTGGAGGGTGAACTCCAGCCTGAAACAGGAGAACCGTATGAAATCATTTCTTCTAGTGCCAGTTTGCCAAAGCTGAAAACATTTACATTTGAAGTTCAGTCTTCTCATAAATATGTAGATAGCTACTCTGATGAGGAGCCTGCAGAAATCCTGGAATTCCCCCCTGAAGATAGCCATGGCCAAACACCACCAGAGGAAGAAGAAAAAGAACAAAAGGTCCAACTGGAAAGTAAGAAATCTTCTGGTCTATTCCGATTTTGGCTGCCAAACATTGGATTTTCTTCTTCTGTTGATGAGGCAAGTTCAGATCCCAAAACTGAAGTCTCAAAGTCGGTCTCAATAGAAACCCAGCCAGAAGTTATGCCAGACACCGACCCTCCTAAGAAACCAGAGAAAACTGGCTGGTTCCGATTTCCCAAATTGGGATTCTCCTCCTCTCCAGCCAAGAAGAGTAAGAATACTGAAGAGAGTGAAGCAGAGCCCACCAAGGCAGAATCACAGGAGGAAGGTGAGCAGACAGTCATGTTCTTTGATGCACAGGAAACACTGTCCCCAGAAGAGAGAGAAGGCGATAAGGCTGTCACTAGCACCATCACTGATGATGCTCAAGAACCCGGTGCCCTAGTTACATCTTCTGCAAGAACTGAATTAATCTTACTAGAAGAAGAAGGAAAAACTGCAGGAAAAACAGATTCTGGGCATGTGTCCAAATGAAGGGCAAGATGGGTTTTCTTAGATATCCAAAGAGAGACTGACAAACCAAATCTCAAAGTTAAGCCAATAGGAAAGATCTATCCTGACTTCACTCGTTCCTCCACATCAGTTCAGAAAAGCAAATGTGGAAATCAATGAGAATGGAAACCCTGCATGGGAATCCCTTGGCTGAACATTACAGTGTCTGTTGCCCCAGAGGCAAACCACACAGTTCTGAGGGAAGGAAGGCCTTCAGGTATTCTGAACACCTTCCTGGGCAGAGTTCATTGTGACTGAAAAAGGGATAGAGAGGCACTAAGAAACAAAGACTGGAGAAAAGTTACAGTACCTTTGTGCAAAGAGAGCTCATGGTCACTCGGGAGTAGGTAGGGCTGATTGTAGGTTTTGTCTCTGTCCTGCTGCTGCTACTGCTTTCTGATGGGAAATCTATTATCCTTCTTTTAGATAGAACCAAATGTATTCCATGGGATCATCTTTCCTGCAGGACAAAGCTGCTTTCTCTTTCTGTTAGAAGTCCTTTCTATGTCAAGCTTCAGGAAACTGAGACGGCTAAGTTACATGTGGTAGCAATGAAAGGGAGGGGAAGGGATTGGGCCATATCATTGTGGGTCAAGTACAGCAGTAAATGGCTGTTAGTGGGCAAGATAGGCAGTTGAAAGGGCAGTAAAACATCTGGCAATTAATCCAGTTGTTAGGTGGTCCTTTGGCTGTATCTGTAACGCTTTCACCTTCACAGACCATTACTGTGGTTCACACCCTTCCTACTTGTAATATGTACAAAGCACTCAATGAAAACCTCCACAAAAGAAATAAATACTCTAACACCATTGTTGGTACTGCTGATTATTTCTGTTTCAGGGGATGAAAGGGGAATGTGTACTGAAACCATCCTTCTTCTGGTCTCCCATCCCTCCTCCCCCATTCTTCTCCAGTTTCTCTGAGTGAAAGATTGACAAACCTTTGAAAAGTCAGCACTAGGTTTCACAGTATCCAGTGGTGACCACCCCTTCTCCCAGAGTCCTGATCAAACATGTTTAACTTTGGGACTAAGGGACTTTTTCTATATTACATTATCACTGTATGCTTGAGTCCAACCCAAACACGTTTCTTTAAAAAAGCCTATTTTGGAGTTATCTTTTGTTTTCATATACACTTTCATTTCTCTAATGTACGCCTCCTCCTCTGTTACCCAGTGATTTACTCCTTATGACAATAATTTTTAACAGAAAGGGAAAAAAAGTAGAAGTTTAGCCCAAACCAACTGATACATCAATTGAGTCTGACAGTACATTCAATATTCCACAGCCATAGACCCTTACCCCTGCAAAGAAAGGAGGGAGGTGTATTTTCTTAACTCTTCTCCCAAGTCAAGCTCCGTGATTATGAGCATTACAAGTAGCATTTGTATAGCACTTTAAAGTTTGCAAAGTACTGTACGTTTTTATTAATTCATTTGGCCCTCACTACAATCCTATCTGGTACTTGCAATTACGGTTCTGTATTACATATGAGAAACCTGAGGCAAACAGATGTTAAGTGACTTCCTCAGGGTCACACAACTAGTAGGTGTCTGAGGCAGGATCCAAACTCAGGTCTCGCTGACTCCCAGTCTAGTACCTAGATGCTGAGTCTAGAATATTGTTTAATCAAATACACTTTCAAGAAAATTTTCTTTATCACTGACTCCTCTGAGACAATACCACAAAAGAAATGGGTGCAAAAAAGTATATTTAAATTCCCTGCAGGAAAGTCTTAGACAAGTCATTTCCCTTTCATGGGCCTCCATTTCCTTCTTTGTGAAATGGGGGTGTTGGTCTTAATGGTTTCAAAGAGCCTTTCCAGGCCTGATGCTCTACATTCCATGCTTCTTAGTGAAGCCAGACCATAAAGAACCATCCCTACCTGGTGATGGTGGAAAAGTTTCAGATCCTGAGGCTGGTACCTGGCATTCACCCAGCATTGCAGGCAAGTCTTGAACTCCTAGGTGGATGGATTTGCATTCAGCTGCCAAGGACCAGCACAAATCTAACATTAATTCCTTCCTCAGTCAGGGTGAGGTGAGACCAAGGACTCCGTCCCTACTTATTAGTACTGAGCTTTCTGTTCTTTCTTCAAAGGGTCTTCACACAGTCTTATCCTCAGGACCCTCATCCAAGTCTTGAAAGGGTGTGGGATTTAGAATCAGAGCATGAGAGCTAAGAGGAATCTTAAAACAGAGAAGAAAGAATGCATGAGGGATGTGTGTTAGAGCACAGTGTGTCAAAGAAACCTTAAAGGAGATTCCATAAAATGTATGGAGTCAGCATTGTATGGGGCAAAGTGCATAGAGTACAGAATCAAAGGACATGGGTTCAAATCTTACCTGTTTGATCATAAGCAAGTTATTTAACTTTGCTTGGCCTCAGTTTCCTCATCTGTAAATTGAGGAGGTTGGACCATCTGGCTTTTGAGGTCCTTCAGAGATCTATGATCCTGCGTCATCCTGAAAGGGATCTTCACACATAGAATGACAGAACTGGAAGACAACTTAGAAACTGTCCCTTTACGGGCACAAAAAAATGAGGCTGGGTGAGAAGAGATACTTGTGCAAAGTCACACCGTGAGTTAGTGACAGAATTGGAATTAGAGGCTAGGCGTTCGTGCTCCCAAGCCACAGTTCTTTCATTTAACCTCCCCTTTCTTAATAGGGAAATATGCCCAGGGTGGAAGGGATAGGCCGGTCACCCATCTGTCTGAGGAGGAAGCAGGAAACATGAGTCTTTGGGCAAAGGGACATGGGAAAGGGAAGGGCATGGCACCAAGTTGGACGGGGAAGCTTGCACATTTAGGGTGGGGTTGGAGGGGTTGGAGGAGGCAAACAAGTGTCTAGAGGGTGGAGCTCATTGGAGGACCTGTTGCGTTTAGGGAGACCCAGCTACAATGGGAGGGGCCCCACGAAGACTCAGGAAGACCTCCCGAGAGTCGGGACCCTTCGTCTGGAGCCTTGCTTGCGCTCCATGGGGAAGCCCAAGGAGACAGTATCCCCAGACCTCAGCGCTATGCCCGGCTTGAAGCTGGCATTGGCCTGTTCACTGACTGGTGTGATACACCAACCCCTTCGGACCCAAGCACAGCAGAGAGAGTGGGGTATGGGGAGATGACCCCTCTACATGCGTGCACGCGAGCACACCTTGTAGGATCGGAGCTCTCGGAGGCCGTCTAAGGCAAGCCCCGCTTTACAAATGAGGAAACGTAGACCCCGGGACGTAATTTACCTAAGGTCACACATCGGTCTTTCGCCAGTGCCCATCGTCTCAGGCTCTGTAAGGAGGTAGCATCCTTGGGTGTGCTTCCCCAAGCACCCCACGTTGCTTCCTCCTCTCCAGAGTCGGCCCTCTCCGTTTCACCCTGGATCCTTCTGAGGCTGATGGCTTCTGTAGAGCTGAGACTGAAAGCTGACCACAAGCCCTGCCAGGACTCTCTCAGACATTACCAGTCTAAATGCCAATTTAAGAGGATCTCATAGTCTGTAACCACAGTCATGTCCCCACTGCCTCACAGTTGCCTGAGAAGGACCTTCCATTTCACCTATGTCATTTGAGTCAGAAAGATCTGAGTTCAAATTCTGTCCCAGACTCTTGCTGGCTATGTGACCCTGGGCAAGTCACTCCACCCCTGTTTCCCTCAAGCTTCCTCATTAGTTCAATGGAAATAATAATAGCACCTACCTCACAGGGTTGTGAGGGTCAAACCGGACGGATGAAATCAACAAACCTTTACTAAGTGCCCCCACGTGCCTGGCACTGTGCTAGGAATACAAAGGAAGGCACAGTCCTTATTCTCAAGGAGCGCCTGATGGGTGAGATAACCTGCAGACAACCATGTACAAACAATGTTGTATAAGTTATAGATAATATTTGTAGAGCACTTTATAAATATGTTGTCTCTAGGAAGTAGCTCATCATTCATCATAACTCATCACGTCCATGAGAAGCGTCAGTTTATAAAGAACTTTCTCACCTGATTCCCACCACAGCTCCTGGGAGGGAGGCTGGAGAGGGATGATTCTCCCTGTGTCATAGAGAGGTCCAGAGAGGGGAAACCACTTGTCCAGAATCACACAGTAAGTGGCAGAGTGTGCCTGGGCCTTAGGATTTGCTGGACACTCCATGAGTTTCCTGGTGGATCAGCTCCTACATGGAGGCTACTCCAGAAGACCTTTTTCTTCAGTCTCAGGGCTTTTAGCTTTCTCTTCTTTGTAAATCTTCCCTGATGCTTAAACTTTCCCAAGACTCCAGTCAGATAGGAGCCCCTGATCTCACAAATCTGCCTTTGCTTTCCCTTTGCTACTGCCTGGTAAACTATCAGGGTTCATGATACCTTTTCCAAGGTCTCCATGCAAGAGTCAAGGATATAAATTCAGAAATAAAACACTAAATTAAGGTCATTAGGAATAAATAAGTAAAGAAAACAGAGTATTGTACTTGAATTAAGAAAACTTGAGTTTGGGCTCCAGCTTTTTATCACTTAATTAGCTACGTACTACTGTCTCCTCTGAGCCTCAGTTTCCTCCTTTGTAAAAAAGGCAGTTAGGATACCCATGTACCATCTGCCTTACACCATTGTTGGGAGAAAACAAAACATGACAGAAAGGCAGATAATTATATTTTCTATACTACTACTACTACTACTACTACTATTGCTACTGCCCCTGCTGCTGTTCCTCCTCCTCCTCAGTACATATTGGTGGCATTCAAACTTTTTGATTTTTTTCCCCGAGGGTCCAAAAACAGAACTTCCCTGTAAGGTCCCAAATGGGAATACTTCCTTTCTTCTGAGATAGGCCCAGATCTGAGTTCTGGACAAAGCTTATTTGTGCCTTCTTTTATTCCAGGCTCCCATCCCAGCCAATAAGGAATGAGTCTTTTTTGTTCCACCAAGCCCTAATTTAATTGCAGGGAACTCCAGTCTTGGGCTTCCTATATCTTTCCAGTCCTCATCAAACAGGGATAGGCATTAAGGTTGATTCAGCTGAATGAAGCTCCCTTTCCCATTACCCATCTCTTTCCACTAACCAAGTTTGCTTTGTACTTAGGTGACCAGGAAAATGACCTTTAGTTCGTTTTAGGCACCTGAGCCAATCAAGTCTGGAGGATGGACTCACTACCTTTTTTGGAGGGTGGGGGAAGGCCGGGAAGCAATCAGGTTAAGTGACTTGTCCAGGGTCACACAGTCAGGAAGCATCTGAGGCAGGATTTGAACTCAGGTTCTCATGATTCCAGGGCCAGTGCTGGAGTCACCTAGCTGTCCCCTCGCTAATCTCTTTAGAAAAATTAGTTCACCACATATGTGGGCAGGGGTTAGCCTATTGCTCCTATCACCCTATGGTCACACACTTTACAATATGAAGTCAGAACTTGAACTCAAGACTTCTGACTTGGAGATCAGGGTTCTTTCCCCTGTATATCATTCTGCCTCTCAGGAATAATTTACTCTAACACAAGCTTATCTTCTCTTTTGAACAGATAAGGAAACAGTCCAGAGTCCCACAGCTGATACATGTCAGAGCTGGAATACAAATCCAGATCTTATTTCAAGACTTTCATTCTTCTAGGCTATGTCTCAGACCCTGTGTGTCTATGATTTTCTTGTGCCATATCCCTTACTCCTCAAGTCTAGTGTTTCTGCCAAAACAGGTAGCCAGAGCCATGGTTTGCCTGCTAAGCTTCTGTTGTGCTGACCTCCAGTGAAGCTACCACTCATAGCAAGCTCATTGCCGGCTATGGAGAGTGTGATTGAGTCACTCAAACATTTGGGTTTCTGGGTGATCTTCCTGCCAGATGGGTGTTTAGTGCCCTTTGCACACTCATTTTCAGTTGTGTCTAACTCATTATGACCTTATTTAGGATTTTCTTGGCAAGATATTTTTTTGCCAAGTAGTTTGCCATTTCCTTCTCCAGCTTATTTGACAGATGAGGAAACTGAGGCAAACAGGGTGAAGTGACTTGCCCAGGATCTAGTAAGTGTCTGAGGCCAGATTTGAACTCAGGGAGATGAGTCTTCCCAACTCCAGGCTTGGCACTCTATCCACTCTACCACCTAGCTGCCCATGACCTATATACAGTAGACTCAATTAATATTCATTTGATAATCATGATGATGACTAAGAGATCAAGAGGGATGAAGAAAAGGTCTTCAATTCAAAAGTCCCTTCCCCTCCTTTATTTGCTGGTTAGTTCCTGAAAGTCCAATTATGCTCCTTTCTGGGAGCTCAGTCTTGGCTCTCCTCCTTTCTCTTTGTCTTTAATCACAGGTTTTCAGACTCGGATCTTTTGTCTCCGTCCTCTTTCCGTTATATCACCACTCTGCTTCTCAGTAAGGATAACTTCCAGCACTAACACTGTGAAGTTAAGTCGTACCCGTTTTACAGAAGAGGAAACTAAAGTCCAGAGAAGTGACTTTGCTAGTAAGAGAGTCACATACCCCGTTTCAGGTGAAAAGAGGAATTTAAAGAGGAAAAATTGGACCTCTGGCAAGGAAATGCTAGGGGGGAAATTTCAGGCACTGGGACCAAACCCTAGGGGGAAAAGGTCTTTGGCAAAGCCTTCCACCATTCACACCTCAATGTGTATTAGTTTTAAAACTCTTTTTCCTGATCCAGTTCTACCCTAAAAAGGGGAATGGGATAATCTCTGAGCAAGTCTGGCTTTGGGCCCTTGGTCTGAGAGGGTGACAGTGTGAGGGTATCCTTGGAAGGAGGGCATTGGCAGCTGCCCCATTTTCCTAAATGAAAGCTGACTCTGCTTCCCATTCCCCATCAAAACACACCTGAGAATGTAAGGAATTCACTTTTGTCAGTTTTGAGGGTCTCTAATAATACTTTCCATTTCCAGAAGACTTCAGAGATTATCAAATGTTTGGGTTTTTTTTTCAGTGAGATAAACTGTTATTTTTCCTATCTTACAAATGAGGAAATTGAGTCAGGGTGGTGAAGTGACAAGTTTCAGAGTCACACAGCTGATAAGTGGTCCGAGTCAGGATTTGAATCCCGACATTTCAGATGGGAGTTCATCACCCATTCTAAAGAGCCAGAATTGGATGAAATCATTTGGCTGTTTTGGTGATGGAAACATTGTCTACGTCTGTTTATACTTTCTCGTTTTTCCTTGCTGGAGTTAGGTCTGTGATTACATAAGCACACAGGGCTGGATTGCCTACGTCTGTAGATCACAAAATCTGTGTGTAGGAGAGTAGGTTTGGTGTCTCTGAAGCAACATTCTCAGCTGAGCATAAGAGAGAGCTGGCAGATCTGGCCTATAGGGAATGAAGATGGGTATCTTAGAAAACCCACAGAAGAGTTTAAAACTCTCATACTCTGTAATCTGGGACCTGGTAGATTTCTCTTAAGCTTCAGAATTGTACTAAGATTTTTGGGACACCCTGTATATAAACTTCCAATCATCTTCCCTTCTGTTATTTTGAGAGTCTAGGTATTTTCTTACACTTATTTTTTTAAATAATCTTTTTAAATGGCTGTTGGTTTGGGGGTACAAAGTGATCTAGACCTATGATTACCTTTCTAAAGAAGTAGGTTTTGAGCTGCACCTTAAAGAATGGGAAACATCAGAGAAGTAGAGGAAGAAATGATTAGGTAATGGGTCTGAATTGCTTGAGGTCTCCATGCAGGCGTGTGCTGGAGGCAGCCAGCACCAGCCCTTGAGAGCTGATTGTTCAGTTTTCTGTGTGTCATTTCCCCAGAGTAGGAGCAGTATCCTAACCCCATTCCCAGGCATGTCAGGCTAGTTTGTCCTTAAAAGCTCTTGAGACCATCTTCCAGATTAGGTGGGATTGAATAATGCCACAAACACCTTGAAAATCTACAAGGGCTTCAAATCTGGGCTCGATTTATTGTTTTGTTGATTGTCTAGAAGTGAAGGGGAAAATGCAGATTAAATTTAGTTAATAATACAGATTAAATTTAAATGCGTATCATTGGTACCTCCCCTTCCTCCCCCCAAGAGCTGATAGTAAACATACATCCCTGTCTCCATGTAATGCAGAAAGAACATGGACTTCTCTGAGCAGTTGGGCCCATGTAGGAAGAATTATTTTCAGAACACAAGAGCCTTAGGATCACACACCTGTGCTGGGGGTGATTCTTGACTTGCCCCGTCTCATCCAAAGGAGAGGAAAATTAGAAGGTAAAAGGAGGAAAAGGGGAGGCAGGGAAAGGGAGAGGAAAGAAAAAAGAAGGAAAGAAAGAGAAAAGGAGACATAAAGGAAAAAGGATGACAGAAAAGGAAATGAGGAAGAGATATATGGGGAGGAGAAAGGAAAGAAGGGAGAGTAGTATAAAATTTGGAGCTAGAAGGGATCTTAAAAATAATCCAATTCAAGCACCTCATTTTATTGATTAGAAACTTGAACCATAGAGAGGGAGAAGGGGGAGGACAAGTTACAATAGAGAAGGAAGAGAGGAAAAGAGAAAAGGGAGCAGAGGAGAAAGATGGGAGACCCCAACCTCAGACACTCCAGGCACAGTCTTGCTGGCCAGAAAGTTCTTCCAGACTGACAGCATATGGAGACTGCCAGTCCCGCTCAAAGACACTCTTCAGGTTGTCCTGAATGGTGGGTGCTGGGTGCTGGGGATCAGAGGAACTTTGGTTGATTACCAACCCCACACCAGCTGTGTTGGTGAAATAATCCTCAGACCAGTTGGATGTTCCTATGGGAGGATGAGAATTTAGCATTATTCTTATAGGACTCAAAGACACGATCAGTTCTCCATCAACCACCAATAGTGCAGCTGACTATGACAGATGTTCCATTGGTACCTCAAGCTCAACACTAACCCCAACCAAACTTGCCATCTTTTCCCCCAAACTTTTTCTCAATTTCTTGATTGTGACTATGAGCACCACCATCTCAGCTTTGGAATTTCAGATCCTTGACTCTTTCCCTCTTCCCTTCCTCCCACAGCCAAGTCCTGTTGATTCTATCTCCAGAACTTGGCTTACATTTGTCCTCTTTGCAACATGGGCAGAGGCACCAGTGTAGTTCCGGGCCTCATCTCCTCTAGTTGGGACTATTACGATAGCTTCCTAACTGTTTCCTCTGACTGGTCTTTTCCCTTCTCCAATCCATCCTTCATAGGCTACCAAAATGATCTTCCTAATGCACACTTCCGACCATCACTTCTCAATCTTCAAGGGTTTTCTATTGCTTCTAGAATAAAACATAAGCTTCTTACCCTGACATTTAAGGCCCTACACAATCTAACTCCATGCCCCATTTCCAGATTTCTTTATTCTACTCCCTTCCCCTTTTCTATACCAGTCATAATATTGTGTCCTCTAACCAAGCTCATCCCACCTCTGAGAATTCATGTAGGCCATTACTTGACCTAAAACATATTTATTCCTCTCCATCAGCTGACTTTTTTTCCTTCAAGCTTCAGCTTAGGGTCCACCCCTCTCCATGAAGGTTTCTCTGATCTTCCTGCTCCAGTTAAAAGGAATTTTTTCTCCTCAAATCTTCCTAATGTGTATGCCTGGATCACCCCTTTCCTCCTGTCATCTTCTAACTTATACTTATTCGTGGTGGCTAACTGGCTCAGTGTGGGGCAGGTAGGTGGTGAAGTGGATATAGCACCAATCCTAGAATCAGAAGGACCTGAGTTCAAATGTGGCCTCCGATACTTACTAGCTGTGTGACCCTGGGCAAGTCACTTAACCCTGTTCACCTCAGTTTCCTCAACTGTAAAATGAGCTAGTGAAGGAAATGATAAACCACTCCAGCATCTTTGCCAAGAAAACCCTAAATCATGGAGAGCTGCATATGACAGAAATGATTCAACGACAAACCGGTGGGTCAGTGGATAGAGCACTGGGCCTGGAGTCAGGAAGACCTGAGTTCAAATATGACATCAGATACATACTAGTTATGAGTGACCCTGGGTAAGTCACTTAAACCCTATTTGCCTCAGTTTCCTCATCTGTAAAATGGGGATCACAATAGCACCCCATCTCCCACGGTTGTTGTGAAGCTCAAATGAGATAGAATTTATGCGTAGAGCTGTATCATATTGCATGCTGTCTTGGGGAGGGAGGGGGAGACAATTTAAAACTCATGGAAGTGAATGTTCAAAGCTAAAAATAAATAAATTTTAAAAATAAAGTAAGGAAACAAGCATTTATAAAGTACCTATTAAGTGCCAGGCACTGTGAGAAGTGCTTTACAAATATGATTTCAATTGATTCTTACAACAACCCTGTGAAACAGGTGTCTTTACTATTCTCATTTTATAGTGGAGGAAACTGAAGCAGACAAAGTTTAATTAAGCACCTTGCCTAAGGTCATACAGCTAGGAAGCATCTGAGGCAGGATTTGAATTTGAGTCTTCCCAACTCCAGGCCTAGTGCCCTATCTGTTACGTCTCCTAGCTGCCTCCTAGGCATTAAACCAAGGTTCAATTCCTTTCCGAAATATAATGGCTGTGAATTATTCCCCTTCTCCTGTGCCTCAGTTTTCTGCAAAATGGGGATAATCATTCTTGTATCCCCTACTTCACAGGACTGCTTTGAGGAACATGCTTTGCGAATCTTAAAAGGCCACAGAAATGTGACATTTTTATCCTTATGATCTCTATGACCACAATGACAAAGCAGCATGAACACTGGCTTTGGAGTCAAAGGGCTTGGGTTCAGATCCTACCTCTTCTCCTTACTACCCATAGAACCTCACCTAAACTCCTTTGGCATCAGTTTCCTTTTCTGTAAAATGAAAGGGTTGGACTTTCAACCTTAGATTCATGATCTTCTGAACTCCCATTTCTCTAGCACTTTATGGCTTGCTAAGTGCCTGCCTCATCAGAATCCCAAGAATCAGGTAGGAAATTTTATTACCTCTGTTTTCCAGATGAGGAAACTGAGGCCCAGAGAAGTGAAATTACTTGCCCAGGTACATACAGCTAGTTATCTAGGGTCTAATAAGTATTGTATAGTAGTTATTATAGGGTCTAATAAGTATAATAAGTTCAAACCCAGTTTCCTCCTTGCTCTCCCCACTGCCAATTTTAGATCCCCTTCCTTCTGCTGTTTCCTTTCTGCCATTCTCTTTTCAAGTTCATTTCATCTTCTCCAGATCTTTGTTATCACCTCCTCCCTCCTCATCTCCCATGACCTCTTTCTCCAGGCTGCCTCGGCCAGGCACAGAGTGACCATTCCTCCATCTTCCCTTTCCCCTCAGCTCAACCAGACTTGCCCCAGGTTTCAGAATCCCTACTTGTGGCTCTGCCACTGGAAGATTGGTTGAAGGAATTGGGATAAGGGGAGAATTAGGTTAATGTGATAGCTGACTGGTGGGTTTTCTCCACATTGAAGAGGAACTGGGGAGAGAGATTGATTTCCGTACAAGAAGAAAAATATCCAAATTATCAGCTGTCTAAAAATGGAATGAGTAAACAGCAAAACTTCCGCCACTGGATAGTCTATGTCCCTTTGTCTGAGATGGTGTAGAGGGGATTCCCATTAGGGTCAAGATTCTGGACTGGAACTGAGAGACCTGAACGCCACTGTGGTCCTTTTCAGCTGCAGGATGCTCCAAGGATAGTGAGCCAGGACTGCCCATTTCAGGGTGTCTTGGGTTAGGGTGATAGTTCCATAGTTCTAAGCAGCGTTGTTCCTTCTTGTGATGTCAGAGCCATCCAGACAAGCCCACCCTGGGCAGGTAGCCCAGACCCCACCGAGTCTCCTTCCCTCCCCGCTGCAACGCCCTCCCCCAAGTGGAGTGCTCTTACCCACATAGGCCTTCTTTTCCGTGACTGCATACTTGCTGTGACTTATTCTGCTGAAAGGGATGTTGGAGTGATTTCCCACAGGGATGATGAATATTTTCTTTAAGGAAACAGAGATAAGCAGGCTGTCACAGAGCTGGGTAGCAGACTCAGGTACAGGGGCCCCACCAATAGCAATCACAGAAGTCATAGAAATCATCCAGTACAGCTCCATCATTGTGCAGAGGAGGATGCTGAGGTCCAGCGAGCCTGGGTGATTTGCCTAAAGTCTCACAGTTACTAAGTGGCAGAGCTGGGACTTATATTCTGCAGTTGGTTCTCTTTCCCACTGCAGCAGCCTAGAATGGAAGATGCTAGCAGTTAGCTGCTTCCAAACGCCCACCAATCCACCCTCTAGCTTCCCGGTGCTGAGTAGTATCACGGGATTGTGAGAAGAGGTCTGCACTTAGGGTAAGGAGACCTGGGACTGGAATACCAGCTCTGCCACTTCCCTATCTGTAAAATGGACACAATCCTATCTGCCTTGCCTCCCTCCCTGGACTGTTGTGAGGACTGAATGAGAACAGGTGAAGTACCACACAGGTGTGCTAGTCACAGCATTTTACTACTACTACTATTGCCACTACCACCATCACCACCACTACTGCCACCACTACCACTACTACCTCCACTACCACCACCACTACTACCACTACAATCGCTACTAGTACTATCACCACTACCACTGTAGTTAACTACTACAACCACTACTATTACTACTACCACCATCACCACTACTACCACTACTGCTATTCCTATTATCCCTATAACTAGCTAATATTTCTGTAGTGCCTACTTGTGTCAGGCACTGTACTAAGTGCTTTACAAATGTCATCTTATTTGATTCTCACAACATCCCTGGGAGGTAGTTGCTATTATGATTCCTATTTTGTAGATAAGGAAACTGAGGCTAAATGACTTGCCCAAGGTCACACAGATAGTAAATGTCGGAGACCAGATTGGAACTCTTGTCTTCCTGTCTGCAGGCAATTTTATTGAATTTTATCAATATTATTATTTTATAACTGAAACATCTTTGATTTAATATTTTCATGTTAGAGATATACATATTAAGTGCTTTATCCTTCTGTTATGCTGTAAGCCCTCTAAGGACAAGACCCATAACTTAGCTAAACCTGTTATCTCCTGAAGAGTTGAATAAAGGACTGTGCACAGTAGGCTTTCAATAACAGTTTATTTATTATGAAGCACTTAGGCTTGAAGATGTAATCTCAGCTCCCTAAGCATAAAATACAAAAACAACAATTTACATTTTTAGTACACCTTAAAATTTACAAACTACTTGCCTTGGCAAAAACCCAGTGAAGTGAGTCATCTAAATCTGATTTTCCCCAGTTTACAAAGGAAGGAACTTCATCTCTGAGAGATGAAGTATCTTATCCAAGTTCATACAAGTGTCAGAGTCAGCAATCAACTCAAGGTCTATCAAACTTTCCCCTCTGGTACACTGGCTCTACCCAGATGGTCTCAGAGGGCAGAGAGTCAATGGAACTGGGGGCTGGGCTGTGTAAAATGAGGGGATTGGACTAGCTAGTCCATTAGGATCTTCCTAAACCCAGGACTCCACCAGTCTATATGACCCTCCAAGGAGTAATTCTTCACTCACCACATCTAAGGTAATGTTGACCCGGGGGTTAGTGAGAGCCTGTAGTGACCTCAGATATGGGAACATGGAAGGATCTGAGTTCTTTCCACAGCTGATGAGAAGGTGGATCAGCACATGCCGGTTGAAGGCTGCCTCTCTCAAAGCATTGTCGATGACTGGCCAGTACCTAGGGCAGAAGAGGAGAAATCACGGTTTTGCAGCATCTCTCACATTCATTCTCTTTCTTTCTTTGGGCGCAGACTTTTCTACTCTGGGACTTCATCACCTCTCATTTCCAAGATTGTAATATCCTCTTGGCTGAGTCCCTGATTTGCTCCCTCTCCTCTCTCCAATCCTTCCTGCCCACACAAACCCAACCACCTTCCTAAGCCACCACTAGGACCCATTCATTCTTCTACTCATAAACCTTCCGTGGCTCCTCACTTCCTACCAAATAAACTATAAATCTCGATACTGGTATTCAGTCTAGTCTCAGCCCACTTTTCTAGGTCTTATCTCACACTACTCTTATTTGTTGTTGTTGTTGTACAGTTATTTCAGTCATATTCAACTCTTTGTGACTCTATTTTGGGATTGTCTTGGCAAAGATGCTAGAGTGGTTTCCCTTTCCTTCCCTATCTCATTTTACAGATGAGGAAACTGAGGCAAACATTGTTAAGTGACTTGCCCACGTCACCTAGCTAGTAAGTGTCTGAGACCAGATTTGATCTCGGAAGATGAGTCTTCCTAACTCCATGCCTGGCAACTCTGTGCACTATGGCACCACCTAGCTACCCTTCATATACTTTATGAAACAGCTCTCATTCTCATCCTTCTCCCTCATGTCTCCATGCCTTTCCTCAGACAGGAATGGATTCTTTCATTCCTCATCTTTCCTTGTTGAATTCCCTCCTTTGTGTAGGGTCCAGCTTAGGTGTCATGTCCTCCAAGAAGCCTTCTCTGACATAAGACCCTCTTGTCCACACATGCAGGTGGAAAGAATATTTCACTGCTCAAATTTTTCACAGCAGTTTTTCTGGATTGTATCCCATTCTGCCTTGCCATGCCATACATGCTTTATTGACTCTTATAGATTGTAAGCTCTTACAAGGTGTACAGGTACCATTATTTTTCATCATCATATCTTCTGAAAACAACAAAGGACTTTACACATAAAATTGATAAAAATTTGTTGAGTTATTAAGGTCAGAATCTGGAACGGTAAAACTGTGCAAAGAACACTGGCTTCAGAATCAGAGGACCTGAGTTCAAATACTACCTCTGTCACTGCAGGACTCAGTTTCTTCATCTGGAAAATGAGATCAGATTAGATGGCCTTAAAAGACCCTTCCAACTCTAAATCAATGATACCATGAGCTAATGACCCCTTTAAAGTCTAAATTTATCACCTTGTTGGAAGGGACAAACCTTAGTGGTGTGTAACCCCCATGATCTTACACTATTCAGCCTGCTGGGGGAGAAACTTTTGCTGGGGACCACGGGAAGCAATTCTAGTCACAGAAGAAGTCTGCTCTTTGGGCCTTGAGGTCTCAGGATAGAGGCTTGCTGGTCATCCCCACCAGGGGCTTTATAAGTTGCAGGAGGCCCTTCAAGGAAAACCATTCCAATGACATATGGATTTCCTTGAACATATGGATGAAGGGAGGCAAGGCTGAATGTTTGGTGTCCAGTGTTTCCTTCTTTCTAGAACCGATGGTCCCAGAAAGGATTGATCATAGAGGTCATCTGGTCCAACTTGCTCATCTTGTAAATAAAGAAACTGAGGCCTAGAGGTCTGAAGCAGGTACATGGAACTGCTACTAAAGTTAACAGAGAAGGGGCTGATAGAGATGAGTGCTCTCGAATAGGCTGGGAGATGGATAGCAAGTGTCACCTGATCCTTCAGACCACTGTATGTGCTCAGACAAAATCAATAAAGCCTTATTTTCTTCAAATCACTCCTTCATTTAAGAATAGATGTAAGTCCATATCCCTCAGGCTGGTATCCAAGGCAGTCCACCTCTAATCCCATACATCCTCAATCTTAGCACCTAAACTACAGGCATTTAGGTGGCTCCATGGATACAGTGATGGGTATGGAGAAAGGAAGACTCATCTCTGGGTGTTCAAACCTGGCCTCAGACACTTACTAGCTGGGTAACCCTGGGCAAGTCACATAACCCTGTTTGTCTCGGTTTCCTCATCTGTAAAATAAGCTACAGAAGAAAATGGCAAACTATTCCAGTATCTTTGCCAAGAAAACCCCCAATGTGTAATGGAATATTATTGTGCTATGAGAAATGATGAACGGGAGACTTCAGAGAAGCCTGGAAAGACTTATATGAACTGATGCTGAGTGAAAGGAGCAGAACCTGGAGAACTTTGTACACAGCAACAATCACAGGGTATGAGGAATTTTTCTGGTAGACTTAGTACTTCATTGCAATACATGGACTTAAAAAACTTTCAATGGACTCGAGGCAAAACACCTTCCACATCCAGAGAAAGAACTATGAAATTGGATCACAGATAGAAACAGATCATTTTCTTTTGTATTGTGTTTTGTTTTGTTTTATGGATTCCCCCTTTATTTTAATTCTTCTATGCAACGTGTATTTAATAGGAATGTATGTGTAGAACCTATATAAAATTATATGCCCTCTCAGGGAGAGAGTGGGGAAGGAAGGGAAAATGAGGGGGAGGGAGGGGAAAAAATCTAAGATATATGGAAGTGATTGTTGAATATTGATAACAAAATAATTTGATTTAAAAAAAAAGAAAACCTCAAAAAAATTCTGAAACAATTGAACAGTAACAAACCCTACAGTAAGAAAGTGTTCCCTATCTCCCAAATATGACTTATACTTTTCTGCCTCCATTCCTCTACTTCTAACATTTTATGTTCCTGTGATTTCCTCTACATTATCCCACCTATGTGAATCCTGCCTGTCCTTCTAGGCTGAGTTCCAATCCTGCACCTTCCAGGAAGTCTGCCTTGATCTCCCTATCCCACACTAAGTTCTCCTGTCTCCGACTTCCCCCAGCAAGGAAGGACAGCTAAGTGACAGAGCATAGAGGGCTCTGTCTCATTCTGTCATCATTCTGCCTCAGATTCTTCCTAGTTGTGTGATCCTGGGCAAGTCCCTTCTCCTTCCCATTTGTAAAATGGTAATAATGACAGCACCTACTTTCCCAGGTTGCTGAGAGGATCAATACTTAAAGGGCTTTTGGTGCTTTAGCACCCAGTACCTAGTATTACTGACTTTAGGTGGGTAAGTCTGGTCCTGCCGGCCTACCATGAGCTCCTCAAAGGCAAAATTTGCCTTTATCCTCCTCAGTCTTCATCCAGGCCAGAATCTTCCTGAGGTCAGTTCTTGTGTAGCGTGGCATCTCTGTCTCTCCAAGGAGCATCATCCTCCTTCCCCCTCAGTTAAGGTAACCCTGAAAGATGACCCTGCATACCTCATTGGGCGTTGGAAACGGCTGGTGGGGAAATATTCCATTACAGAAGCATAGAGGAAATCCTCAGCACCCCGAATCACACTTAGTAGAGCTTCTAGGTCCCTGGACCGACCTTGGGGGCAGAATGAAGGTGGTGAAGCCTGAATAGCAGAGAGAATGTGTGAATGACAGCCTCCTGCCCTGCCCTCCTGGAACCCAGTGAAATGTTCAACTCCCAAGAGTCTCTAGTATAGGGATGGTTAACTTTCATTGTGTGCAGGACCCCTGTGGCAGTTGGGTGAAGCCCATGCACCCCTACCCAGAATAATACTTTAAAATGCATAAAACAAAAAACAGAATTACAATTGAGGCTAAGTATAAAGATAATAAAAAATATAATATAAAAATTAAATAAAGATGTAAGATAGATTTCCTTCCCCCCATCCAAATTCACAGACCACAATTGGGAAAAGGACCCACATGTACAAAAATATTTAAAGAAGCTCTTTTTGTGGTGGCCAAGAACTGAAAATTGAGGGGATGCCCACCAACTGGGGAATGACTGAATAAATTGTGATATATGAATGTAATGGAATACTATTGTGCTGTAAGAAATGATGAACAGGAGGACTTCAGAGAGGCCTGGAAGGACTTATATGAACTGATGCTGAATGAAATGAGCAGAACCAGGAAAGCCTTGTACACAGTAATAGCAACATTGTGAGATGACTAATTTTGATAGACTTAGCTCTTCTCAACAATGCAAGATCTAAAACAACTCCAAAAGACTCATGATGGAAAATACTGTCCACATCCAGAGAAAGAACTATGGAGTCTGAACACAGATCAAAGCAAACTATCTTTTATTGTTTTATTTCTTCTTTCTTGTGGTTTCAAGGTTTTGTTTCTTCTTAAAACATGACTTAGGTGAAAATATGTTTAATATGATTGTGTATGTAGAGCCTATATCAGATTGCATGCTGTCTTGGGGAGGGAGAGAAAATTTGGAACTGAAAATCTTATGGAAGTAAATGTTGAAAACTAAAAATAAATTAATTAATAGAATATAAAACAATTTCTGCTCTAGTCATAGGCAGTATTAAGTGCCTAGCACTGATGAGAGGGGATAGCTTTGAGGGTGTGGACAGAGGAAGGCATCTGTGATACCCTGAAATGGTGACTGGTCAATCTCAGGCCCTATATCTGAAAGGTTCCATGTTGCCCAAGTTTTCAGATTAATCTTTCCAAATCCCATGTCTTATATTTCTCCCCTCTTTAGAAACCTTTGATAGATTCCTATGGCTATCAAAAGATTTAGATCAAAAAGGATCAAAAGATTTAGAATTGATCCTCAGCGATCATTTACTCCAACTCCTACTCAAGCGCCATTTTATATATGTGGCACCTGAGGACCAAAGCTGGTAGCTAAGTAGCTTACCAAACATCAAGATCCTCCATGATAAGGTTTCAACAGACCTTTCCAGATTGCCTTATAGACCGATATCTCATGGCTCTTCCTCACCTACATGACTTATCAGACAAACTGAAAGACACAATTGACGATGAATTGTTTTCACTTTTCTGATTCCTCACCATTCCTTGCATACTTTTCCATTCCTTGAAAACTGTCCATTTCTTTCAACATTGCTGTCTATACAAATCTTTCACTTTAAGGTCAAACTCCAATGTTGACTTTCCAGTGAGCCCTTTCTTACCCCTCAGAAATAAATGGCTTCTCTTGCTCCTCTTAATCCCATAGTCCTTTGTCTAAGGTTCGTACACAAATCCTCCATGGATGTGCCTGAGCTCCATGATTAGATTGTGAGCCATAAAAACCTAAGGACAGGGACTGGATTATTCTGTTCTAGCAGTAAAGGCACAGAATTTGGAATCAGAGGACTTGGGTGTGCATCCTAGCTCTGCCTCTCACTCCCTGTGGAAACTTGAGAAGGTTACTTCACTGCTTGGCCAGGTCCAAAGAGTTGTCACTAATGAATCAATGCCACATCAGAAGTCAACATCTAGTGGAGCATCCTGGGGATCTGTGCTTGACTCTGTCCTGTTTAACTATTTTGAATAAAAGCACAGATGGTGTGCTCATCAGATTTGTAGATGACACAACACTAAGAGGCCAAACTGACAATCTGAATGATAAAATCTAGGATTTCAATTAGGCTGAAATGAACTGGGTTAAATTTAATAGAAATCATAGTAATAATAGTTCACATTTATATCGTACTTTAAGATTTTCAGTGTAAAGTAATGTAAATTTGGATTCAGAAAATCAGTTTCCTGAAAAAATTTGAGCAGCCTGAAAGATGAATTTCTAATAAGTACCCAGTGCTTGGCACATGATAAGTACTGAATAAATGCTTCTTGACTGCCTAATTATTGGATGGATCCAATAGTGGAATTATGTAAAATATCGATGATTGGTCACCATTGTATGTCTTGGTTTGGTAATCCCTTGGTATTTTAATCTGGCTCTCTCCCATACCTAGAATGCTCTCCCTCCCCATCTCTTCCTACTGACCTCCCTGGAATCCTTTAAGTCCCAACTAAAATCTCATTTTCTACAGGAAGCCTTTCCCAGTCCCTCCCTCTTAATTCCAGTGCCTTCCTCCTCTTATTTACTTCCTATTTACTATATAGGCATATATACATATATGTATATATGCTATTTACTCTATACAATCCTGTTTACTATAAATGTTTTATATATACATTATATATATTGATATATATAAAAATATGTTTACTATCATATATTATTACAATTTATGTACCTCTAATATATTTATTATATATTTTTATATATTATATTACATAATATATTAACATAATAATATATAATATATTTAATAATATATTTATATGTTTATTAGTTCTATTCTATTGGATTTCAATGGAATAGTATTGCATTATATGTGTTTGCTTCCTATTGTATAGTTACATATTCATATATAATCTTTATATGTAAATATATAGATAAAATTAGTTCCTGAGATATATATCTATAAATCTCTATCTACACAAACACACACACACACATACACCATACAAACTGCCCTAAGAGTTAGTGGATTCCTTTCACTGTTCCCCTCCAAGGTCAAATCCAAGGCTGGGTGATCACTTGTTGGCAATACTATAGGGGAGATTCTCAGTGAGAGGAGGGTTGCCCCATAGAGCTTCTGGTCTTCCTCTCAGCTTTGAGAGTCTGTGGCTTAACTTCTCGGGTCCTCTGATTTATCCTCTGAAAAGTGAGGGGGTTTGAATAGGGGGCAGATGAGGCCTTTCCTTCCAGTTAATAGTCCTATGACCATTGATGTGCCAGCCCAAAGCTCTGCCTGCCATTCCTGCTCAGCTGGGCCTTGTGCAGGGCAGTCAGATAGCAAGCAGAAAAGGCAATGCACTTTCTTCCAACTGAGTTCTGCAGATTCCCACTTACAGAGAAATAGGCAGTAGTGACCATTCCATCAAGTGTGTCCTGCAGGGGATGACGCCAGTTGATGTTTGTGGAGTAGTTCTGGGGCCAGTGTTTGGGGATGGTGGCCCCAGGGACCCCAAGGGCCCAATATGTCTGGAATGTCTTCTCAAGGTCAGATGCGAGGGAGCTGCAGTTATAGATGACAACTCCAAGTTCCTTCACCTGCAGAAATCCAAGAGATAGAAAGAGACAGATAAAGAGACAAGAAGTATCCTGAGAATCTGAAGCTTCTGGCCCAGGATAATATCTGGTCCTGTGAAGAAACCCTACCCAGACTTCAAGGCCAAGCTACAATCTCATCTTCACTGGGAAGCCTTTTTAAAATCCCCTATCCCACAATGACCTTGCCTCTCTCTTCCAGAGTGCTCAGAGAGCCTAGTGCCTGAGCCTTAGCTAATCGTAGGTTAGTCAAGAGTCTCTTTCTGGCCCAGACTAGGGGATGGCTGTGGGCATCTAGTCTGGGGAAGCATCTGGGCTCATAGGATGAATGCAGCAAGGCGTAATCCCTCATGTGAAGATTCTGGGTCCCTCACTTGACAAAAGAATTATTTTCAAATTATTTTAAGGTTTACAAAATGCTTTCTTCACAATATTCCTATTTATTTTTCTTTGCTGTTGAGCTGTGTCTGACTCTTCCTGACCCCATTTGGAGTTTTCTCAGCAGAGATACTGGAGTGATTTGCCATTTCCTTATCCAGTTCATTTTACAGATGAGGAAACTAAGGCAAATAGGGTTAAATAACTAGCTAGTAAGTGTCTGAGATTCAAATCTGAACTTAAGACCTAGGCCCAGCCCTCTGTTCACTGCTCCACTTAGTGGCCTCTCATTTTATGGAAGAAGTTCCGAGCACTCCAATGTTTACAGACACAGAATCATCTGAACCTGGTTCTTCTCATTACAAATCCAGCTTTTGATGGGGATGATGATGATATCTACTCTATCAAATTGCCTCTCATTGCGGGACTCCTTGAAAGAGTAAGATTCCCACCTCATTTAAAATCACATAAAAATCACAATTTTATGGTAGAAAGAGGCTAGATTTGGAGTCAGAAAACCAGGACCAGAATCCTGGATATGGCATTTATTATATATATATAATTTTGCCTTGGGCAAATCACTCCCCTTCCACAAATTTCAGTAATTGTAAAATGAGTAGTTGATTCTTTTATATGTAAATTTCCTTCTAAGTCTGAATCACATAAAAACTTTCCAGGAGAACAGCTATTGAATATGCCCCATCTACACAGAGTATGAGGAAGGTCCCCCCTGACCCCAGATCCCCCTTCCCTCCTCTCTTCCCTCTGATTCCTCATGAAAGTTGCAGTGAATAACAAGTCACCTGAGTCAGGGACCTCCAGTCCATGTTGGCACTGCCCAGGTACACGTGCTTCATGTCCACAATCCAGAACTTGGAGTGCAGGACACCGTGGGTCAAGTACTTCATTGGCACTTTCCTCACTTGTGCTCCTTTTAAGAATGTAGAGGTCACTCATGAGGATCCCCCAACACACTTAAATCCCTCCTTTAACATGGAGGTGCACCTCAAATATTAATGTAACTGAGTATTCAGAAGCATTCATATTGACTTTCCTGAAGGTAGGTATAAATACATCTGAAACCTGAATTTAAATTAAAATCTAAATAAATTGGGGAAATGAAGGCCAGAGAAACAGCACTTTTCTCTTTATCCTGAGAAAGACTGGGACTGTACCAAGCTCCAAGCTGGTGGACTAAACTTAGGTTATGAAGGGAACTTTGACTTAGTCTGCAAAAGGAGAGATGATAGATGAAGGGAAGAGAGAGCATCCAAAGCAGCAACTGCTTTTGGTCTACAATGAAGTCCAAGACTGACAAAAACCAAGATCATGGAAATATAAGGAAATGCTTCTGCCCCTTCTAGAATTCTGATGGGGTTCTTGACCCTGGTGCTTGGCTCATGATGCCTTGTGAAAAAGGAGAAAGTCATACCAGATCTAATATGTTGGGAAGGAACTTTAGAGACTACTGAGTCTAAGCTCTTCATTTTAGATTTGGGAAAACCCAGAACAGAGACAGAATTGTCCCAAGGTTAGTTAATGGCAAAGCCTGGACTAGGATAAAGTTGTCCTGGCTGCCATCCTCTCTCTCAGTCATGCTTCTCTACCATGTAGCTACTAATGCTTGCCATATGTGAACTGACTTGCAACAGTTTGAGCTGCCCACCCCTTCTTGAGACAACAGGGTATGTTGGAGGACCAAAAACCCCTTCCAGGTCAAAAAAGAGAATATCCTAATGGTGAAATTTCTGTGATCCAGGTCAGTGGAAAAGGGACCTTTGGACCAGGAACCTTTCTCACACCCTTCCTATCCACACATGGACTCAATGTATGGGATGCCTCTGCTGCCTATGGTTAGGGTCAGTCCTGCAACTTGCTGTGATAATATTCCACATCAAGAGGATGATGGCATAGAACATTGTAAAGCAGAGACTGAGAAATGGAATTCAAATCTCCCAGTGGCATTTTGAGCTGGATGGGGTGCAGTTCATAGAAGTTGATCTTTTCCCTATCTGTTCTTTTCCTCCCCATATATTAAGTCAGGCTTCTTGGAGGAGGCAACATTTCCTGAGGAGTCCCCTGAATGCAGTAGGAGGAGGGCTTGATTCTAGCTCAGTGAGGTTACCAGGGGCTGAGAAAGGCCCCTTGGACCTCTACCTTTGTTTGCGAGGACCTCCAGGTCAGTAGAATTCACAGCCAGTGTTGGGTCACTTGTTGCAATGGTCAGAGAGACGTTCCGGGCCAACAGAGTCTCCAGCTTCCCCAACAATTCTTCCCCCTGCAGAGCAGAGCCAAAATGTAAGCAGGAGGGAATAATTGACTTACTTATCAATCTAGGACAGTTCAATAGAGTCAAGCCAGCCAGGCAGCCTTAGACCACCCAAGATTAGAGCTCAAAATGCCTTCTATTTTCTTCTTCCCTTATTAAAATGCTACCTAGCTTCAGATCCCTTGAAAGCCACAAAAGTTTCCCCTAGGGATCTCTTATGAGTCATACTTTTTGTTCACTTGGTTATAATTGACTGAACACTGTTATATTGTAAAAAAGGAATGAATAATGAGTTTACTAATCACCTTGATATGCTTGAACTCCCTTATTATCCAGGGAGGCTGAAATAACCTGGGAATCAAAATCAAAATCACTCAGGAAGCAGAATGAGTATTGCTCAAGTTTGATATACCAGTGATCCTTTACAGTGGCCACGGGGTGAGTCCAGAACACCTCTGCTGTGCCAACAGCCAACGGCCGGCTCAAACTGGTTCCCACTAGTCTCAAATGGACAGAACTTGTACAATCATCTTGATTCTGGGTACTCTGTATTCCTTCCATTCTCTTACGCCCCAATCTCTGAAGCTGTTTCTCATGCACATGTGTGTTGTACTTGCCCCATAAATGCTTCTGCGTTTTGCACTTGAACTGTATCTCTGGTCACTCTGTTCAGATGAATGCTATACTCCAATTAACCAAACTGCCAATTAATCAATATATACTCAGCTAAGAGATATTCTGCCATGTAAATCTCATTTTCAAAAGTCAGTCTCCAAGGCCCTGAAGGTAGGGGTTGCCCCTCTCTTCCTTTCTCTCCCTTAGACTAGAACCTCCTAGAGGCAAGGACTGAATTTGTCATTACTCTGTATTAAAAACAGCAGAGCTGGCTATATGGGGACTCAGTATGATTGAATTAAATTGAGTTTAAATGAAGCTGGAAGGATGAAGGATGGGATGAGATAGAAGAGTCCAAAGAGTCTTCAAAAGAACAGGAACCATGTGCAATGGTTGGATTCAATGTCCCCGTATTGAATCATACTTGAGCCATGACTGGCTCTTAGACACTGACAGCTCCTATATACTTAATAGCCAAGAACTACAAGGTATTCAGAGGCAGTAATGCCAATTCTGAGCAACAGTCTTGGAATGGGGAAGGGCTGGGTTCCCATTCTACCCCTGATATTTGCTGTGACCATGTCTCATAATCATGTTAGCCCTCATTTTCTGTCCCTATGTAAAATGGACTAAATATGTCTGTATCTACTTTGTAGGCAAGAGACAAATGAAACAATGTATGCTAAAGTGCTTTGCCAGCCCTAATGCGCTCCATAAATGACAACCATTATTATGACTCCACAACCTCCCCTCCCAGCCAAGCTTTCCTTTTTCTGGAAGTAGGTTCAAGGGAAGGATCCCAAAGGTGATGTCCAGGTAATCTTCCTTCCAGTTTGTGGCCTACTCAGTCTGCTGGTACACGTACCGGTTGGGAAGAAGAATCGTTGACACCAATGTCACGTCCTGTGAGGGACCAGTAGTAAGAAGCAATGTGGACACTCTCCTGAGCTTCATCCAGGAGCTTCATCCAGGACTGGATCAGGGGCTGGGCGGATGAGCAGGCAGATAGGTAGGGCAAATCCTGAGGAATGCTCTCCACAAGGACAAACCTGCAACAGGAACAGCCCCGGTTGAATGAAACCCTTGGCCCTACATCCTCAGGTTTTATTTCAGCACATACAGGAGTACCTTGGTGGGACTATGGAGCTTCTCCCAAGCTCAGAATCACTAGGGTGACATGACAGCCACAGTGTCCAGAATGAAGGAGATGACAGGACCGCTTCTTCTCCCTTGATCAGACATCATCTAGAGTATTGTGTGCAATTAAGTGGACCAAATTTTAGAAGAGACAATGAAAAGTTGCCCACCAGAGGAGGAGAGCCAACATGGGGAGAGACTTTAACCATGACTCAAGAAACTGTGGATGTTTACTCTGGGCAAGAGAAGATGTAGAGAGAGGTGTGGTAATTACCTGTCTATCATGGAGAAAATGAGATTAGAGAAAGCTACAAGGAAGTAGACTTTTACTCTATGTAAAAAAGACATCCTAACAATTAGAGTTGTTCCAAAACGGAACAGGTTAATTAGGGAGACATCATGGTAAAGTGGAAAGGGGAATAGCTGTGGACCCAGAGAACCTGGGTTCCAATCTCAGCTCTGCTCCCTATTGTCTCTATGACACTGGACAAGTCTGAAAACGAGGAGGTAAGAATCAACGAGCTTTAAAATCCTGTACAATTCTAAATCCCATGAACCTTTGAGGACTTGAGACTGCCAAGATCCCAGAGCTTCTAAGATCTAAGCTTCTAGGATGATTGCCTGGAGAGGGGGAACAGATCCAAGGGGGTCGAAGGTGGGATTTGAGGTACTGAGGTGCATGTGTTTGTGGCCAAGAGATATAGACATGGACCTTCCCAACTCCTTCCCATATCAAACCAGGAGACTGGCCCATTCCCTGGTTTCCTTTGTGGTGATTGGGGGAAGTCATAGAACCCAAACTTTTGCCTTCCTGTTGAGATTTCTTGGGTAGCAGAGTGGTATAATGGGAAAAAATGCTGGGTTGAGAATCAGCAGAGATCTGAATTCAAATTCTACCTTGGACATTTAATAGTTTTGTGACCAGGAGCAAGTCCTTTAACTTCCTAGTGCCTTTACAGTGGGGATAGTAGTGTTAAATAAATAGTTCATAGAGTTGTTGTGAGGATCAAATGAGTCAGTTAGGAAACATTAAATTACTATATAAATGTCTGCTAGTAGCACCTACTTGCATGAGTCATTGTAGCTCCAGATTTCCTCTTCCATTTCTTCTCCATTTGACCAGCCCTCCTCAGTGAACCTCCTGTCATTGTTCCATGGTCCATAGATCACAACCTCTTCCTTTTCTACCCCCAAATTCAAGACTGGAGGGACAATGACAGGCCTTAGGAAGTGCAAAAAGACTATAGCCAGGAACCAAATCACGGACAGTGTCCCTATAATCTGGATCTACATAAAAGTTTGGAAATTGAGAAGGGGGTGGAAGGGGAGATACAAAGAAAATAACAGAAACCAGAAGTTAGAGAATGATCTGATTAATCCTTCCTACTGAGGTGTCAACAACTGATAATAGTTTGAAGTGTTCCTTAATTTGAAGTGTTCCTTAAATAATTCTTTGAAGGAACAGAAAGTTTGAAACCAAAGCTCTGAGACTTTAAGGATAGAATTTAGAGAATCATAAATTGAGGACTTTGGAGGTCATTTAACTCAACTCCAGGTCATCTAACTCAACTCCTTAATTTTAGAGAGGAGGAAACTGAGTTCCTGAGGAGAGAAGTGACTTATCCAAGGTAAAAAATGTAGTAAGTGGCAGAGCAGGATTTATATTTTGATATTTTAACTCCCATTCCAGAACTCTTTCTAAGTTGCTATGGTGCTATGGTGAGAGGCAGCCGAAAAGAGTAGGAAGAAGACTGGATTTGGAGTGAAGG
>CM053769.1:414501787-414562077 GCA_028658325.1 Potorous gilbertii
GAATGTTTGTAGAGTACATGAGAGGGGGTAATCTGTAACCAACCTAGAGGGATAAGTTAGAACCTTTAGTAAAGGGCTGTAAATTCCAAACAGAGGAATAAATTTAAATTTTAAGAATTTAATTAAGAATTCATATTCTTTAACACCATGGGGAGCCAGTGAAACTTCTTGAGCAAAGGAGTGACATGATTATATCTTCAATTTGAGCAACAAAGATGATGATAATGATTGTGACAGCTCATGTTTATGGCCTGCTTTTAGGTTTATGCGACCTCCACTCTTTTCACTGCTGCAACTTCAGCAAATGTTGTACTAGGCGGGGGCAGGCTTCTCTGGAAAAACAAATTATAATAACAGTGGCTCTTCTGTCTATGGCACTTTAAGGTTTATCAGGTAGAGTACAGTGATTATCTCATTTGAACCCACAATAAGCTTTTAAGGAAGGTAATAGAGGTATTTTTCACTCCTTTTGACAGTTGGGGAAACTGAGGCCCAGAAAAGGGAATTGAACAAGGTCACACAGAGAGTTAATGGCAGAGCCAGAACCAGACTACTGGGAAAGACTTTTCTCTTGATCTATGTCCTACTTGAGAGAGAAGCCAAGTCCCAAAAGGCATTTACTCCCACCTTCCTAGTGCCTTTCCTTGGTATCAAATCAGACTGTGCAGGCAGTCACATGCTGTGTCTCTGGAAAAGCTTGATGCTCAGTTGAGGGCCCCAATCAAAGAGATTTGCTATGCTATTTTATTTTTTTGTGTTTGTTTCTTCTTTCTTGTGGTTTTTCCCTTTGGTTCTAATTCTTTTTTTACAACATGACTAATGTGGAAATACATTTAATGTGAATATATGTTTAGAATTCAAAATCCTAAAGAAGTGAATATTGAAAACTAAAAAGAAGGAAAGGGAAAGAAAGAAAGAAAAAAAGTTAAGCAAAAGCAAATTATAAAGTGATCATAGCTAAGATTGTATGACAGTTTTCTCTTGGGATCTCTCACTTTTTCTCAAGAAGAAAGAAGTATGTTTTATTATTTATTTTCCTTGACCAAAATTGACTATTACAATTACTCATTATTTGAAGAAAAAAAAGCCAAGAGACATTGACAGGAGATGGTCCAACCCCTCTCCTCCCCGGCCCTAACCCCCCCAACCCCCTGCCCTGGCCCCTGGCCAGACTAGAGCCCCAAGTCCTGCCTAACAGGGTGAGCCGGGCATAAGCTAGGGAACCTCCTATCTCCTACCTGCTTAGAAAAAGGGGAGTTCCAGTGTAAGCCAGAAAAATCCCACGTCTCTTTCTTCCCCTATGCTAGGCTCATATCTGCCCCTACACCAGTAATTTAAACTCTTCCCATTTTGGGGGGCAGTCTTTCTCTGGCCTTCTCCAACACTAAAAGCAGATCTTTCAAGATATGGCTCAGGCATCACTTCCACATGTAAAGTTTCCCTGACAATCCCAGCAGACCCTGCTATAGCCCTCTTTTGGGAGCTCCTATAGCACTTAAATCAGAGGTTCTTAACCTTTTGTTATTGTTTTTATGAACTCCTTTAGTAGTCTGATAAAGTCTGTGGACCCCTTTGCATGATAGTATTTTTAAATGAATAAGACAAAATGTATCAGCATCCAAAGAAAACCAATTATATTGAAATACAATTACAAAAATATTTCTGAAAAATTCACAGACCCCAGGTTAAGAATTCCTGATTTAAAGCCTTATTGGATTGAAGCATATTGTCTTTATATTCTCTTCTAATGGCTGTGTGATCTTGGGTAAGTCTTTCTTCCCACTCTGGGCCTTGGTCTCCTTGCCTATAGCAAGAGAGTTTAAATGGTTTAAGATCTGCCTTTCAAGGATTCTGCCAGTCCTGGATCGTCGTCTCCCCAAAGGTAACTCTGGGTCTTGTGTTCTGTCTCCCTGAATGGCCGTGATTCTTCCCCGTTCCGAGGATGAGAACCCTGAGGACTGGGCCCAGGTCTGCTCCTTCTCTCCCTCTCTTCCAGTGAAGCTTAGTACAGGGCCATATACATGAGAGAGGGTAAGGTTGGGCCCTCAAGGCCTGCAGGGGCTGTTCTGTACTCTACCCTCTTTTGCTTTAGGAGGGAAGAAAGCTCTGGGGTTGACCCCAGGGATCAGGGCAGGTCTTTTACAAACCCAAATGAAAAGATCAATGGATTTCGAGTCAGAAGATGTATTCAGATAATGGTTCTATTGCTACATTTGTGACTTTGGGCATGTTCCTTTCCTTCCCTGGGCTTCAATGTCCTCATCTATAAGATTATAGGACTATATTAGATGATCTTACATTGCTAAAATATATGATTCATCTCGATTCTTTCTTCTAAACTCCAGACCCAAATCACCAATTGTCTGCTGAACATAATCTGAATGTGATATTAAACTCAACATGTCCCAAAGGGAATCCATTCTTTCCTTCCTCGCTAAATCCATCGTTCCTTCAAACCTCCCATTTCTGTTGTCACTGAATCGTGCCTGGTCTTCATGACCCCATGGACCATGTTGTCCAAGGGGTTTTCTTGGCAAAGATACTAGAATTGTTTGCTATTTCCTTTTCCGGGAGAATAAGGCAAACAGAGGTTAAGGACTTGCCCAGGGTCACAAAATAAGTGTCTCAGGACAGATTTGAATTCAGGTCTATCCTGATTCCAGACACAGCTCTATCCATTACGCCACCCAGCTGTCCCTATTTCTGTTAGTTAACCCATCCTCCTAGTCATTCTGGTTCAGAAATTCTGAATAATTTCCTCTTTTCCTTATCCTGCCTCTATATCTAATCAGTTGCCAAGATCTGATGAGTCTACCTGTCCTGCTAGTGTAGGACCATGGATAGAGTGCTGGATTTAGAGTTAAGAGGCCTGGGTTTCAGTGGCACCAGAGATACTAGTTGTGTGACCATTATTCACCTCTCAGAATGTCAGTTTCCAGAGACAGCTAGTTGGCACAGTGCATAAAGCACTGGCCCTAGGGTCAGGAGGACCTGAGTTCAAATGTGGCCTCAGATGCTAGCTATATAATCCTGGGCAAGTCACTTAACCCTGATTGCCTTAAAAAAAAAGGTATGTCAGTTTCTTCATTTACAAAACGTGGATGATCTCCACGGCTTATCTCACAATTGTTGTAAGGACAGGTCTTGGCAAATTTAAAATGCTGTGGAAATGTGATCTATTAGGATGTCTCTAGTCTCTCCACTGACATAATCAGGCCCTCATCACCTCTTGTCTTAGCTATTATAACAGCCTCTTCCTTGGTTTCTTTGCTTCCAGTTTCTCCCTTCTTCATTCATCCAGGGTTCTCTTTCTGAGACACTAGTCTGATGGTATGACACTTCTCTAAAATCTTCTGGGACTCCCTATTGCTTACAAGATAAGATAAAAATTCAGCCTGGTACTGAAGGCTCTCCACAATTTGACTGCCCATTAGTTTTCTGAATTTATTTTACTCCTTTATAATACTCTCTATCTTACATTACTTACTCCTCTTTAGACTTTCTGCATTCTCCACATACCATCTCTCTCCTCCCACTCTGTGCATTTCCCTGAATGCCTAGAAGGCACTCTCCCCTGAATTCTGCCTCTTGAAGCCTTCAAAGCTCTGTTCTGGGGTCACTTTCTCATGAAGCCTTCTCTGATGTTCTCTGCTGTCTTAGGTGAGTTATACGTTCCACCTCCGTCCCACTCCCACCCCGCAAGTGGCACTGTAAGCTCTTTGGGGGCAAACTGTTTCCTGGGATTTTCTTGCAATTTGCTAGTATGAGAAACTTGTTCCACCAACTCCACTGACTAAATCTTTGATTTAGCAGATAAATCCTAGGGAACTTGCCTGAGGCACATAGAGGTTAATCAGCTTGCTGAGCTACTAAAAAGAGGTAGGATTTGATCCCAGATGTCAATTCTGCCCACTCTCTACTCCACCAATTTGTACTTCTCCAACAGCTCCTCCCCTTCGCCCCCCTTTTATTTACTTTGAAGCTTCGATTTCACTCATGCAGAGAGCTCGGAGAGGGGGATGTCTGTATCCTGCTACCAATTCATTCTTCGTCTGACATTCTAAGCTTACGTACCTGGAGGTGGTGAGGAAAAGTGCCTTACTTATGAGTCACAGAACCTGCTTGTATCATATGCAAAGTCTTGAACCCAGGTCTTTCTGAGTCCAAGACCAGCCCTTCTCTCTCGTACAAAGTATATGCTTAATAAAATGTTTGTTGAAATGAAGAATGAAAAAGAAGTAGAGTCCAGAAGGTTTATAGATACATGAGACTTTGACACTATGTAAGCTAATCTCATTTTTACAGATGAGGAAAGCAAAATCTAGAATTAAGCGTTTATTAAAAACCTACTGTGTGCCAGCACCAACCTCTGAACCCTTGACAAAAATGGAACAGGCAAGAGAAGCCGCATGATCAGGGTCGCAGTTAAATCAATGACTATTTATTAAGCTGTGCCAGGCACTGTGCAAAACTCTGGTGGCATTGTGGTAAGAATGGATTAGTGGCAAGACCTGGTCTCGAGCTCAGGTGTCCTGACTCCTAATCCAGATTGGCTGACCTTGCCAAACACCAGCTTCCTCTCCAGAGCTTGCTCCTGCTCTCAGGCCCTGTGACTGTTACCCAGAGCTCTTGAGTTCTCAGAACCGCAGAGGTGGAAGGGATCTCTGAGGGTAGCTAGTGTGACTGGTATCTGAGGACGAATCAACTCTATAGGATTGCCCAAAAGTGGTCATCAGGATCCACTTGAAGACTTCTTCAATGTAACACCCATAAAGCACCTACTATGCTAAGTGCTGGAATGCAAAGACAAAAATGAAACAGCTTTTGTCCTGACCAAACTTACGTTTTGTAGTGTGGGAACATGTATACATAAAAATATATGTGATTACAAAGGAATTTTGTATAAAGTAATTTTGGACAGGGCAGATAGTGTCCTGGGACCTAGAGTCAGGAAGATATGAGTTCAAATCCAGTCTCCAGTAATTGCCAGCTGTGGGTCTCTAGGCAGGTCACTTCAACTCTCTCTTCCGCAGTTTCTTCAGCTGTAAAATAGGATAGTAACAATGCCTACATAAAATAAAGTAATATTTATAAAGTACTTTGCAAAACTTAAAATGCCAGTAAATGCTAGCCATTATTATTAATTTCTAGTAGTAATATATGGCCATGAGATTTAGACTACAAGGGAAGCTGAGAACCTCAGAATCGATGCTACCGAAATGTGGCGCTGGAGAAGACTTTGGAGAGTCCCTGGGATAGCAAGGTGATCAAATCAGTCAATACTTAAAGAAATTAATTTAGGCAATTCACTGGAGAATCAAATATTGAAGCTGAAACCTAACTACTTTGACCACATAATGAAAAGGTGGAACTCATTGGAAAAGACCCTCATGTTGGGAAGATTGGAGGCAAAAGGAAAAGGGTCAGGAAAGGATGAGATGGATAGATAGTGTCACGTAGACAGACTTTGAGAGGCAGTGGAAGACAGAAGGGCTGTGGTCCATGGGGTCCTGAAGGACATGACTGCACAACAAACCAAAGTCATAATATTAATAATAATTTCAAGGTGGGGGTAAATGCTAACAAGTGAGAGATCAGTATAGGCCTCATTTAGGAGGCTACACTGGCCCAATGGATAGCACCTGGTCTGGGGTCAGGAAGACCTGAGTTCAAATCCACCCGCAGACACTTACTGACTGTGTGACCCTGGACAAGTCATTTGATCCTGTTTGCTTCTGTTTCCTCATTTGTAAAATGAGCTGGAGAAAGAAATGGCAAACTATACCAGTATGTCTGCCAAGAAAACCCCAAATGGGTCCGTGAAGAGTGGGACATGACAAAAATGAGGAAAGGACAAAAGAAGGTTACACAAGCTATGCTTTGAAGAGAGCTAAGGATTCTAAGAAGTGATGATGAAAAGCTTATGCAAATAAAGAGGGAAATGTCCTGTGTGAGGAGCAGCAAGTAGGTTAGTTTTACTCAAATATAGACTATGAAAAGGAGAATTATGAAATAAGTCTGGAAAAATAAATTGGAGCCAAATTATGAAGAGCTTTAAATTCCAGAAGAGATTACTGTCCTAGGGACAATAGGGAGCCACAGATGCTTCCTGAGAAGAGGAATGGTGTGATCAGATCAGTAATATCGATTTAGTAGCTGGTTTAGTTCTTATTTCCAGACTAAACATCCCCAATTCCATCAATTCATATTAATATCTATTGGTCTCCCAACATCTCCCTGATTTCTGTCTTGGGGCATTCCGTTTGCTAACGTTAACTGTAAAACTTTTTGCCCATGGGCTTGTTGTTTGTCTTTCAAAGAGGACCATGACATCTGGGAGGTGATGCCATGACTTGCAAGTGAATTGGATGTGAGGCAGGGCTGTGCAAAGTCACCAGGCTCACTTTCACCTCCAGAGCCATCTGAGCCCAGTGGTCACATATAGATCAGGACGACTGGAGGTGGCCCCCTGCCCGTAGGCGGAAAAGTTGAGAAAATCTCTCTCTCTCTTCATTGCAAGGGTGGGGTGCTATGGGTGTGGAATATTATATATACTGTCAGACTTGAAAGATATAGTGGCTAGTTTTACTGGTCTTTTCTCCAAGTCCTCTTTCTTTTCAAAAGCTCTGTTGCAAGGGATGGTTTGCTGGCTAGTGGAGGTAGGAAGGATATATTTGAAAATGAATTTTATATTGAAAAAATCACTAGGATACATTTTAAAAACATATTATTTTTAAGAATGAAAAATAAAATGAATTGCCTAAAATTCAACACAGTTCTCTAGATGTGGTTCCTGTAGGGCAGAGGATAGGATACACATAGATTATAGGATTCTGGTGTTAACCCAAGACTGGATTGGGGTCTGCCCCTGCCCTGGGCTTTAGTCTTCTTAGAAGAAGGTCCCATAATCAGTCATTCAGCACAGCTTGGTGGTGGCCAAGGCCAGTGGAAAGGCTGCCTAGCCTGACTGTGATCTCTGGTTTGGGATCATTGGTGGTGCTTAGCAGGGAAACAGGCTCTCTTGGACCCCTCTGGATAACCTTGGTGTCTTCACACTCTAAGGAGGGATTTGCTCCCCAAGACATGCCCCGACCCATTAGCTTTTACATATTCTATTCTCCATGGGACTTTCCCCAGCAGGGTGTGACTGGCTGGCTAGATTCAGCTGGGATGTAACAGATAGTTGGTGATAGCAGAGCCCAAAGGGCATGTTGTGTCTTGGCAAGTTCCAGGTGCTGAAGAGGAGGTAGAGAGTATGGGGTCTTGAGGAGGCAGGAAGTTCAGGACCTTAAGGAGTCTCACCCCTGTGGCCTGAGTTGCTTTCAGAACTGGCCATCTAAAGTGTCCTGTCTACAGGCAAGTGTATATCCCAATGCTAGTGAGAATGAAGGCTTGGCCAAAGCATGACTTGACCATAACATAAGTGACCCTTGCCTAAGTGTATTTTTTTTTATAGAAAAAGAAAACATCAAGCTTTGTTTCTTGCACATTTCTTTTCTCCTTTGAGAGGCAATCAGAGTTAAGTGACTTGCCCAGGGTTACACAGCTAATTTGAGGCCAGATTTGAACTCAGGTCCTCCTGACTCCAGGGTTGGTACTCTTTTCGCTGTGCCATTTAGCTGCCTCCTTCATTTTCAAACTGAGACAAACGGGAGTAAGTGACTTGCCCAGGGTCACATAGCTATAAAACTGTGTACACTGGCTGATCTAGCAATACCACTATGAGATCTGTATCCCAAAAAGATCCTGAAAAAGGGAAAAGGACCTACACATACAGAATACTACAGGTACGCATAAAGCAGCTCTTTTTGTGGTGGCAAAGAATTGGCATCTCTTGCCTATCCTCTGCCTATCAAGCCATCCCTTTTAACAAAAATAAAAGTCCAATTCAACAAAATGAAATATACTAATTTACATCCATGGTTTCCCTTCTAAAGATGAGAGGGAGTTGCATTTTCTCAGTTTTTTTCCTGTGACCTCTCATTCTGGGTCCTAGAGACTTGAGGTCATGCAGCCCAGTGCTGTCACTAAACCATATATAAGGGCAGCCAGGTGTAGTTTTGAATAGATCTGGAGTCATGAGTTCAAATCCAGCCTCAACCAGTTACGAGCTGTCACCTAACCATGTTTGCCTCAGTTTCCTCCTCTGTAACATAAGCTAGAGAGGGAAATAGCAAATCATTTCAGTATCTTTGCGAAGAAAACCCCAGATGACTGTATACCAAGATAGGGTTAAAATGGGCACATGATTTAGGCATAAGGGTGAGATCATAAGCAAACTAGGAGAGCAGGGAGTAACGTATCTGTCAGATCTATGGAAAAGGGAAGAATTTATGACCAAATAAGAGATAGAGAACATTACGAACTACAAAATAGGTGGATTATATTAAAATAAAAAGTTTTTACCAAAACAAAACCAATGCAACCAAGGTTAGAAGGAAAACAGAAAGCTAGGAAACAATTTTTTATAGTTAGTGTCTGATAAGATCCTCATTTCTAATATATATAGAGAAATTAATCAAATGTATAAGAATAGAAGTCATTCTTCAACTAATAAATGGTCAAAGGATAAGAATAGGTAATTTTCAGATGAAGAAATTAAAGCTTTCTATGTGTTATGAAAAAAATGCTCTAACTCACTATCAATCAAAGAAATGCAAATTTAAAAAACTGATATTCTAGAACCAGAGAGTAAAATAGAAATGTAAAGAATTCACCAATCATCTCCTGAAAGAGATCCCAAAAGAAAACTCCTAGGAATATTGTAGCCAAATTCCAGAATTCCCAGGTCAAGGAGAAACTAATTATAAGCAACCAGAAAGAAACTATTCAAATATTGTGGAAATACAATCAGGATAACACAGGATTTAGTAGCTTCTACACTAAGGGATCAAAGGGCTTGGAATATGATATTCCAGGGGTCAAAGGAGATAAGATTAAAACCAAGAATCACCTACCCAGCAAAACTGGGGAAAATATGGAATTTCGATGAAACAGAGGACTTCCAAACATTCCTGTTGAAAAGACCAGAGCTGAATAGAAAATTTGACTTTTAAATACAAGAATCAAGAGAAACATGAAAAGGTAAGCAGGAAAGAGAAGCCTTTAGGAACTCATTAAAGTTGAATTGTTTGCATTCCTACATGGAAAGATGTTTTTTCTTGAAAAACTCATGAGACCTTTTTCAGTTTTAGGGTATTTAGAGGGAATATATATATATATATATATATATATATATATATATATATATATATATATGTATGTATGTATATGTGGGTATGTATGGGCATGCATGTATGTGTACATTCTATACGTATAGGTATATATGTGTGTATACGTACATATATGTGTGTATGTATATATATGCACACATAGAGGGCATAGGGTGAGCTGAATATGACAGGAGAATACCTAAAAAATAAAATTTACTGTTGAATATAATGTACTAGGAGTGAGAGAAAGGGAGAGGTAGGATGTAGTAAATCATCTCACATAAAAGAAGGAAGAAAGAGCTTTTACAATGGAGGAGAAGAGGGGGGAGATGAAAGAAAATAAGTGAGCCTTACTCTCATGGGATTTGGTTTAAGGAGGGAATAACACACACTCAATTGGATATGGAAATCTATTTTACTCTGCAGAAAGGCAAGGGGGAAGGGGATAGGAGAGGGAAGATAATAGAAGGGACAGCAAATTGGGGAAAGGGATAATCAGAAGTAAGCACTATTGTGGGAGGACAGGTTATGGGCGAGAATGGAATAAATGGAGAGCAGGATAGGATAGAGGAAAAGTGTGGTTAGTCTTTTACAACATAAGTATTATGGAAGTGCTTTGCATTGTTACACATGTGTGATCTATATTGAATTTCTTGTTTTCCCAATGAGGGTGGGTGAGGAGGGAGAGAGAGAATATGGAACTCAAAGCTTTAATAATGAATGTTAAAAATTGTTTTAGTATGCAACTGGAAATTAAGATATACAGGCAATAGAATATAGAAATCTATTTTGCCCTATAAGAAAAAGAGGGGAGAGGGATTGAAGAAGCGGGGGAGTAATAGGAGGGAGGACAGGCTGGAGGAAGGGATGGTTGGAGTTCATACTGTCCTGGGGTGGGGGTGGGGAGAGATGGGGAGAAAATTTTGAATTCAAATTCTTGTGTAAGTAAATGTTAAGAACTGAAAATAAATTATATAAAATTGAAAAAATTTATAAGAACTCTGAGGTACTACATCACACCCATCAGATTGGCTAATATGACAGAAAAGGAAAATGATAAATATTGGAAAAGATGTGGGAAAATTGGGACACTAATCCACTGTTAGTGGAGTTGTGAACTGATCCAACTATTATGGAGAACAATTTGGAACTGTGCCCCAAGGGCTATAAAACTGTGCATACTTATTGATCTAGCAATACCACTACTAGGTCTGTATCCTAAAAAGATCATAAAAAGGGAAAAGGATCTACCTGTACAAAATACTACATGTACACATGAAGCAGCTCTTTTTGTGGTGGCAAAGAATTGAAAATTGAGGGGATGCCCATCAACTGAGGAATGGCTGAACAAGTTGTGGTATCTGAATTTGAATACAATGGAATACTATTGTGGCATAAGAAATGATGAGCAGGTAGATTTCAGTTAAACCTGGAAAGACTTATATGAACTAATGCTGAGTGAAGTCAGCAGAACCAGGAGAATGTTGTGCAAAGTAATGTCAACGTTGTGAGATGATCAACTTTGATAGATTTAGCTCTTCTCAGCAATACAATGATGCAAGACAATTCCAAAAGACTCATGATGGAAAATGCTGTCCACATCTAGAGAAAGAACTATGAAGTCTGAATGCATATCAAAGTAGACTATATTCACCTTTTTGTTGTTTTTTTCTTTCTTGTGGCTTTTTCCTTTTGTTCTGATTCTTCTTTCACAACATGACTAATGTGGAAATATATTTAACATGATTGTACATGTATAGCCTATATCAGATGGTTTGCTGTCTTGGAGAAGGGGGTGGGCAGAGAGAGAGGGAAAAAATTGGTAACTTAAAAATCTTAGAAAAGTGAATGTTGAAAATTATCTTTACATATAATTGGAGAAAATGTAATACTATTTACCGAGAGAGAGAGAGAGAGAGAGAGAGAGAACCCAGATGGAGTCACGAAGAGTCAGACACAACTGAGGAATGACTGAACAACAACAAATTGTATATTAGGATATCTGCTGGGCACATTAATTTAGAAAACCACATGTTAACATTATCTATGTTCTATTGTATTTTTATTTATTTTGTTAAATATTTCCCAATCACATTTTAATCTGCTTCCAGTCTACACTTGGGAATGTTAGGAGTGGTGTCAATGCCTCCACAGGCCACATGGACATCTCTGGTGTAGCCCACTCTCCTGTGTCCATGAAGGGTTGCCTTAAGCCTAAAGAAATACCTGCTACCAGAGAGGCAGTGTAAGGAAAAGTCTGAACTAGGAGTAAGAAGTCCATGGTTCTAATCCTCTCTCTGCCTTTAACTCCCCCTAGGCATGTCCTATCACCTCTCTGGGCCTCATTTTCCCCTTCTGTAATCAGAAGGGTTTGAATCCTGTAGTCTCTAAGTTCTTTTCATCTGGGGCATTCTCAGAGTCTATGATTCTAGGCAGGTATTAATGTTTAACTGAATTTAATATTAGTATTCCACAAAATCCATTAGAAGCTTGCTTTAGCACCTCAGCATCCTAGCTCAGGAACTTGAGAAAGAAGCTCATTAAAGACTAGATTTGGGTCTGAATTCCTATGAGGTCCTATTCCTTTTTAGCAGATTGGATTGTCAGTGTGTGTGTGTGTGTGTGTGTGTGTGTGTGTTGGGATACCCTTGGTTGTGATGTATCGTTTGAGGAAGAAGATGGGGATATTTGGTAATAAATAGGTCTCTTTGGCAGTCAATCAATAGCATCCATTTAGCAATCATTTATTAAGCACCTATGTGCCGGACACTATTCTAGGCATTGAAGATGCAAAACAACCACGAAGCAGTCCCTGACCTCAAGGATGTTGGATTCTATTGGGGGAAACAATGTGCACACATATGCATAGAAGCAAAACATAATCAAATAAATACTGGGTACATGTAAATTAATTTTGACTCCTACTACTGACTGACAAGGGGAAAATGGGGAGGCACCCAGGAATGGGAGCGATAGGAGGTAGGGAAGAGCAGGTTAAAAAAGAAAACAAGCTTAGTTTTAGACTAAATCTCATAGAAACAATGAAATAGACTCATCATCATTATGGGGTAAATTTGGGGGAAGTACCTTCATAACGTCCTCATGAAAATGACCTACAGTTGTCCCTTCCACATGGCAACTTTCTCCATCACAGTTTCAGTATATGATAGGTTGGCATAAGAAATTAAATGGGAATTTTGGGGGAGTTTTGTAGAAACCACAGGGGAACGCATGACACAGAAAAAATTTAGAAACTCAGAAATACATAAATTATATGTGTGGTATTGTATAATATCAGCCCCAATTTTACAATAAGGTACTGTAAACACCCAATGAAGGAAAAAATTCAGACTTCTCTGGTACGAAGGAAGAGCCAAAATACTTTAGGTGGATTTTCCAGATGGCAGGGGTGCTGTGCCCCTCACCTTGGAGATGTGGACAGGATAAGGGTATTCTGTCTTTCTTAATTCTCTGCCCCTGCTAGTGAAAAATCCCTTTTTAAGCCTAGCTGGCTCCCAGGGATCAGCTCTGCATGGGGACAAGAGGTGCTCAGGTGACCTAAGGAATGAGAGAGGCCCCTCTATTGATCAGGGACACCCAGTCTTGGAACTATGGAGCCTGGGGTTTCATTAGGCAAAAACTGTTGATGTCTCTCTCCTTTTAGGTTTAACTTAAAGGCTACTTTCCTTCTTCATGAAGCCTTTCCTGATGCCCTGATAAAAGCGTGCTCTTCCTCAATTTTCTCCTAACCTTTGGAAGAGGTGCTGGCCAATGCCTCTTCAGACCCTTAACTAGTCATGTGACTTTGGGCAAGTCTCTTAATTTCTTTGTACTTGAACTGTGTCATCTATAAAATGAGGTGGTGGGGAATCAAAACACCCCTTTCAACTTGAATTCTCTTTTCCTATGCTCCTTGGCCTCAACCCTCTCATTCACTTGTTTCTTTCCTTTTTTTTTCTTTTAAAGGCAATGGGAGTTAAGTGACTTGCCCAGAGTCACATAGCAAGTGTCTATGAACTCTGGTCCTCCTAACTCCAGGGCCAGTTGTTCTAACTACTGCACCACCTAGTTGCCCTTCAGTTGTTTCTTAAGATTAATCAGCATGTGTTAAACACCTGCTGTATGCCAGGCACTATGCCATGTGCTGGGGAAACAAAAATAAAAAATGAAAATTCCCAATTTCGAGGAATGTACAGGGGATGGGGGTGGGCAATGAGACAACAAATACCTACATAAGTATGCACAGAATAAATAGAAAGAGAATAAACACAAAACTAAACACACGTGTTTATACACATGACAGTTTTGGAGGGAGGGGACTAACAATTGAGGAAATCAAAAAAGTCTTCAAGCTGAAGGTAGTGCTTGAGTTGCATCTTATAGACATTTTTAAGAATAAGGTTTGTGCCAGTGTCTGCAGTGATAGAACTTGAACTCAGATCTTTCTGGTTGAGGCTGGATCTCCATCCACTGTGCCACACTGCTTCTCATGTTCATAGAGGGCAATGATTTCTTTCTTTCTTTTTTTTTTTTGTCTAAGTAGGGACTAAATAAATATTTGTTGAATTAAATGGAATGAACTTGGTATGGCATTTCTAACAGAACAGGGCAGGACAGGGCAGCTAGAGTAAAAGGTGGTTTAGAATATGTGAGGAGACTCAGGAAAGACAAATCATTTCTTCAAGACTGTCATGCATGAGAAGCAGGAGATTTCTTGTTTGGTTCCAGCAGGCAGAGCTAAGAGGATGGAAGTGATAGGGAAACATATTTTGGCAAGAGGCAAGAAAAAGCCACAACCCCAAACCATCTTCCTAAAAGTCAGAGCTATCCAAAATTGGAATGGGTGGACTTAGGAGGGAGTTCTAGATCCCTAGAGGTCTGGAAACAGAAGCTGGAGGGGACTCCATTCTCTCGGAGAGGTTGGATTAGATGCCTTCTTAGGACCCTGTCAGCTCAAAGATTCTGTTGGGTTCTTGGGGTTTGAATCTCCCGGGGAACTGCCTGATCCTTAGGCATTCACATTGTACACTTAGCTATTTTGTAGAACTAGATTCAACCTGTGCTGTTTGACACACAGGCACACACACAGGCACATACACGGGCACACACACACGCAGGCGTACCCTCAGTCTTGGAGTGAGTCAGATCAGGCTCTGGCTGCAGCTGGGATGGTCAGGCCTTACAGCTGTTGTACTGGGTATGTGAATCTATATTGTCTTGGGGGTGGAGGGGTGGGGGGTAGGGGCGTGGATATCTCAGGATTGCGTGATCACTCCGACACCCCTTCAGGGCGGAAGGGGACTGTAGCCCAGCTCAGTCTGCCCCACCTTGTTGTAACGGGACACCCCCCTTCCAACCCCACCCCACACTTCGTCAGCTCGGGTTCTGAAGGAAGGGAAGGAGGAGGAGAAGGAGGGAAGGGCTGGGCTGATACACTCCCTGCGCAGCTCTGGCTCCTCTGAGGGGCGTGGAAGGGTAGAGGGAGGGAGGCAGTTTCTGCACTGCTGTTCTGGGTTATTGCAACTTAAGGGCAAGTTTTGAGAATCGCAATTATCTGGGTAAGTTTGCTCCCTTCTCTGTCTTTCTGATCCCTCTCCCCCTCTGGGATGGAGAGGGAAGACAGGGTCCCCTATAGACAGGCGTAGACTTGGGGCTCTGGGTATATGGGGTGGAGCAAAGACTAGGTGGGTGTTCCTGGGATGATCGAGAGGGGTCTGAGGGGGCTTTCAGTGCGATTGGTTGGGGCAGGGGGCCGTTTCCTTAGTGTATGCACCAGGCAGTGGCTGGGCTGGGCGGAGGGGTTTGGGAGCGAAGGAGCCTCGTAACTTGTGGCGAACCTGTCTCAACGCTCAGGCCCATCACGGACCAGCATTAGGGGCGTTGCAGAGGCTGTCTTTTCGTGCCTCTTCCCCCATCCCAGCATCTGCTCAAGTCCCTTTGTCCTCAGAGAGGAATAAGGTGCAGGACAGTACCCCTACCCACACTGTGGCTCTGCAGCCCACAAGGGGAGATTGCCCTTTTGGGGAAGGTCTGGGCCAGGACACAACCTCCCTCTGCTCCCCGTATCCTTTCTCTAGCTAGCTTTGTGCCTGGGGGCGGGGCAGTCAGGGAGAGAGTGTGTTGGGCTGGGACGTTTCAAAACTAAGGCGCACGGCCAAGGAAGCCCCTCAGCCTCTGAAGCTGCTGCAGATGAAGGAGATGCCTTTGGCGTGGGCAGAGTCTGCTTGTAGCTACTACCCCAGTCTCGAGGGATGGGCTGGTCCCATCCCTGCAAGAACATCGGCTTAGAGGATCCTGGTGGTTCCGGCTGAGTTGGAGTTTACTATCACTGTTTAACATATCAAGTTGAGGCTGGATTCCTCCCTGATTCCCAGAGCTGGGAGAGAGCACCTCCAAGTGTGGGGCCCGATTTGGGAGTGCAGAGAGAGCCACCTCCGGATAACCAGACGTTCTGACACTTTCTGGATAACTTGTTCAGTCATTCAGTTGTGTTCGGCTCTATGCTACCCTCCTAGACAACGTCCCTGGAGTTTTCTTAACGGAGATTTGATTCTCCAGTGTGTACACACTTTACAGATGAGGTACTAAGGCCAATAGGGGTTAATGACTTGCCCAGGATCACGCAGCTTGTTAGTGTCTGAGGCTGGGTTTGAACTCAGATCTTCCTGACTTCAGAGCTGATGTTCTATCCATTGCACCACCTTCTGTTCACTAAAGATTAGCGAGTTAGTAAAAATGATGGAGGAGAAAGGGCTGGATGTAAAAAAATGAGTCCGGGGTTTGAATCCCAGATCTGACACCTACTGGTTGAGTGATTCTGGGTAAATGCCATCACCTTCCTGAGACTCAGTTTCCTCATATGTAAAATGAAGATAGCCATAATTCATTAAGGCATTAAACAGTTGCTTGGCACCTTGTTCAATGAAAGGGATTCAAAGATAAAAAATAAACAATTAACCCCTCCTCATACCCCTGTAGGGGATAGCAGAAGTTGTGAAGAAACCATCAGGCGTTTTAGAACTAAGAGGTTTTGTTATCATGAGATATTGTCTGCTGTTCTGTGTGACTTTTGAAAGTCTTGTGACTTGCCAGTTGGGGGATGGGCTGCTTCCTTGTGGATTCCCAGGGTGGGGCGAGAGAGAGAGAGAGAGAGAGAGAGAGAGAGAGAGAGAGAGTGTGTGTGTGTGTGTGTGTGTGTGTGTGTGTGTGTGTGCTGGTGGGCGGGTGTCGATGGAGAGAGAGAAAGAGGGAGAGAGAGGGAGAGGGAGAGGAGGAGAGGAGAAGGAGAGGGAGACAGACAGACAAACAGTGCCAGTGCCCAGCCAGGCCTGGTCCTTCCTGCAGCAGAGCGGGGACATGGAGGGAGAGGGAAGTGGTACCCACAAACTGGATTTCAGCGTAGCATAACACTAATAGCACATTTTTTCTTTTCTTTTTTCATTAACACTTTAAAAATATTGGGTGACTGCCCCTTTTCTGAGCCCTCACACAGAAGACCTACTCCAGCCCCACCAATTCCTCTTGGCCCTCAGTCCTGTTTTCTTTAGCCATCTTTACTCTTGGCTGAAAAATCTGACCAACTGAGGGTGTGTCTCGCTTGCCATCGAGCCAGAGCTTGGAGTTCTCTGACTCGATTCCCCCTACAAGGCAGCTCCTGGTGTAGCTGAGGGGAGTCAGGAGCCCTGTTGGCCATTTATTCCTAGATTAGTTTTCTAGAGAAAGAGCCTTTAGCCTTGGAGAGCAGATATCAAGTCCAGAAGGGAGTCAAGAGAGCCATTTAAGACACAGTCTGCTTGCTTTCCCCCAATATCCTGATGACGGGTCAGGAGTTGCTTAATAGGGAGATTAGAACTGCCCCCAAAGTGGAGACATCTGCCTTAAGAGGGTGAGTTACCCATCACTGGAGGTTTTCAAGTAGAGACTGGGGACCTTGTCAGGGAAGCAGTTGAGGGAGGTCTTGCTCTCAGTTGGATTTTGGTACTCTGAAATTTCTTTGAGCTCTGACATTTTGTGACTTTGTGATTTGGTGGTCCTGGGATCTGACCACAGGATCTTTTCCTTTGAAACCAATTAGGCAGAGTGGGGAAGCCACTATCTCCATCTCTAGACAGCTAGCCTGTGGTGAATGGAGCACTGGGCCTGGAGTCAGGAGACCCGAGTTCAAATTTGGCTTCAAATACTTAGCAGTTGTGTGACCCTCGGCAAGTCACTTAATCCTGTTTACCCCAGTTTCCTCTACTGTAAAATGGTGATAATACCTTTTGGATATTGTTGAGTATTGGTACCTTTTGGGCTTGTTGTGAAGATGAAATGATACCTTAGCACAGTGCCTAGCACCTAGTAGATGCCCAGCTCCTATCTTCCCATTTCAAAGAAAAGGAGGTGGAGGCCTAGAAAGACTGAGTAGTAGTTACATATCTTATTAGCACAAAATCAGGACTTGGGCAGGGATAATTCTGGAGGGATTTTCTGAGGAAGGTAAAATTTGAATAGGGTTGTGAAGCCTCCTTAGGATTTAGATAGGCAAATTAGGGGAGTGGACAGGGGGTTATTGATGAGAATAGGGGTGTTGGGAGGTAAGTGGTAACAAATAGGATGTGTGTAGCGGACAGTGGAGTTCTTTTACTCAGAGAAGCAGCACTAAGGAGGGATGAGGGATGAGACTGTGGAAATCTAGGGCAACTGCCTCAGTCCTCTCCTGGTGGGCAGGAGCAGGAGTATAGAAGTGCAATGGGCTGTGCTGAGTACAGGCACCGTGGGTCTGTCTTCCTTTTGTGTTCTCAATTCAGTTAGGCATTGATTAGCCTTCCCATGAGCCCTCTGCTCAACTCCTCTACTAGGGAAAGAGAAGAAGCATCTACATAGTGCCTACTATGTGCCAGGCATTGTGCTAAGATTCACAAATATTATCTCAGTTGATTTTCACAACAACCCTGAAAGGTAGGTGCTATTATTTATCTCCATTTTACAGCTGAGGAAAACAGAGGCAGCCAGAAATTAAGATCACACAACTAGGTAGTGTCTGAGGTGGGATTTGAACTCAGGTCCAGTCCTTGTTTTACAGAGGAAACCAAATTAACCAAGCCCTAGAGCAAAGGTAAGATCCAAAACCAGTCTTTTGACCTCAAATCCAGAGCTTTTTCAGATACTCCCTACTGATGGGTTTGGACTACATGGTGTCTCTGGAGTCTCTTCTCCCTTTATAGGCTTATAATCACATGGAAAAAGATCCTTGAGTGCCTTATAGACTTAGGCTACAGCAGCCTTCCACTCCTCCAGCAGGGCAGGTGTATGGTACCTAAGAGCTGAGTTAGGGGTTGGAGAAATTGCATGACCCTATCACTTCCTGCCCAAACTACTGCCACAACCTCCCAGCTGGTCTCAAAGCTTCCTGTCTTTCTGGCTCTCCAAACCATCATCCAGAAATCTGCCAAAATAATCTTCCTAAACACATCTGATAATGCCCCTGCTCTACCCACTTAAGAATCTCTGCTGGCTCCCTAAGAGAAAATATAAACTTTTGAGTTTGACATTTAAAGCCCTTCCTAGTCTGGCTTCAACCCATCTTTCCAGATTTATTTCACATTATTCCTCTTTATATATTGTAAGGTAAATTCTAACCTAGCCAAATATAACTCAAATTTTCTCTTCCCAAAGCTTGGTATTCTGCATCCCACCTCTGTGCCTTTGCAAGTGCTTTTACACATGCCAGGAGTGCACTCCCTTTTTAATCCCAATTTTAAACATCCTTAGCTTACTTCAGGGCTCAATTCAGATGCCTCCCTCCTATGATAGAAAGCTTTTCTGGATTCCTGTAGTTGTCGGGACTCCTTTGCTTCTCAAATTCTCTTGTATCTACTTATTTGTCCACGTACTTGATGTTCCCTTCAGCAGAATGTAAGCATCTCAAAGCCGGGGGAAGGTTTGTTGGTTTGGGGGAGCTTTGTTCAGCGTCACCAGCGCCAGCTGCCCATTGAAAAATTTTTGATGTGAGCCTTTATGCCTCAGAAATCCACAAACAGCATAGATTTGTTTCGTTGATTGTCTAGACTTGAGAAAGCAATGGAGAAAATATTAATAATGCCAATTAAACTGGAAAGGGTATTGCATGAAATTTTTTCCCTCCAGTTGTTAAGCACTTGCCAGCACGTACATACACATACATACAACTTTATACGTACACAGCACATATATACAGCTTTGTATCCTCTGCACCTAGTTCAGTGTCTGGGGTATTGACAGGTTAATACCAAGTATTAATATCCAGGCTAACTCAGCCAGTCCAGATAAGAGGCAGCATTTGAACCCAGATCTTCAGGACTCAGAGACTAGATTCATTCGGCCACATTACTTCTCTCATTGCATATAGTAGGCATGTAATAAAATGTCATGCTTGTTGAATTGAATTCAACAGGAGCAGGAAAAGGCTATATCTACATGTTCCACACTCTGATCAAGCAATACCAAGAGCCTACGAGGATGGATGAAACTTTCAATAGGATCCAATTTTGTGGGAGCCGGCAGACCCGGTGACTCCTTTCTCAGCACATAGCTTGGTGTCCAGGACCAGCTTGGCTCACTTTCTCTTTCAGTCTGGTACGATTTGGTATGCTCCCCAACCCATTAACTCTCAGCAAAGTGTCTGGTGCTGACCTGGAAGGAGCTCTCTCTGGGGCCAGGAGACCTCAGTTCTAGTCGAGGCTGTGTCCAGGGTCTGGGTACTGACCTCAAACCTCAGAACCCCTGTCTCAGGGAGCTTGATGGGTGAACAATGATGTAGGAGATTGATGGATGTATGGGATAAACAGACACTCTCAACGCCCATTACCTACATCACTGCAGTGTTAAGAAGAATCAGCAGACCAGTGTGTACAACTGCGTGTAATCAAAAGTGTGTGTTTGTGTGTTGACTGAGGGAGCTAAGGCATCACCTATTATTAATACACAAATGCATTCTTTAAATCTGAGTCTTGGTCAGGAGTGTTGGGTGGGGCTGGGGCTGAAGCCGAGTTTGGTGACTGACTCAAAATGCAAACCCTGCATTTGTTTAAGCAAAACCCATCCCCCACTTTGGGCTCTTTCAGACCGGACTGGGTGTTCTGCTTGCCTTCCTGCTTTGGATCTTCTAGTCTGGGCTCAGAACTCACTGGAGGCTTGAAGGAATTGGGGATGTTCAGTCCAGAGAAGAGAAGCCTTGGGGAAGATAGACCCCTTCTGTGTTGGAGTTCTGAGAGTTGTTTTCAACTGTCTGGAGGATTATCATGTGAAAGAATGATTAGATTGTTCTGCTCTGCCATAAAGGGCAGAACTCAGAGCAAAGTGGGAAACACATTCCTAGCAATTAGAGATGTCCCAAAATATAATGGACTGCCTTGGAAAACAGTGGTCTTTCCATCTCTGGACCTCTTCAAATAGAAGTTAGATGACCATTTATTGTCAGTCATGGAGTAGGGGGGATGGCTTAGACGCAGTGACCCCTGAGGTTCCTTCTCTCTCTGAGAGTGTAATTCTCATGCTCCTATATTATGTGTTATCTGAGGGAGATGGTGGTCATGGGGTAAAGGAATGTTAGGGTTAGGGGATGGTTAAAGGCAGGACTGGGCAGTAGGCAAGGTTCTATACACCGTTAGGAAATTGGCACCAAAATCAATCAGTTGACAAGCATTTATTAAGCACTTACTATGTACCAAGCACTGAAGTAAATGTTGGGGATATAAAGAAAGGCAAAAATCCCCCAAACAATCTCTGACCCTAAGGGGCATATATTGTAATGGGAAGACAATATGTAGATAACTGGGTAGTTATATGCATTGGATATAATATATATTGAATATTATATATATGATATATATGTGTATATAGGAGGGAGTGGGGAGACAGAAAGAAAGAGAGACTATCTGTTGGATGCACACACAGAGTAGATAATGTCATCTGAAAGGGGACAGCAGCAGTAGGAGCTGAAGGGTCTGGGAAAAGATACCTGCAAAAGATAAGATTTGAGCTAAAACTTGAAAGAAGACCAAGAAAGTAAGTGGTAGAGGTGAAGGGGCAGAGAATTCTAGGCATGAGGGACAAGCAAAGGCATGGAGGCAAGAGATTGAGAGTCTGACTTGAAGAACTTCAGGCAGGCTACTGTAATTGGATGATAGAGCTCATGGAAAGGAGTAGAATGTAAGAAGACTGGAAATTAAGAAGGGGCCAGGTTGTGAAGGGCTTTAAATATCAAATGAAGGGCTTTAGATTGGGTCCTGGTTGCTTTTGAAGTTCAGTGGATAGAAGGCCGGGTCTCCATTTTCAAAAATCAGTCGGCATCTGAGTGGAGGACTGAGTGGGAAGAGTCTGCAGACAAGGGAAAACAGTCAGAAGATTCTTTCAATAGTCCAGATGAGAGGTACTGAGAGAGTGGGAAGAATGGAGCAGAAGAGATGACTAGGAATAGGAGAGGTATGAACACAGAAATGATAAGACTTGGCTATTGATTGGCTATGTGGGTGAGTGCCAGAGAGGAGTCAAGGATGATGGCATATGGAGGGATCATTGACAGCACATGGAGGTATCATCTAAGTTATTCCATAGGGCAACTGGGTAGGATGCAAGATCAAGCTTTCCTGAGTTCCATGCTCAATTTCTTGTATCCTTAGTATTAAGAGCTAGGGAAAGACTTTAGTAATTGTCTTTTCTATATATCCCCCCCACCCTCCCACTCATTTTACAGGTGAGGAAGAACAGCCCCAGGTCCTGCTCTCTAGAAGCTTACTGTCTCTCTGGGGAGATGAGTCTTGCATATGAGATAGAAAATAAGATTCTTTAGTGAGTGACCCATGGCTTCAGTAGAGCCATAACAGAGAGTGACATGCAAGTGAGACAAATGAAACATAAAAAAGATGGTTTCCTCGTAATTAATAGTCAATTTATTAGTTAGTCTGGTGCAAATAATCAACAAATTGATGGTCAGTGGTTTCTCTTGGTAACTGAAAACCCACCATGGAGATCAATGAATGCTTAAATACCTTTAGAAAAACTGGAATCTCATGTTAATAACTGGTTATTAATTTCTCTCAGAAGGAGTTTGGGAAGGGGAGAAATTAGAGTGCTAACTCTCTGTAAGCATAAGGATATCCTGCCCTGGGGGCACTCCCAGAGTGGGTCATTTGTGGGGTAGGGGCTCTGTCTTTGCAGGAGGATGTTGAGGGGCTTGGAACCCATTGGCATGGCTCAAAGCCTAGCCTTGCCAGCCCCTTTGTATCCCCTCCCCCCACCTTTGATCCTGGCTCTTGGTAGGGATGTTTTTCAGGATCTCTGATCTACCTGCCCCCTCTGGGATAGGCAGGATTTTACAGAATCATTTCCCTGAATTCCCACTTCCTGTTTTCAGTCTCTTTGGAAGGCATTCTGGCTTTTAGCACAGGCATTGTTCCCTGGTTAGGATCTGTTCCATAGGTCATATATGCCTCTTGGTGCCCCAGAGCAACCTGTTGGGTTCAAATCTCACCTCTGCCTCTTGCTACCTGTGTGATCTTGAGGATAAGTTTCTTCTTCCAAAATCTCAGTTTCTTTGCCTATACAATGCAGAGGTTGGCTTGAATGACCTCCAAAGACCCTTTCAGTTATAACTCTATATCCTACGATGAAAAACAAACTATCTTGAGTCTTCTGACAGAATGTCACAGTCCCAGGAATCTTGTCCCCTGCCTGGTAAACACCCTTTCTTTACCCATCTCTTATCTTCCAGGGTGCTCTGTTCCCCCATAGGATCTTTTAAAAATATATTATTTATTTTTACCACTCATTAAAAATATTGGAGTTCCAAATTCTCTTCTTTCCTCCTACCTCTCCCCTACTAATGGTGAAGACAAGAAATATGTTATCAATTATACATGTGAAATCATGCCTAACATATTTCCATATTAATCATGTTGCAAAAAAAGCAAGAAAAATAAAGGAAGTGAAAAAAATTATGCTCCAATCTGTTTTCAGATTCTTAAAGGATCATGAGACAATATGATTTAGATCTGAAAAGGACCTTAAAGATGAAATTTTAAAATTTTTATTTTATTTTATTTTAAAAAGGAGAAAACTGAAGCCCCACAGAAACGAAGGTGACCAAAGTCTCATTAGTGGTGGACCCTTGACTACAACCTGGGTAAACCATCTCTAAATCTGTGCTGCCCCAGACCTCACTGTGATAGATCTTCTACCCCAACTGTAATCAAGTCACAGCTTCCTGAGCATCTCCCAGCCTTCTCCCCATGCTGCCCATCATTCTCATCTTCTCTCCTAATCTCACACTTGGTTTTTGCCTCTGGGTCCCTCTTGCTCTGATAAGTGACTGTCACTTGGTCACCTCATCTAGCTCTTAATTAACCCACTTTATCTGTCTCAGAACCAGACCATCTCCGGACCAAACCTGGTGCAACCCTCCTGTATCCCTTTCTGTATCATCTTCTCCCATTAGAATGTAAATGGGCAGGACTATCTTCCTTGCTTGCTTTTGTACCCCCATGGTTTAGCACAGTGTCTAGCATATTTCCTGTTGTTCATGTCTGACTTTTCATAATCCCATGGACCGTAGAATGCCCGGCTCTTCTATCCTGAACTATCTTTCAAAGTCTTTCTGAGCTCGTTACTTGTTTCCATGACACTATCTATCCATCCCATGCTCTGCCATCCCCTTTTCCTTTTGCCTTCAATCTTTCCCAGCATCAGGGTATTTTCCAATGAGTCCTATCTTCTCATTATATGACCAAAGCATTTAAGTTTCATCTTCTGTATGTAGTAAGTACTTACTAAATGCTTTCTCTATCAATATATCTTGGTGCCCATCCCTTCTTGTCTTGCTTTGTATTTTCAGAGGTGACAGCTTGAGAAGGTCAGCTTCGAGGCCGAGAATTGTTTCATTTTTTTCCTTGTTCCTCCAGCTCCCAGCACAGAGCCTGACACATTAATAACACTTAATAAATGCCTGTTGAATTGAATTGAAATGCATTTTAGCCAGGCTTTCTTTTGGGGAGACGGCCAGACACTTTGGGCATTGCTTCCTCTTCCAGGGAACATTGTGTATTTTCACAGAAGTTTGTGAAAAACAACGACACCTCCACTGTCTAACCTGGAGGAGGGCCTGTGAAGGGAGACATGTCAGTCTTGGAAGGGGCACTGGAAGGGCCTGGATTCAGGGCAAGTACTCAAAGAGGCCCACCATGATTTGACCACAGATTGGGCTGAAAGGACCCATCCACATGTGCTTTGTAGGGAGTCCTTAGAGGCTCTAGTTAAACATAGGTCACAGGGCAAGCATATTATCTGACCTGACTTGGGATTATTTAAAATAGGTGGGCACATTTAGAGTACGTTCTTAAATTGTGAGGAAGGAGAACCTCCTTCTTCTTTCCAAATCCTACCCATGCTTCCACATTTGTACAGAACATTAAGGTTTACAAAGTGCTTTCCTCATAACCATCCTGTGAGGTGGGTAGTGCAGGTATTAGCATGCTTATGTGCCAGTGTCAGAGCAGGCAAGCTGGGTGGGAAACAGGGCATCGTGAGGGAGAGATAGGAGGCAGCTTGTGCCAGAGAGCTCTGGTGCCTTCGACCACCACTTCTGCTCTCATCCTGAGAGCCCTGGCAATAGCAATGTCCTCCAGACCACTAGCCCTGCTTCTAACTGGGCCTCAATAGTCATCATCTAGGAAAGACACTCTTGTGGAGAAGGGACCAGCTATCCTCACTGCCACCAATACTAACAGACAGGTAGATGAACCTAAGAGCCCTGTAAACGGGAATGCACTTCCTCCCCTACCCCCCAAGTCCAGACCATTGGCCCTGTTCTCAGCCTGGCCTCGAAAGCCACAATCCAGGAAAATGACTTTTGTAGAAATGTTGCTTGGCAACCACACAGGAAAGTGCTGCAGATTTCCACCCGCCCCCTCCCCTCCTCAGTGACCATATCTACTGACGACCCAGAAAAGAAAGCTCTCATTACCAGAGACCTTGGCATTGTCAGGGGTTCAACATCAGATATGGTTTGATCTCTGAAAATGCCATTCAAGAAGATACATCACTGCCTGCTTTGCTGCTACATCCTTAGGACCTCTGCATCTGATATCTTCTCTGTTGTCTCCCTCACTAGAAAGTGAGCTCCTTGAGAACTGGAGCTAGCTGGTTTTTCTACTAGTATCCTCAGAATTTAGTACAATGCTTTGTGAGAAGGGAGTGCTTAATAAATGTTTTTTCATTCATGAAGAAACTGAGGTTTAGAGATGGGAAATGACTTGTTCAAGGCAACACATATAGAAAGTAAATGACATCGCCCAGGCCTCCTGACTGCAAGTCTAGTACTCTTGGAGTCAGGGAAGCCAGGAGGTTGAAAGGATTGGAAACTATGCCTTGGGAGGGAGGAAGGAGAGGCTGGGGGGGAGAGAGGAAGGAGAGGCTGGGGGGAGGGGAGGAAGGGAATTAAAAGACTGGGGATGTTTAGCCCAGAGAAGAAGACTTTGGGGAAGTGTCATCACTATTTTCAAATATTGGAAAGACTTTTAGGTGAACGAGGCATTGTATTATTCCACTTGGCCCCAAAGAGAACCAAGAATTATGGGAGGACGTTGAGGGAAGAAATATTTCTTTTTGATTTGAGGAAAATATCCTAACAATTAGAAATCCCAAAGTGGAATTGGCTGCTTCTAGAAGTGGTAAGTTCCCCGTAATTGGAGGTCTTCATGTAGAGGCTTTGATAACATGTGGCACGGGTGTGTCCGAGCCAGCTCAAATCAGCTCTAGGGAGCCGATTGTTAAAATTTCAGTGTGAGCATTTACACCTTGGAAATCAGCAAACCCTACAAATCCGGGTTCAATTCATTGTTTTGTTGATTGTCTAGACTTAAGCAAATGATGGAGAAACTGTTAATAATAATGCAGATTAAACTTAAAAGTATGTCCTGCATTTTTGGAACATTTCTCAGTTCGTCCCTGCTTGTCAGGAGTATTGTAGGGAAGATGTCTGCTCAGATGCAGGTTGAATTAGACATCTTCTGAGGTCTCTTCCATCTCTCCGGTTCAGTGACTCCTCACTGCTTTGTCTTTCTACCTTCTTTGGTCCCTCCAACAAGCTTTAGAACCTCCCTTCTCTAAGCTTCTGACAGTGAATGCCTGTGACTAGTACATTGGAGACACTCACGATATGTTTATTAATGATGAATGAAAGCTCATTCAATGAACAAACCCTACTTATCTCTCCTGTAGCATCTGGGAAATCACTAAGGGCAAACTGTGACCCAGATCCTCAGGAAGCTCACAGTATACAGGCGTCAAGACTGACAGAGAATGACAAGACAATGTATACCTTTTCCTAAGCTGAACATAATTAAGGACTGAATTAAGGTGGTAAAGTGGAGAGAGTGAAATAGGGATAGAGCTGTCTTGGCAGATGAAAGAAGCTGGAATAAGAATACCTGAGTTTGAATCCTGCTGCTGGGGGAGCTAGATGGTGTTGGGACCTGGAGTTAGGAAGATCTGAGTTCAAATCCAGCCTCAGACACTTACTAGCTATGTGACCCTGAGCAAGTCTTTTTAACCAGCCTGCCTCAGTTTCCTCAAATGTAAATGGGGGTAATCATAACACCTACCTCCTCCTCCTCAAGTTGTTGTGAGGATTAAATGAAATAAATAAAAGTGCTCAACTAACTTTAAAACTCCTTAATCTCTGGGTTTCAATTTCTTCATCTGTAAAAATAAACAGATTGGACATTTTGATCTCAGGTCCGTTCCAACTCTGAGTCTGTGGTTGTTCAGTGACCCCATTTGGGGTTTTCTTGGCAAAGATACTGGAGTGGTTTGCCATTTCCTTCTCCAACTCATCAGATGAGGAAACTGAGGCAAGCAAGGTTAAGTGCCTTGTCCAGAGTCACACAGCTAGTAAGTGTCTGAGGCTGGATTTGAACTTAGATTTTTTTTCTTTTTTTTTTTTTTAACTTAGATTTTCTTTGACTCCAGGCTTGACGTTCTATCTACTGCACCTAGCTGTCCCAGCTCTAAGTCTGACTATTCTATAATTCTGAACTGTGGGTGGGTACCTTCTACAGAGGGTAGATGAAAAGGTCTTGTTGCACCGGAGGAGGATTTATAGGAGATTTAATTAAAAATTTAGGGTCTAGGAGGCTTGTGCAGTAGTGGAAAGGAGTTAAGAGAGCAACCTAGCTTGAAGGTCAGGGTACTGACTGGTTCCTCAGGAACTCCCTACAGTGATGAGTAGCTCTGGGGTTCGTGAAATGTCAGTGAGCTGGGCAGATTCCCAGAAGCCCTTCCAAGGGGGTTACTGTCCATGGGGGGTAGGTGTTTATAGTAGGAACCCTAGTTTAGGAGGTAGGGTGGGTTCTCGTCTAAGTTTCTTCACTAATTTGATGTGTAGCTTCAGGCAAATCATTTCCCTTCCCATCTGCACTAATCAAGGGTTCTTCACCTGGGGTCTGTGAACTTGTTTTTGTTTTTTAATATTTTGAGAAATATATTTTGATATAATTAGTTTCCTTCGTGATTCCTTGTATTTTATGTTATGCATTTAAAACCTCTCTTCTGGCAAGGGGTTCAAAGGCTTCACTAGACTGCCCAAAGGGTCCAGGACACAAAAAGTGTTAAGAAACCCCAGTGCTGGTATTCTTAATTATGCACTACAGTTCTTTTTGGCATTGTCGTCTTATGTTCTAAATATCTGCTTAAGATCCTTTGAATGAGTACAAACTATTTGTTGAAAGTTTCTTTTGTGAGAGCACTTTGTTTCTGGGCATTTGGCAAATTCTAGTGTGCTCATTTCTACTGATTTGAGTAAGAAATAGCATGGTTCCCTGCCTGGTGAGAATTCAGGTGGCCCTCTCTATAAGGGAATTTTGCCCATAAAAGATCTCTAAGCATAAGCAACCCCAGCAGGCTGGGAATATCTGCTCTATGTAAACAAGGATGAATCTAAGGGGCCCAAAGTCAGCTGTAAGCCAACTTGCACTAGCTTCGATGGGCATACAATTTAAAGTTATTAGGGGGCTTGTCCAACTTGCCCATTTTATAGAGGGGGAATTGGAGACCCAGAGAGAAAAAATGCCTTGCTTAAGGTCAAAGAACTGGGAAAGAAACAAGATTCAAACCCAGGTCTCTTGACTCCTAACCCTCCAAACAGTTGTACCATAGCTGACAGAGCCAGTCAGATTCTGAGCAATCTTCTGTCAAAAAACTCAAAACAGTAACAATGAAAATTAAGTTATCACGTCACAATGATTCAGGTCCCTTGCTCTCCTCTCCTCTCTTCCCCTCCCCCCATGATGACCTACTTCATTCTATGGTATGAATAATTGATAGAGGTTAATTTCCTTGAAATGTAAGCTGACTTGAATTTTAACAATATACAATGCCTTATACTCCTCTAGATTTTTGTCTGTAAAATGGGGTGAGGGGAGATATAGATTGCAACGGGAAACTCAGAAACACACATATCTCAAGAGTTAGAAGGGACTCAGGGCCTATAACATTTCTGAGAAAGGGTTATCTAGCCTTTGTCTAAAAGGGAATAACTCACTATGGCCCTCAGTGGTCTCTAAGCCCACTTCTGGCTCTGAAATTCATGGATTCAACGTTTTGGCCAGAACCCTGGGCCTAGGATTTAAGAAGTCTGAGTTTTACTACTGGTTCTACCATGAATTCTCTTTATAACTCAGTTATCTTCTTTGGACCTCAGCTTCCCAACCTTTCTCTAAATCTCTGTGACTATGGGTAGTACCTTCCCCTCTCAGGGCTTCAGTTTCCTCTTGTCAAATGAGGGGAATGAGCTGGAAGATGTCTTGTAGTCTGAATGTTGCTACTCTAATGGGAAGGTTTCAGGTACCATGACATGAGGGAAGGACACAGTTCAAATCAACTCAATTCAACATTTATTAAACATTAAGGCCCTGTGTCAGACACTGACAAAAGACAAAAAATGAAACTATCCTTGCCCTAAAGCAGCTTACATTTTACTAGTTATAAGAATGCAATATTTACCTAGCCAGATGAATATATACAAAGTTATACAAAAAGAAAGAAAGAACTCCAAAGATTGTGCGGATGAAAGGAAAGAGCCCTTGTGAGAGCTGGCACCTGAAGCAGGCTTTGAAGGAAACAGGATTCTGCTAGGGAGAGATGAGGAGGGAGCCCATGCCACACCTGTGCAAAGGTGGGGGTGGCAGCAATGTCCTCAATAGGAATGAAGAGGTAGGGGCCCACTTGGAGCAGAATGGAAAGTGCATGGAGGAGAGTGACATGAAATATGGCTGGTTAGTGTTAGAGACACTAATACTAGATCCCAACAGCTGATCCACCTATGCCTACAAACAGAGTCAGGGACAAAACACAGTCAGGCTCCTGCCAGACTGATCTGACTCCCAGGGCAGTGGGCCTTTCTCCCAGCTGCCATTCCTATAGGCCTTGAGTCTGGGAGAGAAGCAGCACCCCCTTTCTCCCTCCTCTCCCTGGGGGTCCTCAGCAAACTAAAGACCTTGTTGACCTTTAGTCCCTCCTACATTCTCTCCTTTTCTCCTTCAGACTTCCCAGCAATCCCAAGAGGAACACTGGCAAAGGATGGGATTTTATAGAAGTGAAAACTCTAATTTAAGAAAGGAGAAATGATGTACCCAAAGTCACATGACAAATTAGTGGTGAGGCCAGGATTAGAATTCATGCCCCCTGATTCCAAGGCCAGAGAAGGCTTTCCTTCCATCCTGCAGAGCCCGTTCCTCCCTCCCTTTTTCCCAGCCTCCCAGGAGAAGTCTCTACAGGGAGGTTATTCTCACAGGGTCTGCCCCCTCCCTTTTCCCTTTCAACAGCTCCAAATGCCTCCCATTTTTACTCACAGAATTTTCACTCCCTGATGTTCCCGGGACTCACTGCCAGCCAAAATTTCCTCAGGAGAAAACCTCCCTCTGTTATTTTTGGCTCATTTTTCCCCTAGATCCCAAAAAACCAAGGTGAGTCATGAATAATCTCTAGGTTCCCAATAGCAACAAATACAGAAGTGAGTCAAGAATTGGCAAGAAGCTTGTAAACAGATCCTCCTCCTCCTCCTCTGGATTGTACATCATGGATCCCCTGGCTGTGTGTGGACTGACTGGCAGAGACCTGTCCTCAACTATTGAGAAGACACTCAGTGTAGCAGATAAGAGTACTTGTCTGTGAATCAGGAGAGATCTGGGTTTGAATCCTCTCTGTGACTCTTACTAATTGTGTGATTATGGGCAAGTCACTTAATCCTTCTGAGTCTCAATTTCCACATCTATAAAACTAGGATTATAAAACCTACAATTATTTATCTCACATAGTTGTGGTGGTACTAAAATGGGACAATTTTGGATAGATAAAAATCAGCTAATTACCATTCCTGGGTGTTTCTCTTGGAATACTACCTTCAAAGCTTTTGCCCTAATATTTTCTTTTGACTGGAGTATTATATATTTGTTCAACAGAAGGAAGGTCAAGGTTATTGACTTGATCACTTATATGTAGGTGAGGAATCCAGTTTTGGAAAGATCCTTTCTCTGTGAGTCCAGAGACCTAGCTTCCAGCCTTAGTTCTGTCATGAACTTGTGACTTTGGGCACATTTCCTGTCTGTGGGCATTGTTTTCGTTCTCTGTGAAATGGGGATAGTAATCTCAGTTCTGCATTTCTCCTAGACCTGGTGGGAGGCTCAAGTGAGAAAATGGATTGGAAAGTTCCTTCGAAACAAATGTAAAACGGAAAGCTATAGATGAATCAAAAATGATCAGTAACCTAAAGGCCAGGTGACACATACCTGTCAGGTGTCTGCGAGTTCTAGAAAGAGATTCATTCAATAAACATTTATTAAGCACCTATTATATGCAAAAAGCATATAATGGCAACAGTAGGGATACAAATTTATATAAGATCCTTTCCTTCATGCAGTTTACATTCTAGTGTAGGATAAAGCGCAAACACAGATGACCATAATGCACAATAGTAAGTGTATTATACAGATATAAAACAAAAGGTTATGGGCGGTGTGCATGTGGGGAGAAGTCCTTTTATACCAGAGGCATCAGGGAACGTTTTGCATAGGATACAGTTTCTGAATTGGGTTTTAAAGGATGGTTGGTAATTAAATAAGAGAAAAGGGGAAGGGAGGACATTCTGTCCACCGGAAACAATGCAGGCAAAGCCACAAAGAAGAGAAGGCAGAGAGTGAGTCTAGGAGCTGGAAGAGATAAGGCTAAAAAGGTGAGTGATATCAGATAATGAACAATTGTTTATTAAGTATGTGCCCCAAACTGTTCTGAGCTTTGGGATGCAAAGAAAGGTACAATCCCTGGCCTCCCCTCAAGGAGTTCACTATCCGATGGAGGAGACAGGCAAACCACTTTGTATAAATAAGATATTGTTGGGAGACAATAGGAATTCATTGAAGATGTTGGAGGAGAGAGATCATCAGATCTATACATAAGAAGGGCAAATTGGGCAGCGCTGGAGAAGAGATCTAATTTTCAGGCTGACCCCTATCGTTACGTACTTATTTCTCTCAGTTAAGGCTTTGTACCCTCCAGAATTCTGTTCCCTAATCATCCCTTCCACATTCTCCACACTAAGACCCTCAACCTCCAGGTAACAGATTTATTTCTCTCAGAAGGACTCATAGGAGGTAGGGCAGGGAACAATCTTTGCCAGACAAGTAACAAAGACAATAAAAAAAGTTAGACTGAGCTCCTTCAAAGCAGGGACTATCTTTTGCATGTTTTTGTAGCCCCAGCTCTTTGTACAGAGCCTGCCAGGGTAGCGCACACTTAATAAACTCTTGATGGCTAAATAATAACTTCCATTTGATATAGGGCTTTCTGGCTAAATCTATTTTTTTCTCACTACCATCTTAGGAGTTAATTTATGCTTATGTTATCATCTCCATTGGATTCAGGGAAGAGAAGGGAGGCTCAGGGAAAGAAGGGACGTGTCCAAAGTCAGGCACTTCGCAAGTATTGGACTTGGAACCTAGGGCCCCCTTCCAGCTCCAAACCTGCCCTTTCCATGTATGCTGAGTCAGCTGTTTTTCAGCTCTCATAGGGAGCAGTTGCTCCTATTTCTGCCTCTGTCAAATCAGCTGTGTCCTGTGAATTATCCACAGCTGAAGGATCTCATGTCTTTAGAGGTGGAAGGAACCTTGAAGTCCACCCAGTAGAGTGCCCTCATTTTAGAAATGGGGAAACAAATGGGAAAACTCACTTGAAATCGTACAGCTAGCTGGTTCTTGCATGGAGGAATGGGCATCAGTTTTCTGGAAGGGATTACCTGAAGCCATTCAAAACTCAGAGTATATTCCAGCGGGTACAGACTTACCTTTAGTTCCTCCTTCGTCTGATTATTCCTCTCTTAGGAGGGTTTACAATTGATAGGTCCACCTATCTTTTTTTATTTTTATTTTTAAAAATGTTGTTTTCAGTTTTCTACAATTACTTCCATAAGTCTTATATTTTTCCCCCTCCTCCCTTCCTTCCCTGAGATGGCACACAATCTTATAGGGTTTCTATACGTAACATTCTTATTAAGCACCCTTCAGGAATAGTGATATTCAGGTCCTAAAGGGAGAGAGATGGTCAGGAACTGGGATTCCGTGGGGCTTTGCTTGTGAGAAAGCCAGTCAGGGAAGCTCATCAGGAAAGCATTGCTAATTTCTGATGTTGGCATCTGTGGATGGGGAATAAACACGTCTGGCTTTGTGTATTCAAATATATGGAAAAGGATTAACTCTTCTTCATATCACTATTCCTGGACATGGAAATTAATCCTGACTTTTGCTCCTGGAGCAAGAAGAAAATTGGGTAGAAGGCCCACTGAAGGGTCCTCTGAATTCGGTGCTATGAAGTTCAGTCATTCATTCTTTGTGTGGTAGAAAAGCAGGAGACTTGAAATTAGGAGACCTGGGTTCAAATCTTAGCATTCATAGTTATTTAGTTACAGTTTTGTCATCTGTCAAATGGGCACAGTCATGCCTCAACTGCAGATGGAATTGGTATTAGAGAAGAAAAGGTACATGGCTATGATCTTCAGATGTCTAAAGGGTTCTTTTGTGCAAGAGGAAGGAGATTTGGTCTGTGTGGCCTTAGAGAGAGGGACCAGAGCAAATGCAGACACATCTCAGAAAAATGTATTTCAGCTGGAAGAAAGGAAAAATTTTTTAACAATTAGAATCATGCAACCATGGAAAGGGATATCTATGTAGCTTGTGATCCCTATCATCAAGTAAAATTTCTCCTATTAAGGAGAGTTTATGGAAAGTAAAGGGGTGACAGATTTGGAGTTAGAAGACCTGAGTTCGAATGTGAACTGATACCTACCCACTGTGTGACCATGGATAGCTCATTTCCTTCTTAGCTTCCTAAATAATGGGTTGCTGAAAGGAAAGAGCCTTGTGAGACTTATAGCCTTTAGAAATATGGACTAGAGATTCTTGCTTTGAGATTTTGTGTTAACGAGGTGTCTAGCCAGGACTCCTGCCTTCATTCCGTTTCCCAGGGCCACAGGCCCTACTTCCAATGATCCATTTATAATGATATCCATTCTTGCCTTGAGATCTTCTTGCTCTAGAGATATTCCCCTTTCTCCTACTCCAGGATGAACCCCAAGGCTGGAGAGGTGATGAGGAACAACATCTGGTGCTAGTGCAGGGTGGTATCCCTTGCAGGGAAGAGGATTGATTATACCCCAGTGCAAGGCCACTGCTCTAATACCAATTCCTGTAAACCCACTGCTCTGGCTGTAGCACATGCCCTGAGGGGATGATGTCATCCCAGCTTGACCTGAATTCTCTACCAAGAAGGGTAGACGTGCAGACTCCCTCGTCCAAGGCCTCACTTCTACTCTTGAGTAGCTGTTGGCTTTTTTGGGCAGAGCTGCAGTGACTTCTCCATGCCCGGACCTATGTCTTTCACCAACCTAGGTCTTACCCCTACTTCTGTCCAGCTATAAATATGTAATAATTGAAATATATATTTCTAGGTTGCTTTAGAATTTACAAAGCAGTTTCCACCCATTCTTTTATTTGATCCTGAGGACTACCTTTGAAAGCAAATCAGAGCATGTCATGTAGAAAACTGCATCTCAGATAGAGGAAGGGATTGAATCTCATAGAATTGAAAGATGGAAGTAAGTACCTTAGGCATTACCTAGGTCAACATCCTCATTTTACAGATGAGGAAACTGAGGCTTTGGAAGAGAATTTCTCCACGTCAAAGATCTAGTAATATTAATGAAGAAACAAATGGTCGACTCATGAAGATTTATTTTAAAAAAATTGAGTTTGTGATGGGAATTCAGGATTGGGTCTTTACCACCAAAAATGATAGAAGGATTATACTTTAAGGAACCAAGACGGTGATTGCTTCAGAGTATATAAATAATCAGTGGAGAAAGTGCACCATCGGTGAAGACTGCAAAATTTAGCGTCTACTTAATACCTAGCAAGAGGCGACCAAAAACCTAGAATTAGGTGCCAGAGGCTCGCTGATTTTCGTGAACTAACAGGTGACAAAAGTATTTCGTACTACAGATACAGATTTTAAAACATCCTTGAGAATTCCACCCAAAAACTGTATTGGGACCAGACTACAATCAAATATACAAATGTTGCCCACCATTGCCCTGATATAACATTGATCTATAAAAATTTAAGAACAGCATTTTTGATAGAGATCCTCATACCACGTTGTGAAGGAATAAAAAGCTTTCAAAAAAGACCTAGCAAAAGAAATGGGCAAATTCATGTGGGAACAGGCTGAGTTACACATTGTCTCCAATATTCTGTCTGCTAGTGTCCCGGAGTGCTGTTAATGAACCTACAGGTGATGTACTTACACACTTTTATACACTCAATTAAAAAAAAACAACTCAGGTCATTTTATCTACTTGTGCAAAAGTCCACAGAACATTAAATGTAAAAGATAAATATCAGGCTAGTAACTAGGTCTAGGGCATCTAAACTCCATCATAAAAGGGGAGGATGAGATGATGGTGATGCTAATTCTCATGGAAAGAAGTGTTGATGCATCCATTATTTTGTAAAGTACTGTGCTAAGTACTTTACAAATATTTTCTTATTTTTTCCTTATAACAACCCTGGGAGGTAGATGCTATTATTTTCTCCATCTAAATGAGGAAACTGTGGTAAACAGGGTAAGGGACTTGCCCAGGGTCATCCAATTAGAAAGTATCTGAGGCTGGATGTGAACTTAGGTCTTCCTGACCCTAGATCCCAGTGCTTGCTCTGCTGTACCATCTAGATATATAGTATTTGAACCCACAGTTTCATGAGTCTAGTCCCAGGGCTCTAGAACCTCAGTCTTCTGAATCCAGATCCAGTTCTCTTTCCTGTATACCACACTTACTCTAGTACATCAGAAACAGATGTATACTTAAGGGCCTCCTGAATGAAGAGAACTGCATTGGGTTCTCCGACTAGGTAAGAAATGACCCCTGCCTTCCTGAGGCTTGCAGTTCAGTAGGTATACATGACACAAATAAAATGTCAAATAAGCGCATTAGTGTAATGAAAAATAAAGTTCTATGTTAGAACCAAGAAGAAAGCCTGTTATTGCTAAGAGAATGGGAAAATTAGGGCAGGTTTCCTGGAGGAGGTAGCATTTGAGTTTTGGCTTCCAAAGGATGTATAAGTGAAGGAGTGAGGTGATCACTCCAGAAGGAAATAGAGACAAGAGAGACCAGACCAAATTTGGGGAGAGGGGCAGAGAAAGAATTATTTTGGCTGGATTAGTCGATCCAAAGTTACATACCTATGACATGCCAGGCTCAGAGATGAATTGTATTTCCTCTGATTCCAGTGGACCAGCCTAGCTAATATCAGAAAGGCTCATCCCTAGCCTGGCAGATGAAGGAGATGAATTTTTCAGCCACAGTAACTCTTAAAAACCATCTACTCATCTGGGGAGGGGTTGGAAGTCACATTTCTTTAGGGAAAACTCACATGGAAAAGATTATAGATTCTTAAAATATGGAGTGGGTTTAATGAGCTCTTGCATTTTCTATTCTCCCACATATTGCCTTCTCCTGCATTGGAGTCATGGCCCCCAATCCATTCTTCTGGCAGAGAACATACAGGTACAAAGAAACACCTCATGAAGTCAAGGGCCTGTGCTCTAAAGAGATTTGCCCAGTGCATAGGATTCAGAGCTGAAAAGAAATGGAAAAATCATCTAGTTCAACTTTTTCATTTTATAGATCAGGAAACTGAGGCACACCAAGGTTAAGTGACTTGCCCCAAATAGCAGAACTCTACTTTTAAATACAATACTCTTTAATGGGCCCCTGACCCAGAGCTATAGGATAGCAACTAGCCCAGTGATTCAGAGTAGCATGGCCAAAATGCTATATGTCACACGACTTTTGGCTATCAACCCCCCCTCCCCAATCTTTTATTTCTTAAAACTTTTAAAAGTGAATTCTTCCTCTTCCCATTTTCTGTCATGCACTACTTTCTCATCTACATGTATTTATTTGGAAACACATGTCAGATGAAGTTTGGATCCAGAGTCAGAAGGGAATTTGGAGGCTATCTTAATCTAAGCCCTTCAATTTACAGCTGAGAAAACTGAGGCCTAGAGCAGTCAAAAGACTCACCCAAGGTCACACAGGTAGTAAGTAAAAAAGCCAAGATTCCAACCTAGACCTTCGACTCCAAATCCAGGTCTCTATACTGTGCCTGCCGTCTGAGAGGTCACCTGCTGAGGGTAGTGAGGCTCCCAATAGAAAGTTCAGAAATTTGTCATCCCTGGTAGAGTTTGGGTGGGGAAAAGCTGCCTTAGAGGATTGTGACTTCTCCAGCTGACTTGGCCTAGCTGGACAAAACTTTTCTTTAATGATCTGAAACCAGATGTAGGAATTAAAAGAAATGGCAAATACTTTTTTCCTGACTCCTGAGACCAGCATTTTATACATGTTAGATCTAGGTCATTAGTCCAGTCCTTTCATTTTATAGGTCTAGAGAGAGGAAATTGCTTGCTCAAGGTCACACAGGTACCAGAGTTTGGGTTTGATCCCAGGAATAATGTTCTTTCCATTACACCGAGCTTCGGATGAGACATCTTATGGCACCCAGAAGAGATGAGTCACAAAACCTTGTTCTTTTCTGTTTTTTTCGGCAAAAGAAAAGAGACCAGCTTGGTCTTTCCATTTTTTTAATAATATTTTTTTCCCAATTACATGTCAAGACAATTTTCAATATTCATTTTTTATAAGATTTTGCATTCCAAATTTTTCTCACTCCCTTCCCTCCCCTCTTGCAAAAATGGTAGGCAGTTTGATATAGGTTATACATGTGCTATCATGTAAAACATATTTCCATATTAATCACAATCGTGAAAGAAGAAAAAGATCAAAAGGGAAAAAAAACCATGAAAAAGAATAAAGTAAGTGAAAAAATATGCCTCAATCTGCATTCAAAGCCCATTAATCCTTTATCTGGATATGGATAGCATTTTCCTTCATGAATCCTTTGTACTTGTCTTGGATTATTGTGTTGCTGAGAAGAGCTGAGTCATTCAAAGTTGCTCATCACACAATATGTTGCTGTTACTGTGTACAATGTTTTCCTGGTTCTGCTCATTTCACTTTGTATCAGTTCGTACAAGTCTTTCAGGTTTTTCTGAAATCTACCTATTGATCTTTTCTTATTGCACAGTAGTTCCATTGCATTCGTATACCACAGCTTGCTCAGCTACTTCCCAATTTATGAGCTCAATTTCCAATGTGTTGCCATCATGAAAAGGGCTGCTATAAATATTGTTTCACCTGTGGATCCTTTCCCCTTTTTTATGATCTCTTTGGGATACAGACCTAATAGTGGTATTACTGGATCAAAGGTTATGCATTGTTTTGTAGCCCTTTGAGCATAGTTCCAAATTGTTCTCCAGAATGGTTGGATTAGTTCACAACTCCACTGACATTGCATTAATATCCCAATTTTCCCATATACTCTTCAAAATTTATCATTTTCCTTTTTTTTGGTCATATTAACCAATCTGGTAGGTGTGATATGGTGTCTCAGAGTTGTTTTAATTTATATTTCTCTAAGCAATAGTGATTTAGAGTACTTCATGTGCTTATAAATAACTTCGAGTTCTTCATTTGCAAACGGCCTATTCATATCCTTTAATCACTTATCAGTTGGGGAATGGCTTGTATTCTTATAAATTTGATTCAGTTCTTTATATGCTTGAGAACTGAGGCCTTTATCAGACACACTTGTTTCCCAGCTTTCTGTTTCCTTCTAATTGTGGTTGCATTGGTTTTGTTTGTATAGAAGTTTTTTATTTTAATATGATCAAAATGATCTATTTTACACTTTGTAGTGCTCTACCTCTTGTTTGGTTGTGAATTCTTCCCCTACTCATAGCTCTGACAGATAGACTATTCTCAGCTCTTTTAATTTGTCGTGTCACCCTTTATATCTAAATCATGCACCCATTTTGACTTTATACACAAACTGTGCATACACAGTGTGAAATGTTGATCTATACCTAGTTTGTGTCCAATAGTTTTCCAGTTTTTCCAGCAGTTCTTGTGAAATAGTGAGTTCTTATTTCAAAGATTGGGGTCTTTGAGTTTTTCAAGCATTAGTTTACTGTAGTCATTAACTACTGTGTATGGTGTACCTAATTTATTCCACTGATCCATCATTCCATTTCATAGCCAGTACCAGACAGTTTTGATGATATATTAAATTATAACATAACTCGAGGTCTGGTATTGCTAGGCTACCTTCCTTTGTATTTTTTTCCATTAATTTCTTTGATATTCTTGACCTTTTGTCCTTCCAGATAAATTTTGCTGTTATTTTTTTCCAGCTCTGTCAAATAATTTTTTTGGTAGTTTGATTGGTATGGCATTGAATAAGTAAATTAGTTTAGGCAGAATTGTCATTTTTATTCTATCAACTCAGCCTACTGGATATTTTTCCAGTTGTTTAGATCTGCCTTTACTTGTGTGAAAAGTGTTTTGTAATTGTGTTCATGTAGTTTCTTGGTTTGTCTTGGCAGGTAGACTCCCAAATATTCTATATTGTTTGTAGTTATTTTAAATGGAATTTCTCTTTCTATCTTTTGTTGTTGGACTTCATTGGTCATATAAAGAAATGCTAATGATATATGTGAATTTATCTTGTATCCTGCAACTTTGCTAAAATTGATGATTATTTCAAGTAGTTTTTTAGTTGATTCTCCAGGGTTCTTAAAGAGCAGTAGTTTTCTTTCCTCATTGTCTGTTCAAAATCCTTTGATTTCTTTTTCTTTTCTTATTGTTATATGGAATAATAGTGGTGACAATAGTCACCCTTGCATCACCCCTGATCTTATTGGACAGGCTTCTAGCTTATTCCCATTACAGATAATGCTTGTTGGTGGTTTTAGAAAGATATTATTTATCATTTTAAAGAATGCTCATTTTGCTCCTGTGCTCTACATTGTTTTTAATAGGAATGGGTGCTGTATTTCTGCAAAAGCTATTTCAGCATCTATTGAGATAATTATATGATTTCTATTAGTTTTATTACAAAACCTTGTTCTTAAAGATTGTTTTATCTGGCCTTAGATGGTGGCACAGGTTATATGACTGTCTTTTCCTTTCCTAGAAAATCTGGCTTGGAATTCTGGTTCTACTACTTGCCACTTGTGTGACTAATAGATTTATCTAGAACTCAGTTTCCTCTTTTATTAAAAAAAAAAAGGGGGATTGGATTAAATGACTTCTGAAGTTCCTTCTGGCTCCAGTGTCTTCTGGGTTTGGGATTGCCTCCTCTGTTATCTCCTACCAAGTTCTGGTTCCAGGACCTCATTGACTTTACAGGCCTAGGCAAACTGCTACCCACTAGGCCTCATGAACATTACACATCTTTTTGGCTCCAACTTCCTTGTCTCTTCAACGTGCCAGAGAGAGGTTAGAAATTTATCACTATTAAAGCAGGAGGGAACCTTAGAGACCATTTCATGCAGTTCCTCCATTTTATAGAAGGGGAAGTTGAAGTCCAGTGAGGAAAATGGCTGTCCAGCAGTGAACTAGGCTACTAAACAGAGGGTGGATAACCACTTCTCAGTGATATTGTAGAAAGGGATGGTTGTTTAGGCATAGGTGTCCTCTGAGGCCCTTTTCAGTTCGGGGGTTCACCTTTGTTTTGGTCCTTTGCCATTAGATAAAGGCTAGCCCTGCTCAGAGACACTAAGAAATTATCCAGTTTAGAGGGCAGTCCTGGGAGCTGTTTCAACACTACTGAAAAATTTGTTTGCTAAAAAATTTAAAAAGGAAGGCTGGGGAGTGGAGTGTCCCTTTAACCTGTGCATGGATTGATGAATGATGGGAGGTATCTCTGAATCTTAGCTAAAGAATCCTAGCGACCCCTTTTAGGTCCCTTCTCATTCAAAATTGGAGGAATCTATTTAGGAAAAATGAGTCTCTGTGAAGGTAGAGAGGCAGATTCTAGTCTTACCCCTGCTACTTACTTGATAGGTGACCTTTCCTTTGCTAGGACAAATGGAATTTCTTTCTCTCTTTTGTTACAGGTCTCTGTAAAATGAGGAATTTGGACTACAAGTTTCCTTCCGTCTTTAAATCCTATGATTCTAAAATTAGGGCCTTGTTAACCACCTCATTCTCCTAGATATCCTCTCTTTCCTTGGTTTATATAATTATGCTTTCTCCTGGTTGTCCTGCTGTTTATCTACTTGACTCCTCGTTTTCAGTCCCTATTGCTGGAAGGTCTAATCCCTCTAACAGTAGATGTTGACCAAAGGTCTCTCTTGTGCCCCTTTTATCTGTTGTCTATAAAGGGCTCTCAGTTTTGGGTCCACAGACTTGAAGTATCCATAGATAGATTTCATGAGGAGTCTGTGACCTTGGACAGGAAAAGAAATACTGATTATTTTCACTAACTTCTAGCTGAAATTCATTATTTCCTTCAGCTATGAATGTGGGAAACAGACTATTATTCTGAGGAGTCCATAGGCTTTACTAGATTGTCAAGGGGACGGTCCATGATGCAAAAAAAATGTTAAGATTCTCCGCTCTCTGGCTAATCTCAGCTTCCATAGGTTTGTAGAGGGACTAAGGGAATTGTGATCTATTTCATAAGGGAAAGGAAAGGGCTATAAAAGGCTTTATTGGCATTGAGAAACAATGGTAATGACAGGTAGCCCAGGAGAGGATGAAGTCACATGACATGGCCTCCTGGAAAGTGGTAGGTAATTTCCTGGATGCTGATGAGTTTCTGGAAAATTCTAGGACTCCGGTTCCTCTATGTAGGTCTCTAGCTTTGTAGTTCTACCCTAAAGGTTTAGGCTCACTCCAGTGCGGAAACAAACTTGGGAGTGCCCATGAGGCAGCCCATGAGATTTGGACTATCCAAATAACTCATGATAATTAGTGCCTGAAGCTCCTTGGGCTTTGGGGTTATTCACTTGAGCCTCTTCTAAGAGACTCATACTATCAGCGATTGTCTTTTCCCTCAATAGGAAAATCTTAGGATCCTTTTCTCTCTAAGAGGCTTCAGAACTTCCTCTCTTTGAAAAGGTCAAACCCTAGAAATCAGCATTTACTGGGGACCTCATCCTTCTCCCTTCCTTCTATCTGAGGGGCTAGATCAGATGTCACCAGCCTCTCCTGGGGCCACTGCCTCTCACAAGCTGTATAATTGTGACCATATACAAAACAGGACACTATATTTCTGCCCTTTGCCTGAGTGGTGGGGTGGGGACTACATACTTGCACAGGATCCATTCTACTAAATTCTTGCTGTTTCTGCTGTAACCTGGGCAGGTCTCTATCCTCTTTTATAGGCCTACCCATAGTAGCCTGCGCCTATCAAATCAACCTCAGATATCAGCATTTAAGGGTTCACCTTCAATGAGGTGTGAATTGAACACTGAGTTTCTTGGGGAGATGTAATTGGTGCTTTCAGCTCATCAGACTCATCAGGCTTCACTGATTAATCCTTGGTGACTTGAATTGTCCCTCTTAGATAATGGCCAAATCTACATATATGAGAGCATAGGCTTTCATATTCATGGATCAGGTATTCCAACTTATTGTCCATGTGTGCCTATGGATTCAGCTCTAAGCTCGCTCTTGAATGCTCATCTATAGCAGTCAATGTGTTTACTAAACACTTAGTCCAGTAGGTGATAGATTCTCTGCCTGTGGCAGACCATGAAGCAAAGAAAAATGCCAAATGGTCATCAGCCCTATGTGATCTGCAGTGGAAATGGTGGGTGGAGGGTGCCAAGAATCCACACAGTCTGTAGATGGGTCTTTAAGTGTTAATTCTGATGTTACTCTGTGAAATCTTTGTCTCAGGACAGAGTAATTGATACTCTGTAGGAACAACTGAAACATATCAATATTGACATTGTTACTATCAATAGAACTAGAAGATGTGGGGAAATTGTGGTTAAATGGGAGGATGACTCATAGGCCTTTTCTTGGAGAAGCTGCAAGAATCAATCAGTCACTCATCAGGCCTTAATTAAGCACTTTTCTATGTGCCAGGCAGAATGCTAAGTACTTAGACTACAAAGAAAAGGCAAAACCAGTCTCTGCTCCCAAGGAGCTCACATTCTAATGGGAAAGATAACATGAAAACAATCAGAACAAGATACTAAATCATCTCCCCTAGTAGTGCCCCTGACAAGCAGAGCAAAAAGATCACGTAGAAGGCGATTGCAGTTTATGTGCTGTTTTCTGTGGTGGGAGATTAAAGAAATAGAAACAGTCTATGAAGAATGTGGTAAGCTCCTCCAAACCTAGTCAACATGTACCTTGGCACGTGGTGACAAAAATGCCCGGATGGATAGAGGGAATGATGGTGCAAAAGCATGATAGAAAATATGACTCAAGGTTAAGAAGTAAAAGTAGTCAAAAGTTTAGTCAACAAACAGCACAATAGACAATAGACTTTTGGCTTCCATAACGTCCGTACTTTCTTCCAGAAGTGAGTCAGGAGGCGCTGGACATAGCATGCACTGAATGACATTGCAAAAAGAAACCTGCTGCAATAATAAGCAATTGCTGATCCCTAAGGGTATAGGATCCTAGATTAGGCTTTCTTTCAAATCTCTTTCTAAAATTCCCAGAGCTAAAGGAGAACTTAGAATATATGAGGCTATATAGTCAAACATATTCATTGTACATAGGAAGCCACTGAAACTGGAGAGAGGACAGGACTTAACCCAGGTTACAAAGCAAGGTGCTGATAAAGCCAAGACTAGGACCGTGGTGACCCAGCATCTAGTCCTAGACTCTTCCTGTTGTATGGTGCTATTGCCTTAAGAAATAAGACTCATTAACTAGAGCAGATCTGGTAGATCAAATAAAATAAAGTAGTTCTTTCTTCCTCTTTCGGAGAACATACATGTGCTATGTATACAACTATGTAGCCAATGGTAGGACAGGATGGCAAAGTGGATGATAACCCAGATTTTTTGGCTTGCCAAGAAGGGTGGGAACAGCTTAAGAGACCCTAGAGTGACCCTTCCTACTCTACACACTGATAGGGGGTCCACTTGGAAAAAGAGGACTAGTGGAATGCCAGGTGTAATGCTCTTCCTCCGTAAGAGAGGAAGAAGAAGGAGCAGGTAGGGAGGTTCATTGCAAGTGTTATGGTCTACATATTCAGACCCTTAGTGACAGGAGGTGAAGGGGTGGGGAGGGAATGTAAGGGCCAATTCCTAAGCCATAAGACTGAATCCACAAGCCACAACATGAACTCAAGGTGAAGTAACCTTGAGTTACACCCAATACCACAGACTCTTTGGAGAGAGAAGTGTAACCTATGTTAAATGAGCCAGTAGGATGGGCTTGGAAGGACAGGTAAATAGATTGGTAAATTGTGGAAGGGAAAGAGACTTGGCTCTGAATTTGTATTTGAAAACCAAACCAAACCAAACCAAACCCTGCCTCACCCCAGAAAGAGCCAGAGTAAGGAAGGAAGGAAAAGAATGAAGTTACCTTTCTTAGAAGTTAGGTAGGATAATACAGTTAGGCAGCCTTGGTTCCTCTCCCAGGTTGGACATGTCTTTCCTTGGTGACCTGAGCAAAGTCACTTCTGTCTTAATTTCAGATTCCTCATAGAAAAGGATTTATTTTTGTACCAAACCTGTGATTTCTTTGGTATAAGGAGCTTCCTGGAGGGATGGGAGTAGGGTTCCCTCTATCCATGTGAATAGGTACCTGCTTTGTGATTTAAAATTATAGCAAGTTTCCTGGGACCCTTTGGGGATCAATGCCTTGTGCACTGTCTACACAGCCTGTATGAGTCAAAGGTGATTCATGAACTCTGAAACTGGTTCTCTGGAACCAGTGCCTTAGTCTCTCTCTAAAATGGGAATGATATATAATATAATCTTTATATGACCTAACTCTGAGGGCTGTTGTGAGAAAAGTACTTTGTAACCTTAAGATTCTATAGACATGACATTCAAGGAAATTAAGATGAGCCCAGGTATTGGAGAGGAGGCCCTGGGTGTACAGAAAACCAGTTTATCACCTTAAATAACAGTATACCTCCTTTTTTGTGGTGGTGGTTGTTTGCTTTAAGATAACCTGAGTTGTACAGGTCAGATGGAATGCCAGCAGTCCTCCCTATGAGAGGTAGTAGAAGGAGCAAGTAGGGAGGTTGATTACAAGTATTACAGATTACACATTCCTTCCATGTCTTTCCCTCTACCCACCCCTTTACCTGGCGAAATCGTCATCCTTCAAAGACCAGCTAAAATGCCACCTCCTCCTTGCAGCCTTCCCTTATTATCCTAGTGAGAAAGGATTTCCCTCTCATCTGAATAGTATCTCTGTGCTGTACAGAGAACAGGGTCTTTACCTCTCTTATGGCCCATTTCCCTTCTTGCCTAGTGAGGTTTTACCCCTCTGCACTTGTGTGTGAGTTCTTTGAATCCTGGGACCCAGTCATATTTATCTCTGTGATGTAGTGGTCCCATTTATAGTGCCCAGAAAATGTTTGTTGAGTGATTGAATAATAGAAAATGTATGAGATTCTGGGGGACTAATGATGTTTGGGGACAGATTGCACGTCAGGGATAGGGTCGAGGACAGGGAAGATTGGAGGATACACCTCCACACCCTCTGGGGTCCTGTCCCTCCTTGGCTGTTTGCTTATTAGAGAGAAAGGCAAACAGTCCTTCCTCTCACACAACTTCCTTTTTCTATGTTATAAATTAATTGGTTTGCAACAGTTTTTCCTCTCACACACCTTCCTTTATGTTATAAAATAATTGGTTTGGTTCTGGGGCCTCTCCTGGGAAAGAGAGAGCATAAAAGGTCAGAAGTGGAAGGAATCCTAGAAGTTATCTAATCCAGCCCTTTCATTTTTCAGATGGGGAAACTGAGACCTTGGGAGTAGGTGGAGAAGGAAGTTAGTAAAAAAAATCATAGAAACATATGATTCTATGTTGCTAAGTTGCTAAGACTCTTGACTCTTGAGTGAAGAAGGTACTCTCCATCAATACAAGATGTCACTGCACTTGCCAAGACAAATTCTGATGAGTGTTCCCATAAAGCCTGATCTAGCTCCTCCAGAAGCTGTGACCTTCAGTGCTGTCCAATTCTATCCCTGTACTGCTGGCTGGAAGCCTAAGTAAGCTCAGGGAAACTTTATGCTATTGGGAAGGGGAAGGAATGTAGGAAAGTCTAAACACACCCTGGGGAAGTATCATCTGCCCAGCAAATGCCACACAGGCCTACAGAAAGAGCCCTTCCCTACCTGGAGCACACTTCTCCCGGATGACCCTCTTACATTCCTTGCTCGTCACATGGCTCCTGTCCTTGGTCCCTGGCTGCCCATGGAGATGAGGACATGGATGGCATTTCATGGAACTGCTGACTGACTCCCCATGTGAGCTGAAGTTGAGTCAATGAACGTCAAAGCTGGAAGGGACTTTGCCTATTCCAACACACTCATTTTAAGGATGAACAAACTGGAGTCCAGAAGATCAAAGAGGCTTGCCCAGAGTCATCAAAGGGACCTGAGACAGTGTGCTATGGTAGAAAGAGTACTGGATTTGAGGTTAGAAGAGCAAGTTCACATCCTGGCTCTGGTGTTTCCTTTGATTCTAGGGAAATCACTTAATCCTTCTGAACCTCATGTTCCTTATCCACAAAATGAGGACAGTAGTCTTTGTACTATTTACCCCAGAAGGTTGCCATGAGGAAAACACTTTATAAATCACACAGTGCCACAGGGGAGCTTTCAGTATTGGTGCCATTCTGCTTCTACCATTTCCCCTCAGTGGGCCATACTCTCTTGGCATTTGTCTTTGGCTCTTGACTTGGGCTTCATTTGCTTTGAGAGATTTTCTTTCCTTAGTGCATGCCCTATCCTTCCTCGACAATGTCCTTTCCCTGTTGAGGGCTCCTTTGGATGTCTTGGCTTCAGTGACTGAACTACTCTCCCATACTTAGGCAGTGGCTGAGAGTGTAAGGAGAAGCCAAGGTGAGAGTGAACTTTAACCTGAAGAGGATGAGCAGAGAACCATGGCAGAAGTTATCTAGTCCAACCCCTTCATTGTACAGATGAGGAAACCAAGTCCCAGAGAATTTAAGTGACTTCCCAAGTATCTAACAATAACTAGGGGACAGAATGAGGATTCAAATTCAGTTTCTCCGACTCCAGATTTGTGATTGCTTCAGTTACACTAACAGTATAGGTGGGATTCCATGCATGGTGGAGTAGCTCTTCTGAGTCAAAGGAAATTTCCTGTCATAAGTATCAGCCTACCCACTGCTGCAGGGTCTCTGTTACTAAATACTCCAAGGGGAGCTGGCTTTGTATCTGGGAATACAACAGTCTGATTGGTGTGGAGTGCTCTATATACCCCAGAAGTTTTATAGAAGACAGCGTCCATCTAGTCAGAAGGAGTAGGCCCTTGCTCAGAATTGGCTTTTGTCTGGATCTCCTAGTGTAACCACAAATGCCAATGAAAAGATTATATGGCTGATGTCAGAGGTAGTAGGGAGTCACTCAAATTTATTAAATAGGGTGAAGGGTGACTTAGTGATGTAGTTAGATGGACACTTTAACATTTCCCTAGTGCCTTAAGGTTTACCAAGTGATTTCCTCACTACAAACCTGTGAGCCAAAGTATGTAAGTACTTGTATCCCTACTTTATAGATAAAGAAACTGAAGTTCAGAGTAGGGGAAGTGACATCCCTGGGGTCACACAATCTGTAAGGCTTAAGATGGCAACCTAGATCTTCTAACTCAATTTCAGATGCTCTTCTCTTTCCAGGCTGGCAGTCAATGGACTGAATGTGGAACAATAGTCCTAATCCCCCCACCCCCTCCACATACATACACACTCCGAGAATATTTTTCCATCCAGAGACAGGTCACACCCAAACCTTATCTTGCCCCAATCTTTCCCAGGAAATGTTTTCTTTGAATTTCTACTGAAAGGCTTTTTTTTCCTTTAAAGACACAGAGGACAAAAACTGTTCTCAGCCCTGGTGAAAACTCTGACCAGAGTTCCAGGACCTTAACTGGGTTACAAGGACCCGCTGCATAAAAGAGGGGCAATCCCCACTGGTCTACCTCAGTGCCTGAAATTCTACCATTCAAGAGTTATCCCTTGGGGATTAACATTACCCTCTCCAGGCCCCCCCCCCTTTTCAAATTCAGATTCCTTGGAAGGGAATTATAGAATCTCAGAGCTAGAACAGACCTTAGAGTGAAGTACAAGAATCTCTTCAATAACATTCCCAGAAGGTGATGCTATAGAGTATTCCAGGCATGGGACAGTCAGTGAAAAAACAAGAGGTCTGGAGATACAGGATTGTAGTCAAGGATCATAGTCAAAGTTAAAAAAAAAACTAAGTTAAATAAGTTAAAAAATTAAAAAATAAGTTCAAATAAATAAATGAAATAAGTTAAAGTCAAGGATTGTAGTCAAAGTAAAAAAAAAGTTAAATAAGTTAAGATAAAATAAGTTAAAATAAATTTAAACAGTTAAAAAAATAAAAGAAACAACCAGGGTGGTTAGATTGTATAGTACGTGATGGGAAATAATGTGTGGGAGAACTGGAAGGAAGCAGTTTGGCTTTAAATGCCAACCAGGTTTTATAGTTGATCCCAAAGGTAATAGAGAGACAATGAAATTTATTGAAATAGGGAGAAGCTGACATAGTGACGTAGTCAGATCTGCACTATAAGAAAATCATTGTGGCAGCTGAGTAGAGGATGGACTGGTAGTAGAGAGAAAGAATTGAGGCAAAGTGACCGTAGAAGGCTATTGCAATAGTCCAAGTGTGAGGTAATGAGAGTTTATATCAAGGTGGTGACTGTGAGTAGAGAGAAAAGGACATATATGAGATGTTGTAAAGGTCGTTATAGTGAAACTTGGCAACCCGTTGGATAGGTGGCATGAGGCTGATAGGAACTGAGGTTGACATCAAGGGTGCAAGCCTGGCTGACCAGAAGGATGGTGCTTTCCTTGAGAGGAAAGGACAGTTTAGAAGAGGGGAGGATTTGAGAAGAAAGATAGTGAGTTCTGTTTTGAAGGTGGTGAGTTTGAGGTGGCTGGCATCTAGTATGAGATGTCAAAATGTCAGCTGGTGATTCTAAGCTGGGGAAGAAAAGACCCAGGACAGCGCCTGGTGGTGGAGCCAGCTGGACTGGTGTGGGATGTACCTAGGATCACAGAGATGGGAAAAATACATACAGTAGAAGACTAGGTTATAGGAGATTCATTGGGCAGCACTTGGAAGAGTCACTAAGGTTAGATATAGGTTTGGAAGCAGGAGAACTGGGTTCAAATTCAGGTTCTGACACTTGCCACTAGTGAGATTGGTTTTTGTTGTTTTTTTTTTCAGAAGCGATCAGGGGTTAAATGCCTTGCCCAGGGTCACGTAACTACATCAGTGTGACCCTGAGTATTAGCACCTAGGGCCTCTGTTTTCTGACTTGTAAAATAATGGAATTGGCTTAAATGATCTCTTAAAGGTCTAGATGGGGACAGCTAGATGGTGCAATGGATAGAGCGCCAGTGCAGGAGTCAGGAGGACCTGAGTTCAAATCTCACCTCAGACACTTGACATTCACTAGCTGTGTGACCTTGGGCAAGTCACTTAACCCCAATTTGCCTCTTCCTGGGTCATCTCCAGTCATCTTGATGAATATCTGGTCGCTGGATTCAGATGGCTCAGGAGGAGAAGTGAGGCTGGTGACCTGCACAGCCCTCCCTCACTCAAAACAAAGTCAAGTACAAGTCATGTCATTATTTCTCTGATGGCATGATCTTCTTTGGCAACGAAGGATGAACACACACAGATCTAAATTTGGTTCATTCAACAATTTATTAGTTAATCAGGCAATTGGAATTTACATACCAAGAATTGATATCAATGCTGGGGATATAGAAAAAGGCAAAAACATAGTCCCTATCCTCAAGGAGCTTACAATCTAATGAAGGATCCAACATGGAAACAACTATGTACATACAGGATAAATCAGAGACAACTAGTAAAGGGAAGGCATTGAGATGGAAGAAGAGTGGGAAAGGCTTCTTGCAGAAGGTGGGATTTTAGCTGGGACTTAAAGGAAGTTAGGCATTGTGCTAAGACCTGGAGATACAAAAAGATAAAAAGAACATTTCCGTTCTCAAGGAACTATGCACCTGGCACAAAATATTTATATGAACAAAAAAAAAATACAATGTACAAAGTAAAAATAATTTTAAGAGGGTGAGCCTAGTCATAACTGGAGGAATCAGGGAAGGTCTTGTGTAGGAAGTGGCACCTGTGCTATATTTTGAAGGCAATGAGAAAATCTACAAAGTAGAGGTGAGGAGGGAGTGTGCCCCAGACATGGGGAACTGCCTGTGCAAAAGTATGGAGACGAGAGATATAATCTTTATGATGCAATGATGAAGTTTAGGGCCTGGGTTTTGTGGAACCTGATCTGCAAAGTTAATAGTAATCATAAACAAAAATAATAAAATAGCAGCTAGAGTTTGTATTGTACCTGATACGTGCCTGGACTGTGCTGAGTGTTTTAGAAATATTACCTCACTCTAACCTCTCTGTAGCACTGGGAGGTAGCTGCTGTTGTTATTCCCATTTTACACTTGGGGGAAGAAATTGTGAGGTGGGGAATAAGCATTTATTGAACACATATATGTCAGTCAATAAGTATTTATTAATTGCCTACAATGTGCCAAACGCTGAGCTTAATGCTTTACAAATATTGTCTAATCTGATCCTCGCAGCAATCCTGTGATGATGGAAACTGAGGCAGAGAGAGGGTAAGTGACTTGTCCGGGATCATGCAGCTGAGAAATATCTAAGGTCAAATTTGAATTTTGGTTGTCATGAATTTAAGTCCAGCGTTCTATCCATTGTGCCATCTAGTCACTGGGAGGAAAAAGGGGGTGTTGCTGTAGCTGAGTCCAGTACAGCAGCATCTGCACACATTTTGGGGTATCAGGACATAAGTATGGAGTTGCCTTCGTGTGGCAAGGAGGTAGTATGTAAGATTAGCACTGGCCTTAAAACTCTTCAGAAGAGCATGCATTTAGAGTTAGGGATTTTAATGAAGAGATTTTAAGTAACAATTTAAATAAAGCTAATAAATAATGGCCATTCAGAACAGAGCTACAAGCAGAAGTCTAGTGAATACTTATACTTTCCACAGAGTTTGTGGGAGTCTGTCCAAGTTTGACTGCAGCGGGTGGTACCTCTGTCCATTATATTCATCCTCCTTTGTAAATATTTTTACCACGGAACACATTCTCTCATGAGAAAAGGGAGGGAATATAAGTATCATGTTCAGATGTCCTAATAGCCCATACATAAATCTTAGCCTAGCAACAACAGAGTGAAATGTTTTCTGAAGAAACTTTCTCTTTGAAAGTTATCTGTCCTATTAAATTCTACCACCTTAGCCAAGCTGGAGGCTGCCTGCCTTTGGCAGCAGAGTGAACTCTTGGAAGGTGGCCTGGGTGGCCCTTGTGTCCTCTCCAGAGAGGATTTAGGGAGTACACCGATTGCCAACAGATTTTTGTCTCCTCCTTGACTCAGGGTTTCTAGATGAGCCTGATGATAGGGCAGTTATGGAACTGATTTCATCCTGTCTGTCTTCAGTAGGATGACTCTGAACCTTAGGAACAGAAGAAAGGATTTGAGAAAGGCCCTTTGGCTTGTGGTTGTTCACCCTTCATTCTAGAGGACCAATGACATCTGGAGGGTGTGGTCTTGACTTGCAAATGAATTGGATTTAAGTGAGGCAGGTCCCTGCAGAGTCATCAGCCTCACTCTCTCCTCCAGACTCATCAGAGTCCAGTGGCAAGACATAGGTGAAGATCCATGACTCCAGATGCAGTGGGAGACCTTTGCCTTTTTAAGCTAAGGTCTTCCCGGTCTCAATTTGTCTGAGGCAACACCTATTCAGTAGATAAAAGCTAGGTGTGATGGTTCATCCTTTGTTGGATCCCTTAAAGGGGCTACCTTTAAAGGTGGCTAGGTGGTGTAGCTAGAGTGTGAACGTGAGTGCTAGAGTAAGGAAGACCTGAATTGGAATCTAGCCTGAGATCCCTACTAGCTGTGTGACCTTGGGGAAGTCATTTACCCTTGTTCAGGCCCAGTTACATCATCTGTAAGATGGAGACAATATCTACCTCACAATTGTAAAGTGGAGATTTAATACCATCTTTTTTATGAGGTTGTTGTGAGAATCAAATGAAATAGTGTGTGTATAAATAAACGTTATATAAATGTTAGTTATTATCACTCTCCCATCCCACCCTCCTTGCCTTACTCCCACATATCTTTGACAGTCAGACTGGCAGCGACTGGAGAACAGGGTCCAGGTATGTTGGAGCTCTTAAGATCATAACAATAGCAATGACTTTTGTTTGCAGATAACTTGTTTATATACCACTTCTGGATGTAAAAGTTTGAAAATCACTTTAAACATATTATCTCATTTGATCACACTTAATAAATGTTTGCTGAATGGTTGAATGAATGAACATCTGGCCCTGGCTCCTCGCCCAAGGTTGGGTACTCCCTGGGTGTCTGACCAGCTCATTATCACCAGCTCCCTTCTCTGGTTGCAGTTTCTGGCAGACAGCTGAGGCCAGATGATCCCGATGCAGAAACAGAAGAAGACAACTCTGTAAGTGAACTTGGGTAGCATTGGAATCCCTAGGAATTGCAGGTACTCCTGGATCCTCTGATGCTGTCCCTGCCTTCCCTCCAGAGGAGAAGGGGCCAGGAGCTCTAACTTGGAAAGTGATGGGAGATGGGGGTGGGGGGAGGAAAGAGAAAGAACTCTAAAGTGTATATTGTGGGACTGGGTTCTACTCCCAGCCCACTCGCTTTCTTGGAGACCCTGGGTAAATCACTTTTGCTCCTATTTCCTTCTCTGTAAAATGTAAAATGCTCATAAAGTTGTGGTGAGGAAAATACTGTATCAATCATAACATGCTTTAGAAAGAAGTCCTTTGAAAATTCCTCTTTAGGAAGTATGCTGCTTAGGGGGAGTGGGGGCCCAAACACCCTCCTTTTTTCTGTTCTTGCAGGTGAATGAAGTACCTATTGATGAAATTATCCGTCCTAGGCCTCAGGGCTCCTCACCAGTCTATGAATACTCCATTGGCGAAGAGCACTTCAGCAAGGGGGTAAGAATTGTCTCCAATCAATTCAATTTCATGAGCTTTTTTTAAGTACCTACCATCTGCCAGGCCCTATGCCAGGCCCTGGAATATGAAGACAAAGAAACAGTCTCATTCTTCAAGGAACTTATGCTCTACTGGGAGATATAATTCATAGACAATTGGTCTGCCTCTCACTGAATGATGTTCCACTCCCCTTTACCCACGACTGAGAGGATGCTTTGTACTAATCGTCCCCAAAGACAGAGAACAAAATAGCTAGTGACAGATTCTGTCACTTAATAGGAGTTTCTAACTAAATGAAAGGTAACCTTTGTTCCAACCCCCATAGTGGAAAATTGTTTTAGTAGATGCAGCAGAACAGAGTGGAAAGAGATGTGGTCTAGGAATTAGGAAAGCGAGGTTCATTTATCTGTGAAAACACAGAACTCCAGTACTGGAGAGGGCATCTAGTTCCACCCCACTGCCCATCCCTGAGCACGAATTCCTTCTACTGTTCTTTCTCATGTAATCCTGACTCTATTACTGACTTACTGTGCAACTTTAGGCAAACTTTTGCCCTAATGTGAGCCTCAGACTCATTTGTAAGATGAAAAGTTTGTAGCAGGTGATCACTAAAGTGTCCTCCACCTCTGTGTTCTGAGGGTAGAAGGTCATGTCACTTCAGGGTCTCTGTGCAGTTGTCTGTCCTGGGCCAGACCTCCATCTCAGGCCCAAGTGTTGGGGCTTTGATCTATGTCTGAAGGCTAGGATTCTGTGTAAACACAATAGAGACATATATGTAGAAGGAAAATTGTCAGGGAGTGAGGGAGAGATAGAGGAACGGGAAGAGGAGAATGGAGAAGACAGTCATCTCAGCTGATATCAGGTCTTCACAACAGCCTGAAACTGCTCCCAGGCTGTTGCTTTCACAGCAGTGGTTTTGGACCATGGAAGGGAGTGCAAGGTTTGATGTTTGAGCCCATCTTTGGTTTTCTGAGTCAGGAAGCCTCTACTCCTGGAGTAGAGGAAGAGAATTGGAAGATCCAATTATAGCTCTGGTGGGGACCCTCTCCCTCCCCCATCCTTGGCCCAGCCCACATAAGGACATTTATAAACTGAAATATAGCCAGAGGAGGGCAACCAACATTGGAGTGAGTGGGTGACGTAATGATCCTGTAATGGTGATGGTGCTGGCCAACCTTCGTACAGCATTTACTATGTGCCAGGCACTGTGCTAATGACTTTACACTTTACACTGTGCTAATGACTTTACCATTATTATCTCATTTGATACTCAGAGCAACTTTGAGAAGTAGGTTCTATTATGATTCCCATTTTCAGATGAGGAAACTGAGGCAAACAGAGGTTAAATGATTTGTCCAGGGTCACAACACCTAGTAAGTATCTGAGATTGGATTTGAACTCAGGTCTTCTGTTATTTTATACTGTGCCACTATGAGCCAAAATTCTTAAATAGAGTGAAACACCTGTGCCAGTATTTCCATGCCCTGATGATCTCAGGTTCTGTGTTGGGAAATCAGAATATCCTAGGGGCTGAGGGAGAGGGAGAGAGTATTAGGGGTCCTTTGTCCTGCTATTTGTGTTTGGCCCCTGAAGATAGGTTACCACGCTGGAGTGGAAGAATTCATTTGACTGATTCTTACTGGCTTTTCCTTTTGTTTTTCCTGGTAACCATCAGACCAGGGTCCTGCTGGAAAGGAAGCAGCCCCATAGGACCATGGGAAGAGGGAGTCTATAGAAGTTTTTCTATATATAGAAAGTTTTTGGAACCTTTGGTGGAGGGCTTTGTGGGATGGTCTACGATTATAGAAGATATCCTGTGGGGAAGTAACCTAAGTAAGACTGTCCCAACCAATACCATTTGGCAACAGTGTTATACTGTATGACTAAATGTGTCTGTGAAATTTTGAAGTTCTTACTGTGACACAGCTCAGCTGAACCCTTATCGTTCCTCTGGCACCAACTACCCCCAATAACATTGTTCCTCTTAAAAATCTTGATTCTGAAGACCTAATAGAGTGGAAAAAAGCCGATATAACAATAACACTATAATATAACATATATTATAATCAGTAACAAGATATATAACTAGAACAACAAAGGGCAACAAAACTCGGAAATTGTAATGGACAATGTGGATGCCATGTTAATCAAGTCAAGGCATACAACTTTCCTTTCTGTTAACAATAGGTAAAAACAATCAAAAAAGAAAGAGTCACGCTAGTCTCCTTTAATTTATTCTATCATTATCTAATCATTGGACATATAAGTTGTTTGCAGATTTTCATTTTTGCAAATAAAAAAAATTATTGAGAGTTTAACTAGGCAGACCCTATCCACCTTTTAGATCACAAGATTCTATATTTAAAGGCCATTAAGTCCAATTCTCCCATTTTCCAGATGAGAAAACTTAAGTCCAGAGAGGTTGTGATTTGTCTGGGGTCACATCTCTGGTAGATATCCAGGCTGAGACTCAGCTCAGATCTTTCAGTTTTTTTCTTTATTAATTATTTTATTTGTTTTCAGCGTTCTACAATTACTTCATATATCTTAGATTTTTTTCTCTTCCTTCCCTTTCCTTCCCCACTCCCTCCCCACTCCTGCCCTGAGATGGTGTGCAATTTTATATAGGTTCTATACATACATTATTACTATTAAATACATTTTCACCTTAGTCATGTTGCATAAAAGAATTAAAATGAATGGGAAAAATCATAAAAGAAATCAAAAGAAAACACAATACAAAAGAAAATGGTCTGCTTCATTCTGCAATCAAATTTCATAGTTCTTTCTCTGGATGTGGATGGCATTTTGTCTCGAGTCCACTGGGAACTTTTTAAGTCCTTGCATTGCAATGAAGCACTAAGTCTACCAAAAAAATTCCTCGCACACTGTGGTTGCTGCTGTGTACAAAGTTCTCCTGGTTCTGCTCCTTTCACTCAGTATCAGTTCATATAAGTCTTTCCAGGCCTCTCTGAAGTCATCTGTTCATCATTTCTTATAGCACAATAGTATTCCATTACATTCATATACCACAATTTATTCATCCATTCCCCAAGTGATGGGCATCCCCTTGATTTCCAGTTCTTGACCATCACAAAAAGAGCTGCTAGAAATATTTCTGTACATGTGAGACCGTTTCCCATCTTTATGATCTCTTTGGGATACAGTCCTAGAAGCAGTATTGCTGGATCAAAGGGTATGCACATTTTTGTAGCTCTTTGAGGACAGTTCCAAATTGTTCTCCAGAATGGTTGGATCAGCTCCCAGCTCCACCAACAATGAATCAGTGTTCCAACTTTGCACATCATCTCCAACATTTATCATCTTCCTGTTTTGTCATGTTAGCCAATCTGATAGGTGTGATGTGGTACCTCAGAGTTGTTTTGATTTGCATCTCTCTAATAAATAGTGATTTAGAGCATTTTTTCATATGACTATAGATAGTTTTAATTTCTTCCTCTGAAAACTGCCTGTTCATATCCTTTGACCATTTATCAATTGGAGAATGAGGTCTTCCAATTTTTATCCACTTTATCCACTACACCTAGCTATCTTATTCTCCCAGGAAATCTGAGGGAGTGCTGATAAATTGGAGAATGGAATATTCTTATGCTATCAGAGGTGATGAAGGAGATGGTTTCAGAGAAACCTGGGAAGAGTTACATGAACTGATGCAGGAAAAAATAAATAGTACCAGGAGAAAAATTTATGCAATGACAATACTGTAGCGATAAGCTACTTTGAAAGAATTAGGAACTTTGATCAATGTAAGCACCCACCACAATTCCAGAGGACCCAATGATGAAACATTTTACTCACCTCTTGATGGGGAGGTAAAGCATTCAGAGGACAGAATGAGACATATATTTTTGGATTTGTTTTCCTTGGCCATAAGTATTTGTATTAGGAATTTTGTTTTTCTTTTATTCTCAATTGGGGGGAGGGTCAAAAGGCAGATTTTTGCTGAATGAAAAAATATAAAAATATTTTTAAAAGAAAATAACTCCATATCATCCCAAGTTTTAAAATGCTATACAAGTCCTGGCTAGAGGTTGAATCCTGTTCTCTGCTCCAGGGGAACCTTTCCTTACTCTTTGAGATCAATAGGTAACTTGAATTATTTCTCCCTTTGTAGGAAGATACCCAAACTGGGAGGTTTTCCTCAGGAAGACGGAAATCCCGGTGGAAACGTGACTCAGGAGAATCCCGAAGCTTTTCTGGAAGGAGTCAATCTGAGGTGTGTACTATAGAGAAACTAGGGAGCAGGTTGATGGTGTAAATGGAAATACTTGTCACTAGATCCAACAAGTCCAGCAAAGAAATGGCTTCCATGAACTCTAATTTCTTCATAGGATCATGGCACCATAGGATTTAGAATGTTGTAGACTAGAAACTCTCCAAGAAAATAAAATCTTCTTGAGGGCAGGACTGTTTTCCATTTTTGTCTTTATATCTCCAGTCCTTGGTAGAGTGCCTTGCACATCTTTTTTTTTTTTTCACTATACCTTTGATTTTATTGGTATAAGAAATTACTGGTTAGGAACTTTCTGCAACTTACAGTCTTGGACAATTCCCTGGGACCATTGAGAGGTTAAGTGACTTGTCCAGGATTGCACAGTCAAGATGTATTGGAGTTGAGACTTGAAACCAGGTCTTCTGACTCTGAGGGGAGCTTTCTGTTCGTTGCCTCTTACCTTGCACATAGTAGGCACTTAATAAATACTTGTTGAATTTAATTGGATGGGACATTGGAATATAAACCATAGAATGTCAGAACCCAGAAGGACCTGACCAGTATACCAAATCCTGCTCCAGTGTGTCATCATGTTGAGGAAATGACCCTGGATTTTTGGCATTTTACAAGTATTTTCAAAAAAGACCACCAGGAAAATACCTGCCACATTCACACCAATACCTCAGGTATGATAGAGGAGGATGATAGAGAGACTTTACCTTCAGCTTGGGAATATCCTGTAAGTCAAATCAACATGTACCTTGATGTTGTCATTCAGTTATGTCAGTTATATCTCATTTGGAGTTTTCTTGGCAAAGACACTGGAGCAGTTTGCCATTTCCTTCTTCAGATAATTTTACAGATGAGGAAACTGAGGCAAACAGGGTTAAGTGATTTGCCCAGGGTCATACCACTAGTAAGTATTTGGGGCCAGATTTGAATACAGGAAAATGAATCTTCCTGACTCTAGGTCTGGCACTCTATCCACTGTGCCTCCTAGCTGCCCCACATGTACATTGATACTCAACTCTAAAGATGGAATCAGGTGAAGATGATGGGAAATGGATTGGGAAAAAGTGGTTAAAGAATAAAAAATTAAAAAGGTTACACCTGGTAGGTTAAATGGGAGTCTCATGTTTATGTATCATAGTTTCTTTGAGGAAAGATTTGTTAGGCACTGGATATGGCAAGCACCAGATAGCATCATAAAAATAAAATTGATTACATTTGAACAATTAAGAAATCACTTGTTACTGATGTGTGAGACAGCTGGGGGCACAGTGGATAGGTCATTAGGCTTGAAGTCAGGAAGACCTGAGTTCAAATCTGGCCTCCCTCAGGCACTCACCAGCTGTGTAACCCTGGGCAAGTCACTTAACCTCTATTTGCCTTAGTTTCGTCAACTGTAAAATCAGAACAATAATAACACCTATCTCCCAGGGTTGTTGTGGAAAACAAATGAGATAATAATTTTAAAGGACATAGTACAGTGCCTGGCAAAGAGTAAGCACTACATAAAAGTTAGCTATTATTTTTATTACCAACTTGTTAGGGCAAAGATCAAAATTAGCATAAAGCTAGATAAAAGAACACAAATGTGGCATGTAGGTGAAACAACTCTGGTCTGACCTGTTTAATCAAAACATTAAAAAATGGAAAACAGATAGAAGAAATGACAGAGATGTAGATTACAATAATTTTATATAGACATTTGTCCAGTGTAATCAATTGCCATAATAAGGAGACCAAGGGACTCTAAATACTATGGTAGTCAGCAAACACTTGACTTATTTGCCAGGCAAATACCTGGGAGGCAAGAACAACTCCAGTTTCAAATGCCAACTCTTTTATATAGTCTTATGATGACCATTTGGAGAAAAGTAGTAGAAGACAAAACCAGTTTCAAGAAAATTTGGTGAGAGAATCAACTGAGCAAACTTAAGGCACTTAAGGATAAAAATTTAAAAAGGACAACAAAGAGAAGAAAATAGAAAAGATCTGCAAAAAAAATTTTAACGAAAATATTTTTATCATTAAGAAGGGTAGAACTGGCACTCCATTCATACCATCCAGCTGGATTCTAACATCAAAGTCCCTGGTATTCTTAGAAAGAATGCAGAAATGGTATTAAAGAGAATGAAGACAGAAAAAGTAGTCATATCAGACTAACTGTATATGGATTAGCTCTCTGTTGGAAGTAACACATTTGTGAGAGTATTGAAGTATCTATTCACATGATATTTGAGAAAGGGGAAGCTAGTAAAGGTAAATGAAAAAAACTCAGACCTTTTGAAAACTGGGAGGAAAAAGGCAACAAAGAGAAAATCAATATCTACCGACCTGTATACCTAATTTCTCATTTGTGCGAAATTTTTGTGAGAATAATTTATGCACATATTGAGGGCATTCTTGATGAGAGTATTAGTAGGTAACAGGCAAGCTTTCACAGGCAATATTCCACAGTTGATTCTGTGCTATTATATTGGAAGATGTAGAGAATACAACATACCATTGTGTTTATTGTTTATTTTAAAAAGCACTTGGTTTGGAGCAAAACACTGGCTCTTTTCCAACAAAGTTCATTTCATCAGTACAGCAAAATTTTCTAAGATTTCTTGAAACAGAGATGACCTCATTTATTAATATCAGATGAGGTATGAAATAGATATGTTTCCCAAAGGTGTTTGCCTCTGTGATGGAAGAGACTCAGTGAGGAGTCTAAATCAAAGATTCCTTATAGATGGTGACATCTTCCATGTGTTTCTGCTACATGCTGACAATGTTGTGCTAGTTTGCATCAAGCCTTGAAATATTACCAAGCATCTACATATACATGCTGATGTAGTTAGATGGGCATATATTAGTAGTTAGATGGACACGTATTAGTGTGTATGTGTATGTTGTTCAGTCATTTTTCAGTGTCTGACTCTTCTTGACTCCATTTGGGGTTTTCTTGGCAAAGATACTGGCATTTTCTTCTCCAGCTCATCTTACAGATGAGTAAAATGAGGCAAATAGTGTTAAGTGACTTGCCCACAGTCACAAAGCTAGTAAGTTAATAAAGCTAGATTTGAACTCAGGAAGATGAGTCTTCCTGACTCCAAGCATGACACTCCATCCACTGAGCTACCTAGCAACATGTACATGTACA
>CM053769.1:414562577-414600205 GCA_028658325.1 Potorous gilbertii
AGGTTGATAGAAGAACTATGCCCCCAGGTGGATCCACATTTGATATAAAGAAAAACTTCTTAACCTTGAGAGCTATCCCAAAGAGTAATCAACCTCAAGAAGTAAGGAGCTCCCAATTGCTAAAACTCTTTGAAAGAGAGATGAATGACAGACTGTTGTTGGATGTTTGAGACTTTTCAAGTATGAGCTCTAAGGCCTGAGGTCTACAGACCCTTCTAGATTTGTAATTTTGGCCCCCCTGGGCTAGAGTCTCAATTCTGACTCTTGTTGAGCCTGTAACCTTGAGCAAATCACTTTCCTATAAAACAATGGGGGAACTGATCTCTTAAGTTTCCTCCCAACTCTAGATTATGCAGTCCAAAAGTACTCCCCAGACACCCACTCTGACTAGCTTTCAGGCACACTTCTCATTAGAAAGCACGTCTGAGAAAAGAAGTTGGAGTCAGCCCTTAAGGGAGGCTTCAGGAAGAATGAGGTATTGTGTCCCTTGCCTTACAGTTGGAGGAGTTTTGTTACATACAAGGGAATCTATAGAGAGCTCGGTTCAGGTCCTGACCCCATCACTGGTTTGCTGTGGCCTTGAACAAATCATTTGCTCTCTTGGGAACTCGAATTTTCCAGTTGTAGTAGTGATGATGGTCTTTACTGGGTTTTCCTCCCTCCTTTGGCTGCAGGATAGGTGTGTTGTTCAGTCATTTCAGTCCTGTCTGACTCTTTGTGAATCCACTTAGGGTTTTCTTGGTAAAGTGGTCTGGACTGGTTTGCCATTTCCTTCTCTGATCATTTTACACATGAAGAAACTGAGGAAAACAAGGTTAAGTAACTTGCCCAGGGTCACACAGCTAGTGTCTGAGGCAGGATTTGAACTCTGGTCTTTCTGACACCAGGCCTGGCATTCTATCCGCTATTCTATGCTTCACTTAAATCCAATTCACTTGCAAGTCAAGACACTGTGCATCTACAACAACAGCTGCTCCTGAGGGGATAGATAGGAAGGGTAAATTCTTAGAATTTAGAGCTGGGTGGGATTTTAGAGATTTAATCCAGAATCTTCATTTTCCAGAGTGGAAAACTAAGGGTTAGAAAGAGGAAAGAACCTTCCCAGGGTCATGTGGATATTCAAAACTGGGTAGTGATCAAATTAGGAGGAGAAGGTGAGACTGGTAACTTTGCACAGCCCTCCCTCACTTAAATCCAACTCACTTCCAAGTTCCAGCATCACCTCCCTGATGTCACAGTCCTCTTTGAGAATGACAAAAACAAACAACAATAGTTTTGACTCCTAAACCAAATACTCTTTCCACTGTTTTCAAAAGCATTCAATCTCGTGCAGCTGTGCTGGGAGCATTAGTATTACTACCTTTCCCCCATCTCATCTAACCCCTACACACTAGTCCAGCACCTGTGGTACAGATGGCGTGGGCTGGGGACAATCAGTGGGAGGGAGGACTGTTTCTCAGGTCTCTACACTCCACAGAGGTATGTAGAAGATCCATGGACTCCAAGGGAAAGGACCTGGATTCAAGTTCTGTGATAGTGGTCCGATCCCTCCCTGTCCTAATTCCTCAACCTATCCTCTGTAAAACACAAACAATAATCCCAACCCAGTCTCCCTGTTTCTCCAAGCCATGAATGGAAAAATATGGTATCTATTGCTATAATTATTATATCATTTTATATATTTATATATTATGTTATATGATTATGATTATATCATGATGAGAAGGAGAAAAGCAGCTTGCCATAGTTGTTTAGAAAGTAGCTTCAATGCCAGGAAGCCTTGGGTTTAGGTCCTGAGAAGTTACTTACCCTCTCAATGCTCTAGTAAACTCTCTAATATTATAAATTGCAAAGAAGTTGCTGATCTGCATTGGTGTATGGAGTTTTCTTATCTGGAAAGTCCCTAAACAAATGAAACTATAAATCCCATATCCAGGATCTGGATCTCCTTTTCTTGACATCTGGGCTTTCAAAAAATATATAGAACTGATGTGAAAAACATTTTTATTGGTATCTTTTGTTTTTACACCACCTTCCTATCCAAAGATATCCTTTCACCCTCCCTTCCCCCAGAGAACCATCCCTCACAACAAATAATTTAAAAAAAAATTTTTTTTAATTAAAAAAAAAAAAGAAAAATGCCAACTCAACAAAAACAACCAACACATCAACGAAGTCTTGCAGTATTGCATCAACTTCTCAAAAGTCATTCTGGAAAATGCCTCTTCAGCCAGAACCTCATTGGAAAGAGGAGGATGAAGAAGGGGGAAGGGGCCCTCTCGTCAAGAATGAGAGCAGTTAAAATTGCTCCCAAATCAGCAGCTTCCCTCAGGAGACCCTGCCTGGGATGGCTAGTGCTCTGGTCTCCTCTAGAGAGGCTGCCAAGCTCACCAATTTCTAACATCCTGGCCTCTGGCTTTCTCTCTTCAGAGGTTTCCTTCTTATGACTTCCCCATCCCTAAGCAGTGGTACTTGGCCTCTTTCTGCCCAGGCCCTGACTCTGAACTATTTCTCCCATAATCATAACTTCCCTTATCTAGGTACAGAACACTTTCCCATTGCCAGAGGACATAAGGGTCATGGGAAAAAAAAAAGACATCAAATGCTGTCACCTCTCAATTACTTGCAGTGAATGAATCTCTGCCTCTTGAGAACTGAGCTTAGCGGATCATAAGGAAAAAGACTTGCTAGCCCTGCTAGTTCTCACCAACCAGAATTTCTCAGGGAACAGGGCTAGAAATCTCTGGGGGCTCAGTCTTCTCTAAAAGTGCAATTCTGTGACTACCCAGGGAGAGATGAGAAGAGTTGAGGAGTGGGAAAAGTTACAGTCACTATTCTTTGGCAGTGGTTTAAATGAAAATCCCCAGAAGGTCTCTGCACCTTGAAGCAGCCAGGCTGAGCCTGACTGTAATCCCCTACAAAATCATAGCCCATGGCAAAAAGTCACACTCTTAGACCTGGGCCTAGAAGAAAACTGAGGCCAGGGCTCTATGAAGAAGCATTGGGCAGGGGATCTTCCGAAGAAATACATGGGAAATGAACGGTCATGGTCTCACAAAGGATACTTTCTTCCACATCATGAATAAAATATAGATCCTGATTCACAGCCCTCAAGGTGGATATCAAATGTGGGGAGACTAGAGGAAAAAGTAATGGAATATGAGCCTGAATATCAGGACATGTAGGGTCTAGTCTCAGATCTGCCGCTAACTCACCATATCACCTCTTCCCTTCTCAGATCCTCAGATTCCCCATCTGTAAAATGGGGAATAATCCTTCAATCGATCATGTGCTGAGAGGCAGGATCGTGAAGAGAGAGCCACACTTGGAACCAGGAAGACCTAGATTCCAGTCACGCCAGTTGCATGACTGTCACTTTACCTGTTAGAGATGTTGACAACTAAGACACTGTAAGTTTCAGAGAAGGTGCCCCACCTGCCCCCAGGGAGTTCCCTAGACTAAGGAAATCAGAGATGTAGTCCCTATTCGCCTACTATGTGCCAGGCATTGTATAAGAGACACAAACATAACCCTAAAACAATCCCTGTTCTCATCATGAGGGCTAACCTTCTAAACATTCTGGTTACATTCATTTACATTCCAATTACATTACATTCTAACAAGCTATGTTACCTTCCATCTTTCCAGAGCTTCTGTGATGATCAGATGAGATAATGGATGAGAAAGCATTTTAGAAACACATACAAGGATTGTTTTTGGTTTGGTTTGGTTTTTAATACTTTTCCAAACAAGTCTTAGTCAGCAGAAATAGGAAGACCAGGAGTGAGCCAGAAGTAGATTTCTGTGTACTCAGGCTCTTTCATCATCTGCGAAGACATTTCTGGGAAAGAGGATATCTGAATGGAGCCCTGGTGTGTTCCTGGGGCACAGGATGGTTTTCTGAGGGCAGAGGATATTGGGTCCTCATTGATCAAATGCCTGAGCAGAGGAATGATATGGTGAGAGGAGTGAAATAAAAAATTAATTGGGGGAGGGGCCTTGCAAAGAACAGATTGGAAACAGGAGATACCTGAGGCAGAAGAGTTTGGAGGACACTATAGCAGTCTAGACAAGAGGTGATAAGGATCTGAAAGGGTCTAAACGAGGATTGCAGCAAAACAGAGAGAAATGTTATGTGTGATTAAACACAGTGCTTGGCAATTGTTTGGATATGGGGGCAGGATGAGGCAGAGGAAAGAAACCAGGATAATTCTGAGGTTTTCAGACTGGAAGATGGTAGTGCCATCCGTAGAACTAGGAGGGGAGAGCCAGATTTGTCAGGGCAGAGTGGAGATAACAAATTCAGTATAGGACATGTTGAATTTGAGACTACCATCAGATATACAGGTAGATGTGCTGCCAATAAGTCTGTTTCATAGATGCAGGGTTCTGAGTCATAAGATCAGAGATAGAGAGTTGGAAGGAATCTTCAAAGTCATCTAGTCCAACCCTTTCTCAGATGAGGAAACTGAGGCACACGGAGGCTAAACAACTCACTTAAGGTCACACGGGCATAAAGGGCAGAACCAGAATGAAGACACATCTTCCGACTCCAAACCTAGCATTCCTTCCACCAAACCTCAACTTCTGAGTTAAGAAATGAAGTCGTGGGTGTAATGTTTGTGAAGTGGAAAGAACCCGAGACTTGAGGCCAGAAGATTTGAGGTCAAGTTCTGATCATTTGTTGTGTGACCTTGTTTAAGTCACTGTGGGCCTTGGTTTTCTTGTCTGTAAAATCGAGGGCTTGGACTAGATGCCTTCTGAGGTCTCTTTTAGCTCCAGAGTCTAATTTGTAATTCTACCTTCTCTGTCACCTCTTGCCAAGTTCTGGCTTCAGGATATTATCCACCTCCTAGAGCCAGAAAGTTTCCTTTTCTGAAGATTGAGGGAAATGAAATTCATGATTCTAAAGAACCCTCCTGGTTCCAATGTTTCCTGGTTCTTGAATGAATGAGTTTACCAAAGTTGAGACAGTAGGGAGGGAAAAGAACCAAAGACAGCCTTGGAACATATCTAGATTTAGCAAGTAGGAAGCCCAGACAGACAGGTAGAAAGAAACCAAGAGAAAGTAGTGAGTGTTACAGAAGGCAAGGGAAGTGAGAGAATTCAGAAGGACAAGATAGTCCAGGAAGTCAAGTGCTGCAAAAAGTAAAAAATGAGAAAGGATTATTCATTGAATTTATTGATTAGAGGGTCACTGGTTTGAGGGCATATTGTAGGGGGTTCAAGATTTATCTGGAGGGAGTAGGGAGAGGATAAGGAAACAGAGACTGGGAATATAGACAAAGAACAGGAACAGAGAAGGTGGCATGGGGTCCAGAACGCCTTGAGAGTAGATTTGTAGCATTGTGCCAAAAAGTACAACTGTTTCCCAATCTGTCAAGAACAGAGGTTGAAAAGGTTAAAACTTCAGCCAGGGCTTTCTGGAGTTAGACCTAGAGACGTCTCTGAAGAAAAAAGGTTACAAACCAGCTACAAAGATGGGTTATGACACCTCTCTAAGTGGGCTGTTTTAGAAGTCAACTTTCAGCCTGGAGACCAGGGGATGGAAAAGATACTCTCAAGGAAAGGTCATGGGAGAATTTAGGAAACAGAAATCCTAGGATAATCCGAAAACTTCAGTTTCACCAAATCTCAACTTCATCTACGACCTAGCAACTCCTTCTTTAGTGCCTCTCTCTTTCAGAGGAGTAAGAACTTCCTAACTTCTCTAGATAGTATGGGTAGGTGGAAAGTACACTGAGTTTAAAGCCAGAGGAAGTGGATTTGAATCCTGCTACTTACTTGACCTTGGGCAATCCATTTCCCTTCAGTTTCTTCATCTATAAAATGAGAACCTTGGTTCAGATAATCTCTAAAATCCCTTTCAGCTCTGATTTTTTCCTCCATGAGCAGATAAATGGCCCAAAAGGACCCAAAAAAGCCTCCCAGACTCCAAAGAAAGGAGGATTAGCTGTGTATTGTAATTCAGAAGGAGGTAGACCTTTGTAGTTTTCGGTTATGTGTGGGAGAGGGAGAAGGGTTCACCAGTTCTGGACCTGGAAGGAAGGAAGGGGTCAGCATGCTATACAATGAAATGGAACACCGACTCTAGACTCAGAAGATGTGGGTTCAAATCCTACCTCTGACACTATGTGTGTAATCTTAAGTAAATCAATAGGTGACCCAGGGCCTTAGTTTAAATGAAGATTTTGGATTAAATAGGCTCTGCACTCCCTTTTAGATCTATAATCCTGTGATCACCTCTTCCTAGAAATAAAAATAGGGAAAGGATAAAACCTAAAAGCCCCAGAATCTTGGCTTGAAGATTCAAGCAAGATGCAGGGACTGGGGGAGGGAAGGAAGAAAGGGTCCTTAGGGAAGCAGAACCCGTTTCTCACAAACAATAAGATGCCCTCTAGTGGCTCCAGGTATCATATTTTACAGCCTTTACAAACACCTCCCTCCTTTTTTCCCCTTCCAAAAATAGATTTCTTTCTCCCTCACCCCACCCCCTGGAGAGAATTGACCTAATCTCCATGCCTACAAGCTCTTCTCATCCTGTTCCAACCCAGCCAAGCCAGGGAAACACCCCTGTCCTTGTTAGTACATGTGCACATGTAGCTGTATGTTCTTCTATGTCTTGGAGTCAGTGGATCTGTTTATATTTGTCACTGGGTGCACCTTGTTTGCATCTGGGAGGGAGGAGGATTGTAGGGAATAGGAGGTTCCTGCTGTACAGAAAAATGAGGCTGGGACCACATCCCCCGCTGCATCCAGGAGAGTTGGGGAAGAAAACACAAAGACCCTGTTTCCTGAGCCTGGTCCACCCCAAGGTCATGACAGGGAGTGAAGCCTTGGGAACATCATTTGACTTCAAACCCAGGAGTGGACAAAGACAGGACTGGAGGTAAGAAAGGAGACCTAGGCCTTAACCTCAGCTCAGGTGGATGTGGTCTTTGAGGGAGTAAATTTCTTTCCTTCTCTGGGTCTCAAGTTTTCTCTTCTGAAAAGTGGGAATAATAAATAACTCAGGCTGATGAAAGAAATTGACAGCATCTCCCTGTGAAAAGACAGTATGGACAATCAGACTTACAGCTAAAACACCAGGGTTTGAATCTTAGCAGTTGCGACCTTGGGCCACTTCCTCAACTATAAAATGAGCTTACTCATATTTGGTGGTGAAGAAAATATTTCGTAAGCCTTAAAAGTGCTATACGTGTGTTGTTCAGTCGTTTGAGTCTTGTTAGGGGCATTGTGACTCCCATTTGGAGTTTTCTTGGCAAAGATACTGGAGTGTTTTGCTGCTTTCTTTTCTAGTTCATTTTACAGATGAGGAAACTAAGGCAAACAGTTAAGTGACTTACTTGCCCAAAGTCTCACAGCTAGTAAGTGTCTGAGGCCAGATTTGAACTCAAGAAGACAAGTCTTCCTGACTTCAGGCCCAGTACTTTGCTACTGTGCCAGCTATCTGCCCTATTGAAATAAAATATTATTAATAATTATTATATTATATAATATATTATTATATATTATATAATAATAATTATAATATTAATTAATAATTAATCATTTTAATTTGCTTTGGGATAAAAAAACTGAAAAGTGCTGCCAAGGGTAAGGTATTATTGGGAGATTGAACAAATAAACCCCTCGGTCTCAGTTTCCTCCTCTACAAAATAGGGAGACTAGAAATTTGCCCTGTCACTTAAGGATTCTTTAAAGGGTCTGCAAATAAAGATATTTTGGAAAATGTAAGGTGCAGTCTGGAATCATAACTTTAATAAACATTTATTAAGCACCTACTATGTGCTTAACAGGCACTGTGCTATGTATCATTAACATTATTACTTTATATAAGGAATTAGGTCAGGTCCTGCAGCAAACATCACCTCAGACCCCTCCCTTCCTCTGTACTTGGGTCTGTCCCTGGCCCAGTGTCCAGGAGGTAGGTCCACACTGTTGCATTAGTGGGATAAGAAATTAGCTCAAAGGGTGGGGTTAAGGGGACTTGGAGAGGGGGGAGTAAGGAAGCATTTGTTGTTTGTTTTTGCCAAAGATCCTGAGATGCATATGAGTGTTGGCATCCTAGGCCCCAATGGGACAAAAACCAATGAGCAAAGGCTTAGTTCCAGTTAAAGCTTGGAATAAGAGTGGCTTCATTTATTTATGTACTTTTAAATTGGTTAATTTAGCAGCCCCTGCAGCCCTGCCCTGTCAGGCCCCATCTTTGGAGAGATGCCCAGTTTGTCCAGGGTGTGGCAGATGCATGCAGGCATGCCAGGTGAGGACACTCAGCCCGAATGGGTCACTTCCTGGATGCCAGCCAGGGCCCTACCCCATCAGAGACGGCCCTCCCAGGCCTCATCCATTTCCCTACCCCTAGGAGTATATGGGGAGAGGGGAAGAAAGAAAGGGTGCCAGGTAGGTCCCTCTGCCCTCACCTGCATCTCCTGACCTTAGAATAAACCACAATAGCTTCAAATCCTGACAGGATCAATCTGCAGTGGACCAGATCTAAGAAAGAAAAGTGACTCATTCCCCAACGCAGATTCAGTTCCCCACCAACCTGAGAACTTCTCCCAAATCTAAGCTGCTTCCAACTCTCCCTCCTCTGGTCCCCCTCCCCAGATAAGCTTCTGTGAGCTGGGAAAGTCAGCACCTGTTGGACCCCTGAACTCAGTGCCCAGATTGGGGTGGAAAATGGGTCAGAAAAGAGTCAGAAGGGGAGACAGAATGACTCTAGAGCCAAGCTGGGCTTAACCGAAAATGAAGTTCATTCATTCACTCACCCAAAATTTATTAAGCGCTGCTGTATGCCTTATGCTCGGCATTACCAGAGGTACAAAGATTAGAGAAAGTTTTCAGCACTCCCTTGGTAATAACTGCTCCAGCTGCCCCAGCCCTGGGCAAGGGTCCGCCCTTTGAATCACTACCCCAACACCCCCCTCTTCTCACAGAAGAACCAGAGAAGAACCCGGAGACAGACACACCAAAAACCAGAACACAGCACGGAAACTGAGCCCCAAGCAGAGTTAATGGATTGAGAGAGCCCTCTCCTGACCCTCCAGGGGCACAGAGATGGTACAGGAGTACCAAGTTCTCTCCCAGACAGTCACACACAGAAAAAACGGCCCTCTGCCCTGCAACCTGGCCAGGGATCTCTCTCCCTACTGGAAATCAGGAAACTGAGGCAGAAAAATGCAAGGGAGATCCCAGGTACCCAGAACCTCGCCTGGGCGTGGCTGGAGTCCCGGCTCCGAAGAGCGCTCCATGCGGCACCTGGGACCACGCCCTAAGATGATGCTGCCTCGGCGGGAGGTGGGAGCTGGAATCCCACTTTATGATGGGACTCCCAGTAGTATCCACAGTACAACGAGCACACCCAACCATACACACATATTGAGGGCCAACTCACTCACAGACCCACAGCCTGGGACCTCACATTTCTAAAGCACTTTAAGGTTTAGAAAAAGCTTTCTTCCCAACAACCCTGTGTATGGGGTAAGAAGTGACAAGGATTGCCTCCGTTTCTCAGATGAGTCTCGGAGCGGTGGCTTGCCCACGGTTAAGTGTCACACTAATCTGGGTCTCCAAACTCTCTTTCCACTACATCAGACCCAGTCACACACACACAGACACACACACACACACACACACACACACACACATATCAAAGTCACACACACCAAAGTCATGCACATGGAAACAAACGTCAAATTACACATTCCCCACCCCCGCTTTCCAAGCACACGCCAAATCACACACGAACACACAAAGGCACGCACATGCCAAGTCAGACATACAAGGACCACCACCCCTCGACCCCCCTGGCCTGTCCCCCAAAGGAAAGCAAATCTAGGAAAGAGAAAGCGCACCACTGGCAGGGGATCCGGGCCAGTTGGGAAGCACCAGGTGGAAGCAGTCGCACATCTCGGCGGGTGGCTGCGGGCCCCGATCGGCTCCGCTCGGATCTGCACTGTCAGGGTCCGCTTGCCGGCGGGCGAGCGGAAGGCGGCCGGCCCCGCACTGACTGCAGAGCTCTGGCAGCCTGGTCCCTAGTCCGGCCCCCAATGCCCACCCTCGGCTCCCTAGGCCCGCCTGGCCGGGGCGGGGCCAGACCAGAGTAGCCCCGCCCGGGCCACTGCGGAGCAGGGTGGGACAGACTGGGGGGCGCCGGGTGGTGCTGAGGGACGAGGTGCAGGCCCTGCTCGGACTCATTCACCTCATTGGTTCCTGCGAATGTATGACCCGCCCACAGGGAAGGGAGGGGGGCGTTGGCTCATGCTGAGTGGGCGGGACCCCAAGTGTCAGAGGCCGATGGACTCCGCTTTGGGGCAAGGGTTGCCTGCCTCTCGAATTCCAGACCTGGGCCTGCTGGAAGATGAAAAAGGGGCCGGACCAAGGGCACTTACTACAGGTGGCGCGTCTACACCAGCCACATACTGCACAACATTGTAAGGACATCATACAAGGTCTACAGGGCTTGGAAGCCTTGAATTTCAGGCAGCATTTTATATTTTACTTAATAGATAACAGTGAATACTCGGCCTCTGTCCTGCAGAAAGCACTAAATATGGCCTATGGAGCCAAGGATTTTACCAGTTTACAGAAGGGGTGTCAATGCCCCAGAGTCTGAGGGAGGTTGGTCTCCTATAGCTACCTTCATCCAGGCCTCCTTTGAGTTTATAATCTAGAACCCATAAAGTTGAAAAAATGAAAGATGAAAACCCAACATTTCTATTGAATTCAGTCCACCCAGGTGTATAGCATTGTCTATGCTAGTGTTTCCCAAATCATTTGACCACAGAATACTTTGGACATCTATTGATAGAACCATACATTTTGTTACAGAGGACAGGGGTCCCTGGGATCCCCTTGGAATAAAAGAGGGTGGAGGAATTTAGATCAAAATAGAGACTATCACATAGCACTCAGTACATCCTCTAACCATGTCACACTGTATATTATAGCTATCACTATGTCTTACCCTCCCTACTAGACTGAGACCTCCATGAGGCCAAGAATCCCCAATATCAAACAGAATTCTCTGTTCATAGTAAGTATTTAATAAATGTTTATTGAATGGATGGATATAATCATATTTTCATCCAAAAACATGCATGAGATCTATATGTTTGATACACATGAAATTGTGTCAGGCATTGTATTTGTTACTGTGAATAGTGATTAAAATCATAACTCCAACACTCAGCTGTATGATTGGGCAAGTCCCTTAACTCCTCTTTTTTCTTTTCTGTATAATTGGGGGCGGGCAGGGGGGGGGGCAGGGGAAGGTTGAACTACATCACCTGAGATAACTAGATAAGCCTGAGAGAAGCCCTTCTGACTCTAAGTTTATGATTTTATAAATTTGATATTTTGGAGGAAAAAGCAATAGTAGACTCAGAACCATCTGATATCTTGAAGATCTCTTCCAGCTATGAATCCTAAGCTGTATTGTTGGCTTTTTCTCCATCATTTTCTTATGTCTGGAAATCAACAAAACAATAACTTGAGCCATGATTTATAGGATTTGCTTATTTCTGAGATGTAAATGTTCACACTGAAAAGTTAACAATAAACTCAATGGAGCCCGTACCATATAACAAAGACGACTTTCCCTCTACTGTATGTACTACTACCACAGTGATAGTGGTGGGATCATCTCCAGTTGTCCTGATGTATATCTGACCACTCAACCCAGATGGTTCTGGAAGTGAAAGTGAGGCTGGTGACTTAGCACAACCCTAATTCACATCCAATTCACTTACCTCAACCTAAGTAAGTACCTGCATAGACCTTGGCCTACAGGGGCCATGGTCTCCCAGTGCATCCTGAATCAGATGGCTCTGGAGGAGAAGTGAGGCTGGTGACCTGCACAGCCTTCCCTCACTCAAAATAAAGTCAAGCGCAAGTCATGTCATCATTTCTCTGATGGCATGGTCTTCTTCGGCAAGGAAGGACGAACACAACAACAACATGGCATCACCTCCCTGTCATGGTCCTCTTTGAGAATGAAGGACAAACAACGGCAGCAGTGGTGGCAGCAAGAGGGTGTGACTTTCCCCACTTTTTTTGGTACACTTGCTGATGCCTTCACATCATTATATTCCCAAATTTTCTGGGTGAGGTCAATGAGCCAGAAAAATGAGAAATCTCCTCAAATGAATACAGTTGCTTCTACCACAAGGCTTACACCAATATTGTTCTAGGGGTATACTGGAACTTGCTTGACATAGCTCAAGAGAGCCAATTTTTCATTTTCAGCGTCATCACTTACACATCAGAAATCAGCAAATGTGACAAATCAGGTCGTAATTTATTCTTTTAATTGTCCAGGATTTAAAAAGTGATAAGGAAAATGCTAATCATGTAAAATTAAACTTTAAAAATCACATGTGCTTTTTTTTTTTTGGAAAGCTGGTTATTAAACATTTATCAACACACTTCTATATAATTCCCAAACAAAGCTAATCACTGAACTTAATTGAGCCAAGACTGAGTTCTCTTATCAGGGATGTCATATAGAGGATTCATCTATAAGGTGGAAAATTGCACTGAATGTGGCCCCTAAGGTTTCTTCCAGCTCTGAAGATTTTTGACACACTATTTGTGTGTAAACAGGACCCAATGGAAAGCCTCACTTGAATGTGACTTTCTGGGCCCTACTTGCCTCATTCACTAGGGCCTCAAACATTTCCTTAGCTTCCACTGCTGTAGAAGAGGTTTTAGTACCTCCCTGTGGTCCCTAGGTCCCAGGTTCTTTACCCACTTTCTTTTCCTGTTGAGTCCCTCTACTTCAGCCTCTTTTCCCAAATATTCCTCAGTATCCCTATAAGCACCCCCAAAATAGGAAGAACAGACCATCATTTCCAATAGAATTTTCCCCTAATAGTTTCCTACTACCCCAGGGTCAGTGGGCATTGTCCAAAATTGGGATGTCTCGTTCACTGTAACTGTATAGTAATAACAGCTGACATTATTTATTTATATGTTGCATACATTGGAGGCAGTGTAGTGCAGTGAATGGGCCACTAGATGGCGCAGTGGATAGCTTGCCAGGCCTGAAGTCAGGAAAACTCATCTTCCTGAGTTCAAATCCAGCCTCAGAGGCATACTAACTGTGTGACCCTGGGCAAATCACTTAACACTGCCTCAGTTTCCTCATCTATAAAATGATCTGGAGAAGGAAATGGCAAACCACTCCAGTGTCTTTGCCAAGAAAATCCCAAATAGGTTCATGAAGAGTCAGATGATACAACTGAAATAAGTAAACAAGAAAGGGTAGTGGATAAGGCCTGGGATCAGAAGCGGAGATACCCAGGTTTAATTCCAGCTTCTAATACCTTAACTGCCTATGTGACTAAGGACAAATCACTTAACCTACGTGTGCCTCTGTTTGTTTTCACTAACTCGTACTTGTTTGCAATGGTGAGAGAGTTCTCATATTGTTGACAAAACTGCATAGTAACATGTTCAGAAATTACTTCATTTCAGTCCTCTGTTATTGTCATCATCCTTATTTTAAAGGTAAGGGAAACAAGGCAGAAACAGATGGAATAACTTACCCAGGGTCACATGGCTTGTAGGGGTTGAAGGTGGGATTAAAACTCAGATTTCTCATGACTCTAAGTGTAACATTTTTTCCACTATATGATGCTGCCTTTTTTTTATTACCGTTTTGTTTATATAAATAACATAAAATAATCATGTAAAATAATAACAAAAGGACCTATTAAATACACCGAGAAAAAGTAATTGGAAGGAAAAACAGGAGCAAGTAAGATGTTACTACTATTTCATTAAAATTTACATACATAGTCTTGCCTTCAAAAAACTATAAATAGTTTTTGGTTTTATCATTTCATTTACCATTTTGTTTGTTTAGTTGACTGCTTAGTGGATGACCCTGTTTTTGACGTTCTCTGACCTTCAAAAACATGCCTCTGTTGCTATCTCATCCTGGAGCTTTTATGAGCTCCGGGGACCTCCTCACTCTGGAACATGTGACTAAGTGGCCCATGATTGCCCACCCTGGAATATCCTTCCAGACACCTCCCTACCTCCCATATCCCTGGTGAGTTCCATTTTCAGTATCCATTTTGAGAAGGAGCCCAGGTTGACTTGCCTTCATTTCCCTCCCAGCCCTGTACTTCATTTTCTCAGGAATTCAGAATCATTCCCTGGTACTGAGTACCTTTGTTCCCTCTTCCGTCAAACCCTATCTCCCTTTATATATAGTCTTACCCCATTGGAATTTAATCCCCAAGAGGGCAGGCAATGCCTTTTTTTGCTTTGTATTTGTATGTAAAGCAGAATTGAAATAGCTCAAAAGAAATGCAGGATGGGCAAATTTAGAGAATCCACCCCAAATGTTCTCATGGACTATTTGTGCTGGACCTGTGGTAGAGCATTCTAAGCTCCTATGGGTCTGATCAACCACAGTCAGACACACTGAAACTTGACTCTAGCATAGTGATGTCATTTTGGTCCTCTTCGAAGATATGCCCAGTGCTTAGCACAGTACCTAGCACATAGTAATGGCTTATTGTAAATGCTTATGTCTTTCTTTCCTAATCATTTTTTTTAATTTGTAAATTTCAACCTCTGTCAGACTTGTATTTGACTGATGTATTCTGATTGTAAGGTGACAAGAACTTTCTCTTTTCCTACTTGTGTTTCTTTATCCCCTGATAGTAAGAGATGCCATAAGATACCTAGATAAGCTAAAGTATAACCTCTCTAGTTGTAGAAAAGACTTAGAAAGTTCAGTACTTCTTATTTTCGAATACAAGTAGTACTCCTTAATCCACATTTATCTAGTGTTACTTTGGAATGCATATATTCTCTTGTCTTTGTGAATAAACCCTAAAAATGCATTTTTATGGTCTGGAATATGTAGAGATGAGGGGTAGGAAGGGAAATGTTGGTACGAGGAAAAGGTGCCCTGACACATCAGAAATGACCCAGGAAGGAAAAAGACATTAAAAGATTAGGTGCAGTGTAAGTCTTTGAGATCAGGTAATCAAGCCTGGAAGAAGGGAAAGAGAGGATGTCCAACACAAGCATCTAGTTATGGTAACAGCAGAAGAAAGTGGAAAGCAGTTAGAAATTGGAATTGCTGAACCCCAAGAGCCAAGGAGACAGGACATCACAGAGGCATCAGACCTTGGATTTAGATTAAGGATCAGGGAAGTTGAATAAAGTAAAGAAATGTGCAGAACCAAAAGAATATTGTACATAGTGACAGCAATATTGTTTGAATAATGACTTTGAGCAAATAAGTTATTTTGACTAATATAAATACTCAAATTAACTGTAAAGAACATATGAAGAAAGACACTATCTGCATCCAGAGGAAAAAAACTAAAAAAAAAAAGTATAGAATAATTTTATACATGCATGCACACACAGGTTTATACATATATATACATACATATACTTATTTGTGTCTAATGGTGGTCATCTTTAGGGAGGGGAGGAGGGAAGGAAAAAAGGAAAAAAAAAAGAAAAAAATTTACATGATAACTTTGTTGTACGTTTAAAAATTAAGAAGAGTAAGTTGTACATAATAGATTTGCAGTTTCATTGCAATCATCTTTTTATTATACTGTTATGTAAATACTGACTTTATTCCATAAGTTAAAAATGATTTTTTTTTTTAAAAAGGGTAAAGTAGAAAGATGGTCTCCTTAACTCCAAAAGGATGAATTGAAGCCTTCCTCTTGGAGCTAGAAAGTTAATGTGTTTTTTAGTCACCAGGGGGCACTGGTAAGAAGCACTGATTTTATTCAATATTAAAGACCAAGTGCTACCCATCATTCCCCAATTGCCATGCATACCACCCAAAAACATATCCCAACACCCTGGGGTCATTGCCAAGTTCTCTCTGCTTCTTAGAGATCTGGTTGCCTCTTTCCCTAGCTCCACCATTTTGTGGATGAAACCGCTTTTTTCTTTAGTATAAGACAGTGACTTCCAAGCTTTATGAGCAATTGTGACTCCTTTTTTAATTTAAAAAAAAAACCATACTATGTCCCCCACTTTAAAAAATAAATATTTTATTGATAACTTGATGTCAAACATCAGTACAAGTACCTAAATGTATTTTGTGATCATTTACAATTAAATTAATTTTGATGAATAAACTATCATAACCTTTTTTTCCCCATATATCTATCAATCCACCTTCCCCGCCCCCCCAGAAGAAGCAAAAAATAACAAAGACACATTAGCCATGTCAGAAAATGCCTGCCTGGTTCTGTAGCCCTCTAGTCTATCATCACTCTCTTCTGAAGAATGTCCCCCTCCATCTTTTGGAGTCCGGATTAGTCTCTACTTTGGCCAGAATTCTGGGGTCTTTCAAAGTTGTTTCTTCTACATTATTATTGTGGTCTCCCCATAAGTTGTTCTCCTGATTCTACTAACTTCACTCTGCATCAGTTCATAAACGTCTCCATAGTTTTCCTTACTCTATCACATGTCTCATTTCTTATCATGAAACAAAATTACGTTATATTCATATGCCATGATTTTGTTCAATCATTCCTCAATTAAGGGATACTTATTTTATATCTGTGTCATTGCTGCAACAAAACATGCTGCTATATAAATATTCTTATACGTATGGGACTCCCCCATAGGCAGCTAGGTAGCAGAGTGGATAGAGGGCCAGGCCTAGAATCAGGCGAACTTATCTTCATGAGTTTAGATCTGGCCTCAGACACTCACTAGCTATGTGACCCTGGGCAAGTCACCTAACCCTGTTTACCTCAATTTCTCCTTTATAAAATGAGTCAGAGGGAAATGGCAAACCACTCCAAGAAAACCCCAAATGGGGTCAGGAAAAGTTAGACATGATTAAACAGCAACTTTTCATAAAACAATCTATACAAGTAATTTTAGCTCATATTAGATTAAGATGATTATAATTTTATGTCAGCACAAGCAAAACTTAAACATACAGGGCAAATAACTAATGCTGTATTCTATTCATTATCATGGTATCTTAGACTTAGAATGGAAAGACCTTCTAGATCATCTAGTCACAACTCCTTCATTTTACACTTAAGGAAACTGAGGTCCGGAAAGGTTAAGTGACTGCCCAAGGTCGCCTAGAACTTGAACTAAATAAAGTCTTCTGACTCCAAATATAATATTCCTTTTGCTGCCATGCAGCGTTAATGGGAAAAAACACTGGCAATGGAAGACCCCCTGATCTTTAAATACATTGAAAGTTATGGTAGGGATCTGGGGCCCCAAATGGAGAAAAGCCATGGTATCGTCCCCATCCTTCCAAAAGGGAAGTTCCCCCTCTAGCAAAGGCCTGCATTGTATAAGGTGCCCAGTCAGAGTCCACTTTACTCCCAGCACCACTCCTCTGACAATGGATTTTGGTGCCTTCTCCCCAGTAATCTCACCCTTACGTGGCTTCTCCTTCCCACCCCTACCACTGCCTCCTGCTTTCCACTTTTATGTTTTTGTTGTTTCTCTCATTAGAATGTAAGCTCTTTGCAGGTAGACATTGTCTTTTTGGTTTGTATTTTTATCCCAATGTCTATGGCAGTGCCTGGCAAGTAGAAAGCATTGAATAAATGTTCTATCTATTTCTATCATGCATCTATTTATCTTCTATCTCTGTCACCTATCTCTAGCTACCTGTCTGTGTCCATCTGTCCATCTACCTCTGTCTGTCCATCCATCCATCTATCTATCTTCTAATCCACAGTCTTGCTTTTGTTTGTTTTTATTGGAATAAAAATCTGCATTTATATAGGACTTGTACCCAAGAATATTAATTGATTTTGGCCAATGCTTCTAACTCTCCCTGAGGGGTATCATGTCCCAGGGACTGTACCTCATAACTTGAAAAGTCTCTGGTCAAGGGCATTTATGAATGGATTAACCAATCAGATATTGGCTCAGCCCCAAACCTTCTAGCAAATCTCTTCTTCATCACATCATTGAATGCATGCTTCAGTGGACATTGAAGGACAAAAGAGTAGATGTAAGGGAAAAAAGAAGTGTCAGAGACATTCCTCTTAAGAGTAGTTCTCCAGATAGCAAAATATTCAGCTGGAAGAAAACAGGAAAGAGACCAAGATCCAAATCACCATCTTGTTCTAGAGAACATCAGCCTTGTTTACTTTCTGGAAGAAGTACGTTCTGGCCCACTTTCCCAGATCTGGACAGACCACATGTGCTCCTCAAAGTTCTAGGGTGACCCCTTAGAGTTCAAGATGTCCCTTCTATAAATTGACTAGCTCAGACCCCCACTAGCTATGTTTCCCTCAAATTAGGTACCAACAACCAGCTAGTACTCCAGCTCCATTTAACCATTTAGCATCAATTAGCTTTTAGAAAGCAGCAAGGTGGCACAGTGGAGAGAGCACTGGACTGAGAATCAGGAAGATGTCCTCCTAAGTTCAAACCCAACCTTAGACACCTACTAGCTGTATGAACCTGATTAAGTCACTTAATCCTATTTGCCTCAGTTTCTTCACCTGTAAAATAAAATGAAAAAGGAAATAGCAAACTACTCCACTATCTTTACCAAGAAAACTCCCAATAGAGTCACAAAGAATCAGATGTGATTGAAAAAATGACTAAACAACATTTACCTCAAAGAGTTTAGCAAGAACAAAAGTTAAAACATCTTGGCAGCACATTTTCTCGTGTCCCACCTTGGTCTCTGAAGGGAATGGGACACTGGTCTTGCCAGATTCGTGTCTAAATGTGGCATCGTTTTCAGACAAAGTCCTTGTCTCCTCTATGGGGTCCTGAAAGTCACTCGCAAATATCACTGCTTGCTACTTGGACACTGATGATGAGTTGCTACAAAACCTAAACACGGGATGCCACTCTCCTTTCGTTTAAAATGGAAAAGAGCAAAGACTGAGAAAAGAACCCAGGTCTGTATTCATATTCACAGGGTCACATAGCCTTGGAGGGGAGAAGATCCCAGGCTTTCCTCTACACCTTTGCCTCTCATTGGACACTGTGAGCAAAGGAGTCAAATAAAGAGGTAGAGAGGAAACATAAGTTGAGACCAGGCCAACAACACTGACTGAGGCCTTTTTGAAGATGCCCCAGTTCTGACTAGTCAGCCAATTAAATCAAGCTCTTTCTAACCATGTATTTAGCAGAGGAGAACCAGTTACAGAATGCCTAGACATTAGCCATACTTTCTCCAAGGCATTTCTGTTCTATATCATTATAACTCTTCCAGAACAGGATCCTCCACCTCTACAGATCATCCAGGGTTCTTTGTGCATGTGCCAGACTCTCCTCACAGTGACATAGAAGATGCTGATGCAGTTCTAGTAGTAAGACTTCTTGTGGACCTAGAAAACATGTTAAAATTAATCAAGCAGCTGAAGAAAATCCTAGGTCATCTGAGAGCAAAGTCAAAAAGTAGAATAAGAAGGTCAAGGTCCTATAGTCACTTTTCACTAGAAAGATCTGACCAGAGAAGGAAGAACTCCCTTGAAGGAGATTGCTGGAAAGGCAGAAGGGAGAAAAGAGAAGGAAAAGAGATTGGATGGTACGTAGGGCAGGATACTAGCCCATCTCCCTTCTCTGACCCTTAGAACTAGCTGTCCCTCATATCTGGAACGCATTGCTCCTCATTGTCACCTTATAGAATGCCAGTACCTTATCAAGTATCACTTTCTAAATTAAACCTTTCCTGATTCCCTCAACAGCTAATGACCTCTCTCTCCAATTACCCTGCTTTTAACTAGTTTGTCATTCATATGTATTCTATATTTATTCTAACTTAGTCTAACAATTTATTCTATATTTATTCTATATATACTGTCTTTACATTTATTCAAAATATTCTATATTTATTCTAATATTATCTATTTCTTTGCTGTTTCCCCCTGTTAGACTACAAATGCCTTGAGACAAAGGACTGTTTCATTCACTGATTTTGTATCCGGGTAGTCTTTTTAAGGATTGCACTGCTCACCTCCAAGTATAAGGAAGAGATTAGAAAAGATGCCCTAAAAATTGTCTGCTTACCCAATCTTAACCTGATTACTGCTGCAGGCGGGGATCTGACCTTGTGGTTGAAACACACAGAAAAAAATGTACAAAAACATCTGCAAAGATAATTCAACTCAACATCAGAACATGGTATGTTCATACTCTATAGACAATACAAAATCCAGTAGAACTGAAAGACAAACAGTTCTTGTAGTGAGAGAATTCAGCAGGTATCATATTCAAATAGCAGCCCTGAGAGAAACAAGGCTGGTAAATGAAGGCCAGTTTACTGAAGTTGGAGCTGGATACACATTTTTCTGGCTTGGTCATAGTGAAGGGGAGTTCCATGAAGCTGGTATAGGTTTTGAAATCAAAACTATCTAGTCAACAAACTTGTGTGCCAACTAAAAAGACTGACTGACAGGCTCAAATTGCCATATGCATAAAAACATCATACCACCATTATCAGTGCCTATACTCCCACCATGACGAACCCTGATGAGGTCAAAGAAAAATTTTATGAAGACCTGGAGACCCTTATCATCAATGTGCCAAAAGGGAACAAGTTTATAATTCTGGGTGATTTAAATGCTAGCATAGACTCAGACTACCAAACTTAGGGAGTCCTAGGGAGGAATGGAGTTGGAAATAGCAACAGCAATGGTCACTTATTACTGAAGACTTGAGCATCTCATGACCTTCTTGTCACCAACACTGTCTTCTGTCTACCTAAATGCAATACAACTTTATGGATACAAAAGAAATGCAGCAAACACTGGCATTTAACATACTATGTGACTGTAAAAAGAAGAGACAGACAGGATGTGAGAGTAATAAAGGCAATGTGTGATGTAGCGTGCTGGACTGATCATAGACTTATCTTCTCCAAATTAAATATTCACATTCAACAGAAGTGCCACCCTCAAGGCAAAATGACTAGTAGAAGAATTAATGTCAACAAATCAGAAATCTTCTCTGAGCAGGAATAGTTTGTTGCTAAGTTGGAAGAAAAGTTGAGCCAACACACAGTTGGCAGCAGTGGAGCAGAAAAGAAACAGGCACCTTTCAGAGATTTGACGTACAGCACTGCTTTTGCTGATCTGGGTCAGAATGCTCACTGGTTTGATGAAAATGATGGGAAAATTCAGAAGCTGATGAATGAAAAACAAGAACTCCACAGCGTTTACCAGTAGGATAGTTCACTCAGTTCTAAGAAAGCAGCATTTAATTCCATCAAAAGTAAAGTACAAGCAAAGCTTAGAGAGATGCAGGATTCTTGGTTCAGTAAGAAGGCAGTTGAAATTCAGTTTTGTGCTGAGACTAACAATCCAAAGTGCTTTTATGGTGCCCTGAAGGCTATTTATGGGCCAAAGAACTATGTACATCTCTACTACTCAGTGCTGAGGGAGCCACATTGATTAGTGATAAGGACATGCTCTTAGAGAGATGGGCTGAACACTTCTGTAATGTTCTTAACAGACCATCATCAATCAATGCTGAAGCCATTAACCATTTACCTCAGGTTGAAGTCAATCTCTCCCTAACTGAAGTTCCAACTAAAGGAGAGGTTTTGAGTGCCATTATTCTCCTTTCATGAGGCAAAGCACTTCATGCTGATTCTATTACTGCTGAGATTTACAAGCTAGGGGGTCCATCGCTCATACAAAAACTGACTGAAATTTTCTAGGTTATTTGGCAAGAGGAGGTTATCCCCTAGGAGTTCCAGGATGCTTCCATTGTCCATCATTATAAAGGCAAAGGAAATAGATTATCTTGTGACAATCATAAGGGGGTCCCTCTCTTAGTCCCTGCTAGCAAGATTCTTGGCAGAGTTCTCCTTAATAAGCTGATACTTCACCTGGAAGATGGTCATCTGCCTGAGAGCCAGTGTGACTCCAGAAAGGGAAGAGGAACAATAAATAAATATGTTGTTTGCCAAGAGAAATTCCAAGAGCAGAACAAAGATCTGTACACAACATTTGTAAATCTGACCAAGGCTTTTGATACTATCAGTCATGAGGGCTTATGGAAAATTATGTCAAAATTTGGTTGCCTGGAGAAATTCATCAGTAATGTATGTTAATTTCATGAAAGCATGCTTGCCCAGGTTCTGGATAATGGACGATGCTCTCATGCTTTTCCAGTCACCAATGGATTTAAACAAGGCTGTGTGCTTACTCCTATTCTTTTTAGCAGTTTTCAGCCATGTTGTCAAACGCCTTCAAAGAGGAAAGGCATGGCATCAAGGTCAGTTACTATACTGTTGGTAAATTCTTCAATTTGAAAGGCTACAAACCAAGACAAAAGTGAAGGGAATGTTGGTGCATGATTTTCTATTTGCAGATGATTGTGCACTAAATTCAGCCTCTGAAGCTGAGATACAACAAAGCATGGATTGATTTCTGCTGCTTATGCTAATTTTGGCCTAACAGTTAACATCAAGAAAACACAGGTGCTCCATCACCACCACACCATTCATATGTAGAACCATCTGTTACAGCAAATGGAGAAGTTTAGAATGCTGTGGATAAGTTCACTTACCTTGGCAGTGTACTTTCCAGGGATATACACATTGATAATGAGGTTGACACCTGCCTTGCCAGAGCTAGCTCAGTGTTTGGGGGGCTCAAAGGGAAAAATAGCACTTTTGCTGGTTTCTCCCTAGGAGAGAAGAGGTATTAGACTGATCACCAAACTGAAGGTCTGTAGAAGTGCTGTGCTGACCTCAGTGCTGTATGCCTGTGAAACCTGGACAGTATGCCAATGCTAAGCCAGCAAACTGACCTGCTTCCATTTAAATTGTCTTAGGAAGATTCTGAAGATCACCAGGCAGTATAAGATACCTGACACCGAGGTCCTTTCTAAACTTCCAAGCATTCAAACTCTACTGCACAGAGCACAACTCTAATGGGTTAGCCACATTGTCTGAATGCCAAATGCATGTTGCCAAAAGGACTATTTTGTGGAGAACTCACGCAAGGCAAGTGCTCTCATGGTGGTCAGAAGAAGTGATACAAGGACATTGTCAAGGCCTCTCTTAAGAACTTTGGAACTGACTGTGTGACATGAGAGACACTGGTCCAGGACCGCTCAGCATGGCGTGCCTACCTCAGAAGTGCTATGCTCTATAAGCAAAATGGAACTGAAGTAGCTCAAAAGAAACATGAGATGTGCACATTTAAAGAATCCACCCCAAATGTTCACATGGACTATTTGTGCCTGACCTGTGGTAGAGCCTTCTGAACTTGTATTGGTCTAATCAGCCACAGTCAGACACCCTGTAACTTGACTCTAGCATAGTGATGTCATTTTGGTCCTCTTCAAGATTGAAGGACAATAACCAACCAAACAACTGGCATCTACCAATCCTGGTACCTAATACAGTGCCTGGTACAATGTTTGTTGATGGAGCAACTGATTTGCCTTCAACTGGAAAATTTATTGCATATAACTTCAAGTGAGACACTAGAAATGACTGAAGTCAATAGCATCCACTCACCCAAGGAAATTGTCCAGCCTGGTTGTCTCACAAGTCTTCCAGGCTGCCTAATCTGCAGACTGAGCAGTAACCTTCCATGCAAGCCAAAAACACATGAAATCTCTATTTCCCTCAAAGTTGCTCCAGTGAGGAACTGGTTCATCCCTGGGTTTTTCCACTTATAGAGAAAGCCCCTCATGAATCAGTGTTTTGTTCAGTCTGTTATCATGGTACATGAACTCCTAGCACTTTTGTTGGTTTCTCCCTGGGAAGCATGAGCTCCACAGGCAAACTGCCTCTATGCTGTGGTCCCTACCTTGGGTAGGGCTCCTGAGGGGATGGTCCTATGGTGCTGCCTGTTGCATATATAGAAACATAATTCCTGATTCACTGAGAGACCTCTGAGCCTGATGTAGGAGGAATACCTTTCTTTGGATTTACAGAGACTCCCAGACAAAATAAAGTGGGAATTGGAAAGAAATGGGAACAGGGAGGAAATCTTTTGAATGGTAGATAGTATTTGTCTTCTTGGAGTAGAGACATGTGGGGAATTGAGATTACAGCAAGTTCCTTAGTTTCTAATGCCTAACAACCCTAGAGACTGCTTAGTGTGGACCGCCCCCACCCCACCCCCCCACACACCCGGAGAGCTAGTTCTCTGTTTGAACAAGAACTCTTGTGTATTTTTTGTCAACACCAATCCATATTAATTCTCAATTTCTTACCTTCTAAAGAGGTTTATTAGATATTCATGATAATCTTCTGTGTAATCAGCATTTTGGGAGAGGGAGCTGAGTTGGCAAGGATAAAGAAAAGCATCTTTTATACTGAACCACAAAAGAATTATACCTTTAGACTACAAATATTTGATGCATCATGGACAAATTTAAGTCTAGCCCAATAGCTTTCTTGATGATAAAAGAATAGAAGAAATATCACCTAGCCATAGCTGAGCTATAACCTGCCCCCCTCCTCTACTAGACTACTAGTTACAACCAAGACACCCCATCCTGATCTCCACAAAGATGTAAATCAGAGTTTCCTTTATACAACTATACCTTCCACATTGTGAAGACTAGGGGCATGATGCCCCTATGATCTAGAAAATCCAAGTAAAATTTTCTGGTCCTCCCTTCATACTAGAGAAGAAATTTGAATTTTTGTGGCATTAAAAGAGAAAATATGTTGATATTACATAATGCTATACATATATTTTATGCATTTCTGAGTTTCTAAACTTTTTCTCTCATCTACTAGCTTTCTCATGTCATCTGCAGTTTAATCAAAACTCTAAAAACATCCCATTAATATAGCAAAACCACCATGGGGGAAGTCATAATGTAGAAGGGATAAAACTATACATATGAGTGGAGCTTTCTAGATCCCAGAACAGATATCTATATCCATTCCACACATGGGCCAACTGCATGTATATGTGGTATGGCACATACTCACATTTATTCAATTCAACATTTTAAAAAATTGTATTTATTTATTTATTTTTAGATTTTGACATTCATTTCCACAAAATTTTGAGTTCCAATTTTTCTTCCCATTTCTCCCCTCCCCCACCCCATAATACCTTGCATTCTGATTACCCCTTCCCTCAATATGCCCTCCCTTCTATCACATCCCACCCTTCCCTTATCCCTATCTTCTCTCTTTTCTTGTAGAGCAAGATAAATTTCTATACCCCATTACCTGTATTTCTTATTTCCCAGTGATATTCAATAATAATTTTCAACATTCGTTTCCAATACTTTGAAATTCAACATTTATTAAATGCCCATATGTGCAAGACCCAAATGATAGAGCTGAAAATATAAATAAAAATATACACATGCCTTGTCTTCAATGAACTTAGAATCAGATTGTGTTGATCTAAGACAAGGTTTGGGGTTTTTTTAACTAATAATTGTGGTGCTGGAGTGGCAAAGAATTGGAAGTTGAAGTGATGCCCAACAATTGGGGAATGACTGAACAATGGTATATGAATGTAATGGAATATTATTGTTCCATAAGAAATGATGAGCAGGCAGATTTCAGAAAAACCTGGAAAGACTTAGATGAACTGATGCTGAGAGAAGTGAACAGAACCAGGAGAACATTGTACACAATAACAGCAACATTGTGACAGTTATCAGCTTTGATAGACTTAGCCCTTCTTAGCAATACAAAGATCCAAGACGATTCCAAAAGACTCATGATAGAAAATGCTATCCACATCAAGAGAAAGAATTATGCCGTCTGAATGCAGATCGAAGTATTTTGTTTTCACTTTTTCATTGTGCTTTTCTTTCTTGTGGTTTTCCCCCTTTTGTTCTCATTCTTCTTCACAGCATGACTAATGTGGAAATACGTTTAAAATGATTGTACATGTATAGCTTATATCAGATTACTTGACATCGAGGGGAAGGAGAAAGAAACAAATTTGGAACTCAAAATCTTATAAAAATGGATGTTGGAGACTATCTTTATGTGTAATTGGAAAAAATAAAAATACCATTAAAGGGGGGAATAACTGTGATGCTACTAGCCCTAAAGCCAAAAATATTAAATAAAAAAGAAAAAGACCCATTTGTACAGAAATATTCATAACAGCCCTTTTTTGCAGAGGCAAAGAATCAGAAACTAAAGGAGTGGTGTCCATGAAATGGGAGAAATTGGTTGAAGGAGACAAATATATCAAAAGTGGAGAAATATGTGGAAACCAGGGGCTAAAATAAAGGTTTGGAGATTTTGAATTCTATTGATCATTTATATTACTATCCTTCATTCCCATCTCCCATTACCACAGAATAATCGTCCTGCCTCAGTTTCCTCATATGAACAAATTTAAGACCGCACTGGACAATTTCTAAAGTCCCACGGATATAAATTCATGAAGCTACGGAACATCACATGGGACAAAGAGTCAGGACTCGGCACCAGCTAGCTGGTCCCTGGGGACTGAACCATGGACCCAAAGCTCTTACATTCAACTTTTCTGATCATCACTCCCTCCTTGTGGCCTCAGGTCCCTTGGACCTTCCTGATCCCTGAGCTGGTCTGATAGCCGGGCCTCAATGACCTGCTACAATAATTGTCTCTCTTTTCCTATTGTCTTCAAATGTCCTAAGCTAGTAACTGCTTTCACCTTTCTCTTACCCATTCTGTGTAGTAGGAAGCTACAACTGCTATTCAATGAGGGCAACCTTCCTTAGAATGCTATTAATTTCTTTGCTTTCAGTTTGCCCCCTTATCTTTGACCCACAGTCAGTGGACCCCCACTGACAGGTAGGTCTCTCCCAAGAGTTGTGATCCTCTAAGTCGAGAGAATTCCCTGACCACAGTCCATCACCAACAGGTCAGAAAGAGGTGATGCATTCTTTGACTACAGTGACTTTCTCCAAACCTTCAATACTGAATTTCAAGGGATCTCATCCTTTATTTAGCAACTTTCCACTGTTGTTACCTCAGGAGAACAGGGACTGTCTTTTGTCTTGCTTTACATTCTCAGCACTTAGCATAGTGCCTGGCACATAGTAGGTACTTAAATGTTCATTGACTAACCCAAAAGGCAGACCACAACTCATCTACACATTTTCAGCCTGGGTGTTGGCTATTCATGTTTTCCCATAAATCCAGCATGGAAAATCTCCCCAACATGCTTGAAGCTTTCCTCTAGTTACTTAACATTTCCTCAACATCAAGAAAGCATTCGGGTTGTCTGTGTTAGGCCTCACACCCTGGCACATGACCATCCCAGCCTCTATCTGATTGTACATTTCTTGCATGAGATTAATTTTGCCCCTTCTTGCCCTGAAGTCATCTTGGATGACATGCCAAAGTCAACTTAAGCCCCTCCATGTGCCACTCCTTTGCCTTTTTGAAGACTTGAAATTTAGGTTCTTTGGAGACTGCATTGTCCCAAGATTTGTAGACAGATCTTTACCGTCCCTGGTGAGAAGATGAGTATTAAGAAAAAAGATGGAGATTTCTATCAGGATGCTGCTTGGGACCACTGAAAGTACTCCACAGTTTACCACATACAATACAATCTTAGTCCTATTCAGTTTTTAAGCTCACCTCATTGTCCGTCAACAATACCTGTCCAAGATATATGTGCTGAAGGACTAATTCAATGAGCACCCATCCTCCAGAGTAGCACACATTAGGAAAAAAAATTTTTCCTCCATTTTAAGGTGTTTATTTTTTGGAAACGTAAAATATAAGCTTTTCAATGTCAGGAATTGTCTCATTTTCACTTACTTTGATCCGGGGAGCAAGGTAGGGAAAACTTGATTATTCCCCATTTTATAGCTGAGGAAACTAAGACTCAAAAGAGAGATCATTAGTGACAGAAGGTCAATCTCAGCAAGTTCTCTTTCAATCTTCCTTCTCCCCATCCAATCCCACCCACCCGCACCGCCCCAAAATCTATTTCTGTTATCATTTTCTTTTGAGATAGCTCAACACCCTTGTCTAGTCCCTAAGGGTCGTTCTCATACCCTAAATGGATGAGTTAAATTCTATGTACTGAAGGCTCCAAGCCAGGGGCAAAAAAATGACTCACAAATCTTGTTATCTAAAAGACTGTTTTCCCAGAAGTGCCTTGGCAAAGTCTGCTTCTCTGCAGGGTCAGTGAACTGGCAGCCCAAGAACCTTTCAGCTCAAGGACTGGTCTTAGCGAGGCTGAAATTTGGTGTAAAGTGGGGAATGTTTCCCCAGGGCAGGGCCATGATTCATGTGGGCAGATAGAAGCTGCCACATCGTCCAAAGGCTTTAGAAACCATAGAGGGCTCTCAGTGTCAGAGATGACTTTTTATTATTCCTCTGTTAATACCTTCACACCCTCAATTACTATTCTCTGAAGTTCCCCTGCCCAGGAAAGAAAGTCCTTTATGGGAAATGTCTGCATGCATTTGCTCTTGTTAGTCTGTGAGGAGTAATAGTCACTTCCAGGAGACTATAATAAGGTAAAGTCAATCAATCAATAAACATTTATGAAGTGCCAGGTGCTGTCTTAAGCACTGGGGACACAAAAAGAAGCAAAAGATAGTCCCTTCCTCAAGAAGCTCACAATCTAATGGGGAGAGAAAGACAGGATAAAATATAGATAATAACAGAGGGAAGGCACTAGGATTTAGGGATTACATATACTGATGAGAAAAGTAATAGAGCAAGGTGCTGGAGTTAAGAGGGCTTGGGGGAAACTTCTATAAAAGGTGGGATTTTTGGTTGGGACTTAAAGGAAGTCAGGTAAGGCAACAAGTAGAAATGAGGAAAGAGAACGTAAGGAAAGAAAAAAAAGATCATTGAAGTCTCTACTTAAAACACACACACACACACACACACACACACACGAACAGAAGCAAGACCAGAAAGTATCACAGATAAGGAAGACTGTTTTGAAGGACATATGGTGAATTTATCAAGTATTTTTGAAAGAAAAGCAAGTTGTTTATAATAGAAATTTGCAGTTTCACATACAATCTTTTTTCTGCTATCATATACATAGATAAATGATCATTTTATTTGATGTTAAGTTCAGAATAAATTAAATAAAATAAGACAAAAAGGGAACCAAATGGGAAAAAAATCCTGGAGATGTCTTGCTACAGACAGAAAACCAAAATGTCCAGATGTTCAAAAAAGGAAGATGTGTATTCTGTTAACTATAAACCAGTGAACTTGACTTTGATTTCTGGCAAGATCCTGGAACATATTATTAAAAGCATGATTTGTAAGCCGTTAGATAAAGGAGTTATGTTTATTAAGCATCTGTATGTCTTCATCAAGAGCAGGTTGTGCCAGACTAACCTCATGTCCTTTTTCTAACAGGGTTACTACACTGGCATGTATCTACTACTTGGATATCAACAAAGCATCCAACAAAATCTCATACGATTCTTCTAGATGAGATAGAACTATGTGGGCCAGATGATAGTACACTTGGGTGGAGTCTGAGCCAGCTGAATGATCAAACCCAGAAGGAAGGTAGGGAATAAAGATTTATATGGTGCCTATTATGTGTCAAGGCCTTGGATTAAGTACTTTACAAATACTTCCTCATTTGATCTTCACGAAAACTCTAAGTGCTCTTATTATCCCCATTTTACAAATGAGGAAACTGAGGAGAACAGATTAAGTGACTTGGCCAGGGTGATATAGCTAGGAAGTGTCTGAAGTGGCATTTGAACTCAGGTCTTCTGACTCTAAGCCCAGTACTCTATACACTGCACCATCTAGCTGCCAAAAAGTAATTTTTAATGACAAAGTCAAGTAGGAAGGAAATCTGTGGTTGAGTGTTCCAAGGATCTGTACAGGAGGGTCCCTGTGTTCAATATTTTTATCAATTGCTTGGATAAAGGCACAGATGTCATATTCATCAAATTTACAAGGGACACAAGGCTAGGAGGGATAGGTCTAGGTTAGAAGAAAGAGTGAGGAAGCAATTCAACAGACCAGAATGATAAGTTGAAACTATTAAGGTTAATTTAATAACAGTAAAATTAAGGTCCTACCTCTGGGTTTAAAAAATCAGTTTCACAAATACAAGGTAGGGAAGACATGGTTATTTGTATCAAAACCGCACTGGGGTTTTAATGGACTAAAGCTCAATATGAGTTAGCAGTGTGACCCAGGAGAAAATAAAAAAGTAATTCCATCTTGCTATGTTGTAAGGAAACATGCATGCTGTTAACACTTCTGTCCCTTACCCTGGTCAAGCCGCATATGGAATACAGTCTTCAGTTCTGGGTGCCATATTTTAGGAAGGACACTGATGACCTTGAGAGCCTGCAGAGGAGGGTGACAAGGACAGCTCTGAGAATGCCATACAAGGTTTGGCAGAAGGGATTAGGGATATTTAGCCTGGAGAAGAAAAGATTTAGGGGAGACATAATAGCCATCTTGAAAAGCTGTCACGTGAAAAAGGGACCACATGTTCTTCTTGCCCTCCTCCCCCCAGGGCAGAAGTGGGAACAATGAGTGTAAGTTACAGAGAAGCAAGTGTATCTAGGCTTGATGTAAAGGAAAAGTCCCTAATAGGACTATGGAAAAATGGGATGGATTTGTGTGCATCAGAAAGTAGGAGGTTCCCCCTTGCTGCAGTCTGGGCTCCAATGAGAGCTTACACAAATACTTGTTAGGGATGTTTTAGTAGGAAATCTTGGTCAAATCTTCAGGATGAACAAGCTGGCCCCAGATATCCCCTTCAACTCTGAGATTCTGTGACCCTGTGGAGTCAAACTCTGTGACTATATATCACAGAGAGAGATTTTGGGGGCTTTTTTCTTTGTTTGCTTGTTTTTTAATGGGTTTTTTACACATCTTGACACCAGAGTAAATCAGGGTCTTGTCTTCCAGGTAATCAGAAAGGGGACAAAAGAGCTCATGGTCAGGGTAAAGGCCCTGAGACGGGAGCCCAGAAAAGAAAGACACATCTCAAGCCCTCAGGTGTTGGCAGTGGATATGTCTATCAGTGAAAATGGAAGAGTTTGGGGAGTTTAGTGCTTAGAATAGTACCTACACATAGTAGGCACTTAATGAATGTTTATTGACTGACTGACCCTCCACATCTTACTTCTTTTCCTGGGGAATAGGGCAATTTTTCTGCCTGGTTTAGGCAGTAAAATTAGTGAACCTCTCTGGAAGAAGCATGAGTCATCTTTATTCCATAGAATAAAGCCACCCAGACTGGTCTCTGTTTGAGCCTGCCAGAGGGCTGATGTGAATGACCCTCAAAAAGGGATGGCTCCTCTCCAGTCCTGGAACCTAGATGAGTCATGATCAGCCTTCCCTAGGCACCCAGCCACATCTCCACCCCAGGTCCTGGGAAGTGCTGATTCATACCCCACTCTGCTGTCCTCTCCTTTGTGTTTCTCATAGTGCTCCTTCCCAGAGATTGTCCTGACCAAATGGTGACAACCAGCAGCGTCGCCGTCCTATGACATCTTTTCTCAAACCTGTGCCCACCCCAGCATTAGTCTCAAATGTGTGATTCCTTCACTCCTCCTGCATTATTGAGGACTGGATATGATTCCCTTAGCAAGAGGATTGACATGGTGATGGGAATAGCAACGTGCCTGCTGGTCAATGTTTAACAACTGGCTCTCCAAGAAAAAAAAAAAAAAATATATATATATATATATATATATATTTTTTTTTTTTTTATATATATATGACACACAATCTACATTATCAAAACTTTATCAAACACTTTATTGTGTCTGGAAAATCGATAATAAAATTTGGAGCAGTTTGTCTATTTCTGAGATGTAAATGCTTACACTCAAAATTTAACAATTGACACTCCAGAGATTATCCAAGCTGGTTCCAGCACACAAGAGAGTCTGCAAAGAGCAATGGAAGAAAGCCCAATGAGGGAATTCCAAAATTCCAGGTACCAAGGCTGGGGAGAGGGAAAGGGAAGAGAATAATAGAATTCTTGCTATGACAAAATTTTAAAATCTCAGACTTATTATCTTCCTGGGAATACATCTATTACAACCTGTAGCTGAACAAGAATCTCCTCAGTAGTATCCCTCACAAGTGGTTATCCAATGTCTACTAAAAATCCAGTGATGGGTATCTTCCTAGCACAGATCTGACCATGTTATCTACCCCACTCAAGAACCTCCAATGGCTCCCAGTTACCTCTGGGATCAAATATAAAATCCTCTATTTGGCTTTTAAAGCCCCTCACACCACATGCCTTCCTACCTTTCCAATATTCCTATGCTTCCCCTCCTCTGTGTACTCTGAGATCCAGTGACACTAGACTCCTTGCTGAACCATGATCCAGACTGTTGTCTCCCAACTCCATGTGGGCCTTTTCAGTGGCTACTCCCCACCCCACCCCTAGGTTGCTTTCCCTCCTCAACTCTGTTTCCTGGCTTCCTTGACATCTTTCAAGTCTCAGCTCAGATTCCCCCTTCTGCAAGAGACCCCTTCAGGCCACTGCTCCCTCTGAGACCACCTCCAATTTACTCTGTATGTGTCTTTGAGGTACATAGCTGTTTGCATGCCGACTCTCCCATCGGAATGAGAGCTCTCCAGAACAAGGTCCATGTTTTTGTCTTTATTTGGATCTCCAATGATTAACACATGACTGACAGGGAACTTAACACCTTCGGAAGCACCCCACTGAACTTCTGGGTAAATCTGGGGATTGGGAAATTTGTCTACAACTTCTCCCCATGCTTCTGGTCCCTTCTAGCTTGGCACGTGGCCTGAATGACCACCAAACTGAACTGCTGTTCAGTTGTGTCCAACTCTTCATGCCCCCATTTAGGGGATTTCTTATCAGAGGATACTGGAGTGGTTTGCCATTTCCTTTTCCAGCTCATTTTACGGATGAGGAAACTAAGGCCAATAGAGTTAAGGGATTTGTCCAGCATCACACAGCTACTACATATCTGAGGCCAGATTTGAACCTGACTCCAATCCTGGCTCTCTATTCATTTTGCCATCTAACCGCCTAAAGAATATCAGACCCATCCCCAAAATCAACAGTCCTTTAACTGTATCAGAAAGCACTGACATGAAGGATGGGCTTTTTACTGGTTCTAAATTTGACAGCTAGTTCCCTTTCCTATATAATACTCTCTCCTTCCTTTTCACTACCTCCCCTGGAAATTGCTTTTTAAAAAATGTATAACCTGTCATGGGTTATATGACTAAAGACATTGTACCCAGAAAGAGGAAGATTCTGGTCAGGTCACATGAGGACGATGGTAACCCCTTCTGGGCACCTCCATTTAGGAATGACATTGATAAACTGGAGGGTGATCAGGATGGTCAGGGTACTGGAGATTGTCTTCTACTAAATCAGTTGAAAGAACTAGGCAAAGGTTCACTTAGAGAAAAGAAAACTTACAGTGGGGAGGCAGAATAAGTTCAAATATTTGAATGCCTATTATGGGGCAAAGGAAAATCTCTCCATACGTATAAATGAAGACTTTCGCAAAGATTCACATACAACCAGTGGGAAAGGGAAAGTATTACCAAGACAGTAATCAGTAAGCACTTATCAAGTGCCTGTTCTATGACAGGCATTGTGTTGTGAGTTGGGACATGAAGAGCCTGATTAGTTCTAAAGCTTTCTAGAGTTCAAACCTCTTTTCCAGTGACGGGTGCGGAGTCAGAAGACCTGTGTTCAAATTCGGCTTCAGACATGACTAACCCCTGCTTGCCTTCATTTTCTCATTTGTAAAATGGTGATTGAATAGACACCAATTTCCCGAGGTTCTTGTGAGGATCAAATGAGAACTGTAAAATGCTTAATACAGTACCTGGCATGTAGTAAGAGCTATAACTATGACAAAGCTACCGTGGCTCAAATCATTTTCTATGCTATTGTTTCTCCACTCAGCTACCATCCTCTGGTGCTCCACTGAATTACAACCATTTCCCCACAAGGGAGTGGTAGCAGTTGTTTATGCATCTAACCTTAGAGCTAATCCAGCTTTTTTATGAGTCAGACCCACAGCTATCTCTGGCAAATCAACAAAATCCCTCCAATCTTTTAGTCTTTCAAAAACCTTTATTTTTGTTTCAGACTTGTTTTTCACCCCTATTTTGGTTGTGGGTGAGAAAATTCCTTTCCAATCCCATCATCCCTCTGGCCCTTGATCATACAAATTTTCCTGGGGTGTCACTTGACAAGACTAGAGGGATGAAGACAAGCTGGCAACTTTTTCCTGTATTTCTGATGGTACTAAAATTGCTCCTCCTCCTACACAACAAAGGTTCTGTCTCCTATTAAACATATACCATAGCAGAGAAGGGCAAGGGCAGGCAAGACAGGCTATAAATTTGGGAATGCTTGTTAGGATCCTGTGGTCAGAGCACTATTCCCCAAGACATAATTGGCTCGGGAGATGAAAGGCTGAGATTGCTGACATCATTTCCTGATCACCCGAATACAAAACTTGCTTTGCTGGCAAATCACAAAAGGTTTGTGCAATTAGATCAAATTCAGGTATCCTTATCCCCAGTAAATACCTTTCTGCTAAGGCTAAGTAAATTTCCTTTTATTAACTCTTTGTTTTCCTAAAGACTAAGTCTCCCTAATCGTAGCAAGGGCTGGCATATTTGCCATTTCCTTCCTTCTTTAATTTGGGAAATAAAGCAAGAACCCCAAAGGATATAGAGAGTGACAGGTGAGATTGGCAATAGTAAGAGGAGAGGTGAGCAGCCAAACACAAATTACAAAACTGCAGAGGTTTTTGACAGTTATTTTGCTCTAGGGAAAATGGTATTCCAGGACTTTATAAAGATCTACTAGTTTCCACCTGAAAAACCAAGGACAATGTTTGCTATAAATTCATGAATCAACATTCATGCCCAAAGTTGAACAAATGCTTCCACTGCTGTCACCCTAACCTTTGAGCAGCTGGGGATAGGTGGTCCAAACAGGAGCAAACAGGCAGGGCCTCCAAGAGAGGAAGGAACCATGAGAATCAGGACCTAAAGAGATCTTTTGATTTTTTAATTAATTTTTGTTATTCTGCATTTGACAAACACCAATTATCATGAACATTATGGCTTCCAGTCAAGATAGTGTTAGAAATATACATGACACACAAAAAAGTTATCAGGAAAAATTTATTACAGCAGAGTTCTGAGGAACGGGATGCTTTAGCCAAAGTGGATCCCACCCATCTTTTCAGGAGGAGGGAGTGCTTTTTACGTTCACTCCCCCTGAATGAACGGGTAGCTCCCAGTAAGACTACAGGAAGACTATAATTTGTTCAGACCAATGAAAGCTCTTTATACTGTTCCAAATTTTAGACTTCTTGCCACACCACCCATTGGCCACGTGACTTCATGTTCTCCTCTCTGATAGGCTTTCCCTCAAACAGTTCATCAAACCTCTAACAAGTTTCTGACCTTTTACCTGATCATGGTAAGTCACAACTCTGATCACTTAAAAGTGGGATGAGTTTTAGCCCTGTGGAAACAGAACTTCTTCCTTGTTTCCCACAATTTTGTCAAACCACCCAGCTGTCTTACATCTACTCCAAGAAAACTACAGTAAGTGACATATTCTACCCCAGAAACGCACAGAAAGTGAGCTAGAAAGCCCTTAGGTAAGGGCAAAGGGAGTCACCATCAAACAAGCTGGCAACCAGTAAAACCAAAGATGGGTTAGAGACAAGGATACTATATCTAGAGAGAGCAGGGCAGCCCCTCTGCCCATGAAAGAAAGCCCCATTGTAGGGGCCTTGGAAGACTCAGGAGTTACTTGGCAGTACATGTTTTGGGACAGCCCAGATATCTATACACTTGAAAGTCCCTAGCATTCATTCTATCCCAAAATACCAGTTGAGGGCCCTGAAGTTTTAGTCAGTCAGTAAATAAACATTTATTAAATTCCTAATGTGTGCCATGCTCTGTGCTAAGTGCTAGGGACATAAAGAAAGGCAAAAGATAGTTTCTGCTCTCAGGGAGCTTACAATTCAATGGAGGACACAACATGTATCAATGATGTACAATCAAGATATAGACAGGATTAACTGAGAATAAACAACAGAAAGAAGGCATGAGATTGAGAAGGATTAGAAAAGGCTTCTGTAGAAGGTGGGATTTTAGGACTTTAGGGAAAAGATCCAGGAGGGCCTAACCCCAGAAAGTAAAAGTCTGTTCAGGAACCCAGGTGAAAACAAAACTGGGCCAATTACCTCATCCAAAAATCTCAGGTCAGGCAATGTCACTCCCCAGCTCATGAAACTCAAAGAAGTTCCATCTATTTCACTTCTATCTTATTCTTTTTTAATTTCAATTTTTGTAAAAGTTTTATAACATATAATTATTAATATTCTCTCATTTGGTAATCTCATCCACTCCAGTAGGCTTAATTATCATCTCTGTGAAGATGCTCAGATCTATACATCCACCTCTAGTTTCTCCACTGAGATCCAGTCCTGTATCATCAACCATCTGTTGGACATTTTCAAATCGGATGTCCTGTAGGCATCAAACTCAACACATCCCAAATAGAACTCCTTATCTTTCCTCCCGATTCCTCCCCTTCTTCAAACGTCTCCATTATTATCTAGGTAGGTCAGCACTGCACTACCAATCAACTAGGTTCACAACCCCAGTGTCATCTTTCAACTTTCTCTTTTGATATCCTCATACATCCAATCAATTACTATGTCTTGCAATTTCTGCTTTCATAACATCTCTCATATAAGACCTCTTCTCCCTACTCTTATTTCCACCATCCTAATTCGCACTCTCATCTCCTTTTAACTGGACTACTGCAATAGCCTTATTTTTAAAATAAATTTTTACTAATAACTTTTGTGTTTTTATATCACCAAAATTTTTTCCAGTATCCTTTCCCCCCTCCCAGAGAACCATCCCATATCATAAATAATATTTTTAAAGAAAGAGAAAAAGTAGCAAAGTTGCTTAATACATAAAAAGTCTGAAAATATGTGCAATGTACTCACACCTGTGTGTTGCATATCTCTGCACATGTACAGAGTGGAGGTATCGTCTCATATATCTTCTTTTGGCACATTTTTGTTCTGTCATTTTATTGTCTAATTGGTCTCCTTGACTCTGGTTTCTCCCCTCTACAATCCATCCTCCAGAGCTGCCAAAGCAGTTTTCTTGAGTAGATCTGACCATATCACACATACATACACAGACCCAGGCACAGACACCAACTTGGTAGATTCCAGAAGATCCTCCAGACACGTACTAGTGGTATGACCTTGAGCAAGTCACTTAACCCCTGCCTCCGTTTCCTGATCTATAAAATGGGGATAATAGCCCCTAGCTCATAGGTTGTTGTGAGGATGTCAAGTATTTTGCAAACCTTAAAAGCATAACATAGATGCTTTTATAATATATTATATATTTTATAATATAATATATATTATCATAATCATTTGGATGAAATATAAACTAATTTTTCCTATTCATCCAGGCCCCTTTCTACCTTTCCAGCCTCCTTCCTTCTATGCCTTTTCACGGACTCCACCACACACGTACACACACACACCCATACCACTAAGTGGCTTTCACTGGCTTCCTCTTCCTCTAGAAATTCCAGGCTTCCTTTAAGACTCAGCTCAAATATCACCTTCTGGAGGAGGCCTCTCCCAATCCCTCAGCTACTAGGGCCTTCTTCTGTAAAGTGATCGTCCATCTACTCTGTGAATATCTTAAATGGACATAT
>CM053769.1:414614358-414654979 GCA_028658325.1 Potorous gilbertii
AAGCTGTGCTCTGCACACAGTTGGTGATTAATAAATGTGTTAGTATTACATTGTGTGCCAGTGGACCACAAGCTCTTATAGGTCCTACTAATCTGGAAAGACTTCAAGGAACCCCCAAAGCCCAGCTTGGCTAAGTTCAAAATGACCCATCACTAGAGTCATAGCTACTAATATATGGATTTTTTTTTAATCCCAACAATTTGTCTACTAAAATGTTAGAAATGTCAGGATTAGCACGAATAGAAAAAATATCCAACTTGATGAAATCATAGACACTTAAAGAAGTAATAAGAAGAAAAATATTTAAGATTTACAAAGCTATATATATATATATATATATATATATATATATATATATATATATAAAACCTCATTTGATCCTCATAACTGCCCCAGTGAAGAAGATGTTGTTTATTATCCCCACTTTACAGATGAGGAAACTGAGGTACATAGCATAATTTGCCCAGGGTCACACAACAATGTCTGAGGCAGGATTTGAACTTAAATCTTCCCGATTCTAAGTTAGCATTCTATCCACTTATATCTTGTTCTATATCTAGCTAACAGGATAAATGTAGCAACTAGCTGACTTTCTGTGACTGAGACACAGTCATGCAGCACTTGGTCACAAAATATCACCACTGCATAATCATCACACCCTGTGTTTTTCAGTCCAAAAATTGGTTTATAACCTTTCGTTGCATAATCATCACATGGTATAATTCTGTTCATCATGCCTGCTTGAAAGGTAAACAGAGCAGCAATGTATACAACAGTGACATATGGATACACATTTATCTCTCTCCCATCATGGGGTAGAAGCCTAGAAGTCTCAGCACCCTTGCATTGTCAGTATTCAATTTTAAAACACATTCACAAGTATTTGGTGCATCCTAATCTTGCTCCAAAGACAGTGTAGTAATAAACGATTTCTAAGTAATACCAGCACAATTTTTAAAGCTTCATATAATGCTCACACTGCACTTTTTTGCAAAAAAAAAATTGGCATAAAATCTGCTATGATTGTGCAATGAAAAACAGTAGTTACTTGAAATGGCTAAGGAGAGTCACAAGTTCTAAACCGTTCATTTCCAAAGAAATCGCCCACATAAAGTATGTAATCTGATCGATTTGTCTTGAAGAAGATGGGAAATGGAAGGACAAATGGAAGGAGAACATGAGTACCTTTATAAATCCCAAAAGACTTAGTAGAATGAGCTGACATGAGGTAGGAAGCACATTGACCATAAAGGAGAAATAAACTGCTCCAGTCTCACCACGAATCAGAGAAGAAAATAGAAATTTTCCTAAGCATTCTAAGAGACCCATGGCTGCCACAAGAGTGTGAAGGATGGAATTATAAAACGTAAGTGTAAAATCATATAACTTATAAAAGAGTCCAGAGTCACCTGGAGTTGGGAAAGATCTGTTAGTTGACTCTTCCGTGGGTCATTTGTTTTGTTTTGTTTTTAAAGTATATTGGATCAGGTCTAGCCTTGCCTCTGTCTTTTCATAGCAGTTTTGAATAAGTGGATAAAACTTTGGGCACAGGAAGGGAGGGAGAATAAAAAAGATTTTTCATCCATTCACTCCATTTTTTTCATCCCTTTCCCGCAGCTTCTTGACCCTGCCTAGAGTGAAACCATCCCACAGTCTTTCAGTTAAAGTAGATGTGTTTGGGACTCATCAGCCAAAGCTGGAATCCTGTGCTCTTCTGCCCAAAGTAAAGCAGGCTGGAGGCTAGGGGAGGGAGAGGGTATCACTCACATCAACAAGGCCATTCATATCAGAAGTTTTCTCTCAGAATAAATGGCAGGTAGTGCTGCTGTGTGTGAAAGGGCCACAGGGGGAACCACCAAACCTCACCAGAAGCCCAGGACTGAAAACTTTTAGAATTCTTTCATGGTTGATACCTTGGGATCCAAAGATGGCCACACCGGAAGATTTTAGTTCAAGGCATCCCTTTCCCATGTAACTTCCACTTTTGGTTCAGTGATGTCCACAGCAATGGTCTGGGGACAAGTGGTGAAGTCCTCAAATTCTGCAGGTCACTGTTATCAACCAGCTAACTGGGCAGGTCCTGAAGCTCTATGACTGATTTCAGTGCTCATGAAGGGTAGGGATGGACATCTCTTTCTTATCCTAGGTCTGGCTGTCATCAGTCTCAACCTTGCCCTTAAACTTCCACCTCTATCAATTCAGGTGGATGACCTTATCTTAAGTCTCCTGTACAGAGTCAGCCATATCCCACCAGCCCTTTCATCTTGATGTGAAATGCCCCCAAGTGCACTCTCAGAACCCCTTCAATGAAGTACATATCCTCAGTGTGCTCCTAAAGGTTTGGGTACATCAGGTTCTCCCAAGAAGCTTTTGTCAAGAGAGACAGAGCAAAGACCTGCTGCGTGTTGGAGATAGAATCTCAAGGCCAACCGTGGATATAGTAACCTTCACAGAGTTCCTCCACCTTGCTGATGTGGAATTCAATCTTCTGAATGTGCCTTTCCATGGAGGGCATTTGGCTGTCTAAGTCATAGTAGAATGCCAGTCTGGAGTATCTTCTTGTGTCTTTGTGATGGCTAGATAAGTAATCCAGTTTAGCCTACTGGGCACAGAGACATCCCTTAAGGCCTTTTTCAAAGTTTCAGTCATCCTCCTCACTAGATTGAAGCTTGGGGCCCAGGCATGCGGTTCTCCTACACAGTGTGGGATACAACTTGGAGAATTTACTGGACATTTTTTATCTCATTGAGTTTCTGTTGAGAGACTTCCTTTTGGATCAAGATCTCTGGGCAGTAGCCATCCCAACTGAGAGGCCCAATGGTTCCAGGAGCTGAGAAGATGGTAGTTTCTTCCCCTAACCCAGGCATATACAGGAGAGATAATGCTAATAATGACAATATCAAGCACTAATACTGATGTCCCAAGGTGACACTTCAAGTCTCAAATGCTATGCACATCCCTGGAAGGATGGTGGTTCACTGGAGGAGGGCATGTCTTGACTCTTTGTGAGATGCAAGTCTTTTTGGTATCCTTGGTATCTGTAAATAAAACTATGTTTTGAAGCTTACATGTAAGAAGTCCTCAAAGTATACGGAGGACTTTCATTTCAGGAAGAAGCCTGTGACACAAGAGTTACATATGGATTAAAAAAAAACAAAACAGTAGAACATTAAAAATAAATAAATTGAATATATTAAAAAAACAAAAAAACCCAAAACACCAAGTTGGGCTTTGTTTTGTTTTGTTTTACTAAAGATGTTGGTTCAATTCCCACAAATGCTCTCTCCCTCCCTTTTTTTTTTTTAACCACATGTAGATTTGAAAAGGAAGAACAAATTTGCAATGTAAGGATTGTAAGCTGACTGAATTACAATGTGTTTCTTATCGCCTCCTTGCACAGAAAAGCCATCGTCATACCTAGACCCACAGAACTTGGAATAGCCAGTCTAGATACAAGGAATTTTAACATAGGAGATCTTAGGAAGCTCGGAGTTACTTCGTCTTTCCTTTTTAACTCTTCTTTTTTCAGTACATCTAATGAACTTTCTCCTGAGTTTTATTTCTGAATTTGTGTCTTCCCTTCCTCTTGTAAATAAACTCTTGAAAATTCACTCTGTGGTCTGGTATGGTGGAGATGAGAGTGAGAAGGGAAAGAAAGCAGCCCTAGGCATCCATTTAAGGGAATGGCAGTAGAAGTCAGAGAGTAAGTAGGGGCGATATTTGTCAGATTCCAGAGCTCTTAGTAAACTCAGGTGTCAGAAATGACAGAGAGCTTGGATGGGTATTCTTTACGGGATTGGGGGTCAGAGAAATTTAGTAAAAGAGTCCAAAGTAAAATTGTCCTGGGACTGAAGACAGATTAGGGCCAAAGCATTAGGATCAGTTAATCCTAAGGAACAGAGCTGTATTCTGTATCTTATGTAATTTACTCAATAAATAGTCACCGAATGGGAAAAGTATGTGTCACAAGCAGAAAGACTACAGGTGCTGGCCAAGAGTAGCCTCAGAAATAGGGGCATGGGATATAAAAGTCTGCAGAAAAGGGAAGGAATTAGTAGCAGGTTCAGAACACAAATAGTTTGCTCCAAGTACATCTCAGAAAGGTCCAAAATTAGAGAGGGTTTTGTTTGTTTGTTTGCTTTTACAATCACAGACTGCCATGAGAAAAAGAGAGGAACTCTGGGCCTGGAGTCAGGAAGACCTGAGTTCAAATCTGGTCTCAGGCACTTATCAGCTGTGTGACCCTGGGCAAGTCACTAAACCCTGTTTGGCTCAGTTTCCTCATCTGTAAAATAAAGGTATAATAGCAGCTACCTCCCATGTTGTTGTGAGGATCAAATGAGACAGAAATTATAAAGTGTTTAACACAGTTTCTGGCACATAATAAATGCCATATAAAAAGCTATCATTATTGTCATTCTCTTTATACTTAGCTCCAGAGGGCAGAGATATGAATAATGAATAAGCTGTGCACAAACAGATTTATGGGGGATGCGAAGGAAAAACTTAATAATTTTTCCAAAAGCGAAATGGGCCATCTAAGGAGGCAGTAAGTGCCCACTCACTGTATTTTTGTTCATCTTTACTTGAAGAGGACCAGTCATATCACAAGGTTGGGGTCCAGGTATAATATGTTTAACTGTGACTGATCAGGCCAATACAAACTTGAAAGATTCTGGGACAAGTTAGGCACAAACAGTCCATTTGAACATTTCAGGTAAATATATCTCTAGATTTGTGCATCTCAGGTTTCCTTTGTGCTACTGTGATTTTGCTTTGCCCATAGAGCACAGCGCTCTTTTTTATAAGGGCATGCCATGCTGGGCAGTCCTGTACCAGCATCTCCCATATCTCACAATTGATTGTCAGAGAGGCCTTGAGAATGTCCTTGTATCACTTCTTCTGACCTCTGTGTGAGCATTTGCCTTGTGGGAGCTCTCTATAAAATAGTCTTTCAGGTAACTGGCATTCCAACTAGGTGGCCAGCCCATTAGAGATACTCTCTGCAGTTAGAGTTTGACTGCTTGGCAGTTCAGTTCAAGATAGGACCTCAGTGTCTGGTAGCTTATCATACTGGGTGATCTTCAGAATCTTCCTAAGACAGGTAAGATGAAAGCAGGTCAGTTTCCTGGCATGGCACTGGTAGACTGTCCAGGTTTCACAGACATTCAACAATGAGTTCAGCCCAAGAGCTCTGTAGACCTTCAGTTTGATAGACAGCCTAATACCTCTTTTCTCCCACACTTTCTAAGCCTTTGTAACAGTAAGCACCCCAACATACATAGGGGAGCCTGCTATCACAGGTTCTTAGATCTGCATTTATAAAAGGAAAGGCAACTTTTGAGGGGTTAACAATAATTTTAATCAAACACATGTATCATTCAGTTAGTTCAGGGGAGAAAGTCAGCACCCTGAACTTCAGAGAAAATACAGAGAAAACAAAATCAGAAGACAATGCTTCCAAACTAACAGTAAGCAATACATATATCACAATTCAACAGACATGTCCAACTGTCTGACCATAGTTACCAGAGAGGGAAGCACCAACATCTGGGTTTTCAAAGCGGGGAAAGGTGAGGGAGAGGAGGGAAGGGGGCTCCTTAGCAGCTTCCCAGAGTGACTTTCCATAGTCTCCTCTAGCACACAAAGCTTCTTCCAAAAACTAAGCCCCAAAGTAAAACCTCATCCTCTGACAATTTATACACTCTTCAGAGCCAGAGGGCATGGCCCTCTGACCTTGTGCCTCAATAGAAAAAACAAAAGGCACTTGGGACCCTCCTACAAAACAACTCCCCTAATAAGCTTCCCTCAATAGGCAGGCCCATGAATGGGTGGGAAAGGTCCTCCTTAATCACATTATTCAGAAGTATTACACTTCTTCATTATACTGAAACAGAAACAGCAAAAGACCTACTTTGCTTGGCCTCACAGCCTTCCAAACACTGAGATAACTCTGGCAATATGTTCATCAACTTCATCATCTGTGCACATCCCTGGAAAGTATACTGCTAAGCTAAGTGAACTTATCTATAGCATTCAAAATGTCTCCATTTGCTATAACTGATGATTCCATGTTTGGATGGTGCATTGTTGGCTGGTGGAGAACCTGTTTCCTTGGTGCTGTTTGTAAGGCCAAAATTATCAGAAGCCATAGAGAATGGATCCATACTCTATTACATCTCAGCCTCAGCAGCTGCACTGAATACACAATCATTTGTGAACAAAAAATCCCACACTAACCTTCCTTCTGATGAGGGCTGTAAGTGGGGTATGAGAAGGACTGCAGTACCAGAAGCAGGTCGCCTGAAGAAGAATTCACAGATTCAAGCATTGTTGAGGTCAAGGCAAAGATTTATTAGTTTTCAGCAAGCAAGAGTTCTTAGGAAACCTGCAAGCTTAGATGGGTACAGGGAAAGTTTATATATGATATTCTATACTGAAACATGTGCCAAATATGATAAGTAGGTGTTTTGGGTTGGGATTAGGGAGAGGTTAAGGAATGGTCAGTTCTTAAAGGAACATGCACTTTTGGTATCTACTGAGCAGATATTTTACCCAAAATTCATAGGGTAATAGCCCAAGGTGGGGCTACCTGGAGATGTGGTTTTAGCCCTGAAACATCACTAAGCTAACCAACTGTCAGGGCTGGCTCAGAAATACCAAGTTGCTCTCATAAATGTCTTGTTAGACAAGATAAATATAAGGGAGTATATGTATATCTAAGTCTAGGATACATATGATTAGTCAGTGAGTAGTAAATGTCGTTATGATCCAGTGCACATCCTGTTCAGCCAGTACACGGCTGGTTCAGACTAATGAGTTCTATAGTTGCAGGTGGATATTATAGAAGGAAGGGAGATAAAGGGCTGGGGAGAAACTTCTTGGGATAATATTTTGAGGCTAGGGAGAAATGTGATTTTTAAAGAGAAATGTGATTTTAGAATTGGGGCCCAAGCACATGCACCCAAGCACCCTATCACTTCTAATTTAGTCTTGGCTTTGTAGCCTTTTTAAGTTAAGTAGTTTACTATCTGTGAAGTAGATGGCCTTGATGTTCCTTTCATTCTCATTGAAGATGTTTAACAACATCACAGAAAACATCATGCTGAAAATCTTGGGAGTAGGCACACAGCCCTACTTTACTCCACTGATGGCTGGGAAAGCACAAGAGCATCATTCTTTAACCAGAACTTCTACAAGTATGCCATGAAATTTGTTTACAATTATGATGAACCAAATTTCTCTGAGATCTTGGATCCATGATTCTTGTCCTCACAACTGACAGCATCAAAGGCCTTGGTCAGGTTGAGAAACATTGTATAAAGACCTCTTTTCTGCTCATGGCATTTCTTCTGGAGTTCTTGGACAGCAAATTCCATGTCAATCATTTCTTCTAGGGGTAGGGAACCTGTGACCTCAAGGCTACATGTGGCCTTCTAGGTCCTTGGGTTTAGTCTTTTGACTGAGGCCAAGTTTTACAGAACAAATCCTTTGATTAAGGGGACTTGTTCTATGAAGTTTGGATTCAGTCAAATGGCCACACTTGAAGACCTAGAGGGCCACATGTGACTTTGAGATTACAGGTTCCTCACTCCTGTGGCCCTTTCTAAAGTTGCAAAGACCATGTTCCAGGTGAAGAGATAGCCAATCGAGTAGGACTCTGACAAGAATCTTGCCAGCAAAAACTAAGAGAGAGAGACATCTTCCCTCCTCCTTGCCCTTCCCCTTCCCCACCTCATGATTGTCACAGGACAACCTGTTTCCTTTTTCTTTTCCTTTTCCTTTTTCTTTTTCTTCATCTTCACAAGGACAATGCAGGCATTCTATCTCCCAGGGGATAACCTCTTCTTGCCATATTTCAGTCAGCTTCTGTATGATCAATGGACCCCCTGTCTTGCAGATCTCTACTGGGGTGGAATCAGCATCAAGTTCTTTGCCACACAAGAGAAGCCTAATGGTATTCAACACCTCTTCTTCAGTTAGAAGTTCATCTAGAAAGGGATCACCTTCAACCTAAGGTTGAAGCACTGGTTGCTGCTGGTCTGTTGAGAACACTATGCAAGAGTTCATCTCATGTCTCCAAGATCATGTCTTTATCAATAATCAGCATGACTCCATCAGCGCTGAATAGTTAATTACAACAGAGGTCTTTGGACCACAAATAGTCTTTAGCACATCATAGAAGTACTTTGCATTGTTTCTCAGCACTAAATTGAACATCATCTGCCTTCTTAGTGAGACAAGAGTCCTGCATCTCTCTAAGCTTCACTTGCACTTTACTTTTGATGGAGTTAAATGCTACCTTCTTAGAGATCTACAAACTGTCCTGATGTTAAACCCTGCATACTTTGTGCAACTTCTGAATTTCCCCATCATTTTCATCAAACCAATTCTATTGTTTGCAAGTGTTCTGGCCCAGACAAGCAAATGTAATGTTGTATACCAAGTCTCTGAAGACTGCTTACTCTTTCTCTCCTCTACTGTTGTTATTGCTGTGGCTGACTCTCCAGGTCAACAATAAGCTGTTCACGCACAGAGAAGCACTCTAATCTGTTGGTGTCGTCAATCCTGGCAGTTGTCTTTCCTGTGGCCACAACTTTTGCTGAATGTAAATGTTTAGATTGGAGGACAAGTCTATGATGACTTTGTCACTTTCAGATTCAGCCTGTCTCTTCTCCTTACAGTGACATAATCTATTAAATGCCATTTCTTGCTGCAAGAGCACATCCATGTTACATCTGGGTAAATAAAGACAGTGTTGGTGATGAGAGGGTCATGAGACAGACAAGTTTTGAATACTAAGTGACCATTGCTGTTGCTATTTCTAACTCTTCTTCTAATAACTCCCTGTCATTTCTAATAGTCTGTGCCTACACTGGTGTTAAAGTCATCCCGAATTCCAAGTTTTCTTCTTTGGACACATTGATGATGAGAGTCTCCAGGTCTTCGTAAAATTTTTCTTTGACCTCATCAGGGTTAGTCACAGTAAGAATATAGGCACCGACAATGTTGGCATGGTACTTTCCAGGAAGTTGCATTGTCATGAACCTGTCATTCACTTCATTTGGGAGGTATTCAAGTGTGCTGACTAGATTAGATCTGGTTGCAAAACCTACACCAGCTCACCCTCTCATCACACTCCAGAAAAACATCTATCTGACTTGGACTTCAGTAAGCGGGTCTTCATTTGCCAGCCTTGTTTCACTCATTCCTGGTCTTTGGTTGTTGTACCTACTGAGTTCTTTCACAACAAGAGCTGTTCATCATTCAGGTCTACTGGATTTCATGCTGTTTATGAGAGTGCATATATTTCATGTACTAATCATAGGTTGGAATCACCTTTGCAAAACTTTTTGTACATTTTTTGTGTCTGATTGCAGCATGTAAACAAGCCAAGGCAAGGTAAGGCAAACAATTTTTAGGGCACCTTTTCTAGCCTCTTCCTCACATCCGGAAGTGAGCAATTCAGTCCTTTTAAAAAAATAAAAGGTGTTCAGATACCCAGGGGACAACCCACTCTTGTTTCAATCCAGTGAGCAGATGACCCTGTGACCTGGGCTGCCTGTGTACTAGGTTATGACTACAGCTCTCAGTGTATCTGCACCTGCTGCTTTGTCACTTGTCTGTTACTACAGGACTTCAAGGTAGGTAAAAATGTTAAATGGTACGGGCAATGTCTTTCAATTTTAACACAGACTGAATTTATGTGAGGCAGACTTGCACAAAGTTGTCAGCCTCACTCCCTCCTTCCAGAGTCATCAAAGTTCAGTGACAAGCAACAGACAAAATGACTGACAGTGGCTCAGGATGCAGTAGAGACCCTGGTGTCTTCAGTGTCTCACCAAGCTCTAAGCACTCCACAGTACCCGCTTCCACCACCTTCATGGCCCGGTGGAACCAACTGTTCTCATCTGCCTATCTGCCAGAGAAATCTTCACCTGTTTGGGGTAGACATCCCTCTAACTCATTGAGGGGTTTATTCTCCCTACAGTGAACAAAACAATCTTCTCTAATTTGTTCTTCATATAGAAGCTAAAAGTACAAGTTTGACCAAGTTGGGGCTCCATCTTTACCCACAGGCTAAAATGTTTGACTTTTTAAACCCTTCTTAATCTGGCTCCAGCCTGCCTTTCCTGGGTCATTTCACATTATTTCCCTCTGTGCACTAAACCTAACTGCAACCTACCTGCTGTACCACCTCCTATGGAAAGTCTTTCTTGATGCCCTTTGTTTAGCACATTGTCTCCCTTTAAAGAATCCAGCATACTCTTATCTGTTTACATGGTGTATTTCCTCAGTAGGATACAAGCTAGTGTGAGAACTTACTGTTGGTGTTGTTTTGTCTTTGATTTCCTGGCACCCAGTACAATGCCTGGCCTATGCTTATTGGGTTGGGCTAGCACTATCTTGGTGACAAACTCCTTCAGGCATCACCTAGTAAATCAGAACACAGGACAAAAAATTAATCAAGATTTCCCAGGATCACTTTCCTCAATTCTTCCCCTCCACTAAGAGCTTTACCCTGACTTTAAAGATAAAGGGATTGGTGGAAGCGAGAAGGAAAAGAAGGAGGGCAGAGTTTAAGAGAGGCAGGTGAGCATCAGACAGAGGCAGAGATGAAGGACTTTGCAAAGCCGAAGAGCTGAGCTCTCCAAGTGCTAGAGCACCCCCTGGTGGAGATTAGGAACCCTGCTGAGCAGCCTGTGATGCAAGGCTCAGGATAACTCAGGAAGCATCAATGTTGGTCATACCTAAGAGGGTCTGATATTTGTTGGTGAGACTAGCAATGAATGAATGAGTGAATGAATGAGTGAGTGAATGAGTGAGTGAATGAATGAGTGAATGAATGAATGAATGAATGAGTGAATGAATGAATGAGTGAATGAATGAATGAATGATTTATTAAGTGTTACTATGTGCACTAACCATTGGGATACAAATAGAAAAGTAAGACAGTCCCTTCTCTTGAGGTGCTCTAATGGGGGAGACATCATATATAGGAAGCTACAGCTACAAGTCAGACAGTAAAGCAGATGTTAATGCATCTTATTGAATGCCATGTCCTTTGGTAAAATCATATCAGTTTCTGGTGTTGAACTATTTGATAGTGCCAAAAACTTTAATGACAAGAAGTTCATTTTCTAGAACCTTCAGGAGCAGTTGCCAGATTACCTCTCCACAGGGATTACTTCCAAAAATAAAGGCTAAGGGCACCAAGTTCAAAGCATTGACATTCCAAAGATTCCTGGGTTTGGGGTCCTAGGCTATCCCCATTAGCATTTTAGGAAAGATGGTGGTCTAGGTGGTCTAGTGGCTTGGTTTTCCTGGCATATACGGCCTCCTGCTCCCTTATGGTGCTTTGCTGCCTCAGCAAAGCTGGTTTACCTTCCCTGTGTGTAGTAGTTCCAGTGGGCTATTGGTAATGGCTGACTTTCTTCCCCGGATGATGACCGTAAAGCCTAGGTTGAAAGCAGATCAGTGGTCTTCAGGGTACTGTTTCTCTCAGGGCTCTTCTGCTTTATGGCAGCTGGTTAGCAATGACTGCGTTAGTTAGTAAGGACAGTTTCTTTTTTATGACCTTCCGCCATCCATGCTCCTGCTGATAGATTTTAACTGGTTTGGAAATAGCTAGTCTAAAGCAGACCAGGTTCCTGAAGTGGAGGTTTTCTCCTTCTTGGGAGAGATCCTCTTCCCTCACTTATCTGTCCTAATCTACTCTTTGACTATGTGGCCAACATAAGCTTTCAAGGATTATTTCCCAATTCCTAGTCTCACAGATGATTCTTAGATACTGAAGCAAGATTTTATCTCTCTCACAAGATTCTAGGGATACCCCTGAGGAGCCATCAGATTCTCTAATGCCATCAACTTGAGCAGGCGTGAAACTCATCAAAATCATTAGTTGATAATCAGCCAGCCTTAAGTAGCTTTTAGAAAGAATTACTTATGAAGATAGTACAGTAAAAAACACTTGTAAGACAGTTAAAAATAGTGCAGTAAGAACAAAGCCTCTCCACAAAAGTCTCTGACACACTCTCCCATCAGTACATACACATTTGCACACATTATAAAAGTGATAACCTCACAGCTCCTGGTTGCTGGAAATCCTTTTCTCCCATTCTTGGGGTATTGAAGAAGCTCCCCCTTAGATATGGTATAGTTCCTTTGATGATCCTTTGTGGAGTTAACCATATCCAGTATGGTCCTGGCTCCAAATACAGACACTGCTGTCAGCTGATCCAAGGATGCCACTAAGACACCAGTGAAAGGATGGGAAGCCCAACATCCTCTGGACCCTTCAAAGCTTGCAAGGTCCTATTCTGGCCAGAGTGGGGGAAAAGGAGACCCAAGGCTGAAATCAAAGCCTCCTCCCCTAGGCTACTCCTTCTCAGGGATTCTACTGCAATACTACGCATCCATTTTAAAAATGATTCCACTTCTAACTAGTGTGATAATTTATAGATGACTCCTGGGGAATAACCAAGTTCCCTTGGTCTTAAGTGAACATGATTTTTATGCAAGTTTGAAGGACTTTTTCAACTTAGTATAACACCTATGATTGGTTATCCTATCCAAATGGGGTAAGAGGACTGAGTTAATATCAGCTAATCCCACCCTTATACCTTCACTTAGCCTGACTCAGAAAGCAGAATAAAAAGTAATCCCTAGCCACAGCTTCTCCTTGCTCCTCTCCTCCTGGCTGCAGCCTAAGTAGTTGCAGATTACAGTTATTATCACTTTTGACAATACTATTTAAGATTTGTTGTGCTTTGGGGAAATGCATTTAAAAAGATACCTATTTTTCTCTATGTCTGCTATATTTATATAAATATATTTAGGAGATTGGGTATGAAGAAGGAAATCATAGAAGGAAAGAAATCTAAAATATTGGGGTTTATTCCTATAAAATCCAAACTAGTGTTGTATGAGGATGATTCCTGACTGAAGGTTCAAGAGTCCAAATATGAAGAGAAATGACAGTTTAGTTGAGAGAGAAAGACAGCAATCCTCAGAACCAGACACTGTTAGCATATGAGAACAGGGTTAGGTAAATAAATAAAGCAGGTGCCTTTTTTTTCTTTTGCCCAGAACATCTGAATTGTTCTTGAAAATGAAAACTTTAGTGCCGAAAGAGAGTGGCTGCTAGGGAAGTTTTATGTGAAGGTGAGAGAGCAGATTGGCCTAGCATATGCAGATCCTCTGACTCAGGGAATGATGGACAGTTCAATCTACCTTGCTTGCCGGAAAATCTAATAAGTATTTATTGATATCTTTTTGTATTTTTTGGCCTTAATTACCAAAAGCACCTTTCTCCTGCCTTCTCCAGAGAATCATTCCCTTTGACAGTGCACACACAAAAAGAGAGGAAATAGTGTAAGGGTTTTAATGCATTTAGACTTCAACCAAGTAAGATGGGAAAACAGAGACATATTATTGATAGCATTGTTTTTATACTGTCAAATTTCCTCCCAAAGTATTTCCCCTTCCCCTCTCTCAGAGAACTATCTCATATAACATAAAATTTTTTAGAGTCACTTAGGGTTAAGTGACTTACCCAGGGTCACACAGTAAGTGTCTAAGGCCAGATATGAACTCAGGTCCTGTTGACTCCAGGTCTGGTGCTCTAATCACTGTACCACCGAGTTTCCCCAACAAATAATATTTTAAAGAAAAAACACAGCAAAACCATTAGCCAATAAATATTTATTGACTACTATGTCCCAGTTTCAGTGCTAAGCCCTGAGAATTCAAAAGACAGTTTTTGTCCTCAAGAAGCTCACAATATAATGGAGACAAAAAGCAAACAAAATACATACAAACAAGCTATGTACAGGAAAAATAGGAAATAATTAAGAGAGGAAAAGTGCTAGAATTAAGAGGGATTGGGAAAGGCTTCCTGTAAAGGATGGAATTTTTTGTTCAAACTATTTCAATTGTGTCCAACTTCGTGATCCCATTTGGGGTTTTCTTGGCAAAGATACTTGAAGTGGTTTATCATTTCCTTCTCAACTCATTTTATAGATGAGGAAACTGAGGCGAATGGGGTTAAATGACTTGCTCAGGGTCACACAGTTAGTAAGCGTCTGAGGCCAGATTTGAACTCAGGAAGATGAGTCTTCCTGACTTCAGGGCCAACACTAGCCACCAGGTCACCTAGTTGCCCTATTCTATAAGTTATTCTCCTTTAAGAAAAATAATTGCACTAAAATTCTTTACTTCAAAACAAAACTAAAGATATTTCTGATTTAGTCTTAATAATTAATAGAATAACAACTTGATCCCATACACTATTGCAGCAATACCCAATTATTCTCATATCATTTTGAAATATTTAAAGACCTTATCTTATACACAAATACATAACTATAAACAGGCAGAAGACAACGTCAAATATTCATTTACTTAGTTGTTCAAGATATGGTATTGCAACAATCAGATTCATCATAAAATCAAAGCTCAACTTGCCCTGATTAAGAGATTTGCTATGAAAGGAAGAAGTCTTGGGACTACAGCAGCATCAAGAATGGTCCTCCAGGCTGAAACCCAACAGCACAGGATGACTCAAAACATGTATGACAGAATAAAGCATCCTTTGTCCCAATTGATTTCAGGTATAAATAGCATAAGCAACCACATGTATGACAGGATACCACAGTCAGGCTCAGAATTAGCCACGTGGGAAGATTTTTTGTATGGGAAACTGAGTGAAGACAGCTCTGCCTTAGCCTTCCCAAGGTCACCCTCTCAACCAGTTTCCCAGAGACAGATACCTACTGGCCTAGATCACAGACCTCACCCTCACTGAGCTACTGGCATTTTTCTTGAAGTGGTGAAACACTGCCTAAAGAACACAACAAACCTGAAAACACAACTCAAGAAGAAAATTCAAGGTCCCAAAAGGTTTTACCTCAAATAGCAAAGTCTCATGAATCAGAATAGGGTTGGACATAACTGGCATTCTTTTTTCTCAAATTGTTGCAACAAATTAGCTAGCAAATATCATTAGGCCTTTAAAAAATCACAACAAAATTATTTATTCTTTTCTTCTAATATTTCTCTTTATCGAACAAAGCTTAAAATTTATTCCAATATAAAAGACGATCATTAGAATTTAAGAGATTTTAAAGCAAAATAAAATTTTAAGGCTAGAGTTTTAAGATTTTTCATTGGACCTTAAAGGAAGCCAGAGAAGGCAATAGACAGAGATGAGAGAGAACATTTTTGAGGAAGGGAAGGGACAGCTGAAAAAAAAATGTTCAGAAAAGATGGAGTGTCTTGTTCATGGAACAATAAGAAGTCCAATGTCATTACCTCAAAGAATAAGTGGCAGAGAATAAAGTGTAAAAAGACTAGAAAGGGAGCTAAGTTATGAAGGGCTTTGAACACTAAAAAAAGGACTTTGTATTTGATCCTAGAGGTGACAGGGAGGCAATGGAATTTATTGAAGAGGAGCACAATGACATGGTCAAGTCTTCACTTTAGGAAAATCTCCTTGGTGGATGAATGGAGAACTGATTGGAGTCAGACAGATCACTGGCAGAATATTGCAGTAGTCCAGGCTTGACATGATAAGCGCCTGCACCAGCATGGTGACAGCAAGGAGGGATATTTGAGAAATGTTACAAAGGTGAAATTAACAGACCTTGGCAACTGACTGGATATGGCGGGTGAGAGACAGGAAGGAGTCCAAGATGTAAGCCTGAGCAGGGATAGGGAGAATGGCATTGCCCTTTACAGTAACAGGGAACGTGGTGGGATGGAGAGTTTAAGGGGGAAAAAAAAGAGTTATGTTTGGGATATATTGAGTTTAAGATGTCTACTTGGATATTTAGTACAAGGTGTCTGAAAGGTAGCTGGAGATATAAAAACTGGAGGTCAACAGTTAAAGATCAGTTAGTATAGGCTGGGTAGATTTGAGAATCATCTGCATAGAAATGGTAACTAAATTCATAGAAGTTGATAAGATTACCAAGTGAAGTAGTTTAGAGAGAGAAGAGAAGAGGCTCCAGGATAGATCCCTAAGGGATACCTATAGTTAGAAGGTATGATCTGAAGGAGGACCCAGTAAAGGAAATGGAGAAGGAACAGTCAGGTAGGAGCAGTCAGGAGAGAGTGGTCTCCCATAAACCTTGAGGTAAGAGTATCAAGAAGGAGAGGATGATTAATGGTGTCAAAGTTTACAGAGAAGTCAAGAAGAATGAGGTCTGAGAAAAAGCCACTGGATTTGGCAACTAAAAGATCATTGGTAACTCTATAAAGACCAGTCTATGTGGTATGACGAGGTCAGAAATCAGATTGTTAAGTATTAAGAAAAGAGTGAGATGAGAGAAAGTGGAAGTACCTACTATAGATGACCTTTCCAAGGAGTTTAGTCACAAAAGGCAGAAGAAATGATCCTATAGGACCATGAGGGATGGAAGAATCAATGAGAGTTTTTTGGGAAATGGAGGAGACATGGGTATGTCTATAAGCAGTAAGGAAGGAGTCAATAGAGAGGGAGAGATGAAATGTAAGTGATAGAGTGGAGATGACAGAGGGGGAGATTTGTTGGAAGACTTGGGAAAGAATGGGAACAATTGAACAGGTAGTGGGGTTAGCCTTGGTAAAGGAGTAAGGTCAGTTCTTCATGTGAGACAAGGGTGAAGGAAAAAAGAAGCAGAAGACATATGGAATAATAGGAGATGAAGAAGGGAGGGAGCTCGAGGCAAATGACTTCAATTTTCCCTGTAAAAGATGAGGAAAGGTTCTCAGCTGAGATAGTAGGAGGAAGGGGAGCCATAGGAGACTTAAGAATGGATGAAAAAGTTTGGAAGAGCTGCTGTGGAGAGCGAAATGGTGAGTGATAAAGGAGGTATAGAAGGATTGCTTAGCAGCAGTAGGGCCTCAGTTGAAATTATGTAACATAATCATAACAGTTACATGACTTTTTCCACTTCCATTCAACAGTAGATTTGTAGGAGGGAAGGCAGTAGATGGTGGGAGTGATACAGTGCTGAGGTTGAGAAACCAAGTAGTTGGGGAATTTCAGGGAGATTTAATAGTTGAAGTCTCCTAGTAGAAAGGCAAGAGTTGGGGTGAAGAGAAAATTGTGAGTGATGGACCAGGTTCACTGAGGAAGGAAAGAAAGTGCCCTGGAGGTCTGAAGACAACAGAATTGTGATTGGGTGGTGGAGATAAACAGACTAAACCTCAAAGGAGGAGAGATTATTGAGTGATGGAGGTAAGGAAAAAACTTAGAAGAGGCGATGGGAAACAAATAGTATTTCAATTCATGAGTAAAGGTACAGCTAGGACTGGAAAAGGTGGCCAGAGATGCTCTGTCATGGGGGGAGAAGGGGAGGAGAGGGAGAACAATAGCCAATTTAAGTAACAGCTGAATGATAGGAGGAATGGGAGAGGAAAAGATTTAGGATGATGGGAAGTTAATTGCCTAAAGAACAAGAATTCTGTAGGATACAATGAAAGAGGAAAGTGCTATTTGATTGGAACTTGGGGTAAAAGGGCTGAAGGGATGGGGAAAAAATTGGGTAATGGGGGATATGGGATAGGGGATGAGGTTTAGATAATGACCTCAAAGGTTAAAAGTCACTGGAATGTGTAAAGTATGACTGGATGTGAGAATGATCATCACTGAGTGGAAGACACAACTCTTCCCAAAGGAATCTGGAAATCAAACTGGAGACAAGTACAGTACTAAATGAATCTGTTAAAAAGAAATCTGGATTCAGGTCTTACCCTGTGTATCAGTAAGCACCCCAACATACACGGGAGGGGCCTGCTACCTACTTCTCTAAAAGGAAAGGCATCTTTTGAGGGGTTAACAATCATTTTAATCAAGTACAAGTATCAGAGAAAATCAAAATCAAGATTTCAGAGAAATCAAAAATCAACAGATAGTGCTTCCAAACTGCCTGACCATTAATATACATACATCCTCACCAGAGAGGGAAGCACCAACATGTGGGTTTTCAAAGGGGAGGGGTGTTCTTAGCGGCTTCCCAAAGTGGCTTCCCAGAGTCTCCTCTGGCACACCCCTTTAGTGTAGGCAGATTTCAATACTTATACCTATGACTACACAGTGAACTGTAGCCCTTTCAATGAAAGCAACAATGAAACAAGTCTGATTCATAGCAGAGCTTCATGACTGGAACATCTGGACATGGAACATTCCATGACTGGAACTCCAAGCTCAAAGAACATCTGGTACTAGTCAAAGAACACAATAATTATATGATTTTACCAGATGGTGAAATCATCCAGAGGATGAGCACAAAGGATTATTGTTATGCCAGGCGCAGTTTGCTGGCTGGGCCTTAGCTTCAGAAAACAAGGTATCTCCTAATATTTTCATATTTTCCCCTTTTGACCAAAGGAAGGGGGTCTGAAAGAATTCCTAATCTTATGGTCAATAGAGGAGACACAGATATAAGCCAAGATGTCACGAGAGGTCAGATGGACCAGGATGAGCATTTTTATCCCAGAAGGTCAGTTAAGTGTGTCCCAGGTATCACTGCTAGACATTGTTCGGTTGCAAGAAGCAGAAAGGGGATGGGTGTGGGGGAGCAAGAATGTACAGGGCATAAATGCCAACACATGCTTGAATCAGATCTTGGGCCTATAGACACATAACAAAAGGGAAGAGGAAAAAAAAACCAAGTAGGATTTCACAAATAACACACAGGAGGCCCTGGAGGTCTTGGTTTCCAGCTTCTAACACACACTTGATTTGGTCAGACAGGAAGGACAAAGACAGTTTTGGAGGGGTTAATAGTCTTACTTTATTCTAGTCTAGTCTTCTCAAAGGGTTGCTGATAATGAGAGCACCAGCTCTTACAGCATTCCCTAATTACCCTCCTCACAGAGGCAGGTGAGAAGGAGGGGACAACTATTCCTCATCTCGATGGGGTCAATCGAGACAGGTACAGCTTGTGCACTTCCCTAAGTCCCCTCAAGCCTAGATGGGGGCCGATCAAGGCACTCACAGATTCTCTTATGGGTTCCCCATGGTTTCTCCACTCACTGACCAGTGCCCTATCCTATGATTCTAGGAATTACTTACTATCTAGGATCCTTGGGGCTATTCTGGGAATTATTATCTAACACCTGGAAACTAGATATTGCCATGGTCATGGATCCCGAGAAACTAAATTCTAAAGGGATAACAAAATTCTCCTTATACACAGATACTATACTTAGCCCTCACCTGGAATCTTGGGACAGCTGTCTCATCTAGAAGTCAACTGCTTCTAGGTCTGTACAAGATGAACCTTGATATCCCTGGAGGGTTCTGCCATCCACTTAGAAGCAGGGTTTTTATTTTTTTCAGATGATCCAGGAGTCCACACCCACAAGTTAGGCAGCTATGGGAGTATTAAGAAGTACTGGTTGGGGCCCTTAGAGAAAACGCCTTGCATCAGTCTTTGAATCTGACTTTCTGGTCAGCATAACATAGGTTCTTAGTTAAAAGTCTCTAAACAACATAGGTGATTCAGTTTCTCAGTCACATAGGGTTAGGTTCAAACAATGCAATAAAGTTTTTCTCACAATTCCCATAATTGCATAATTACATTAAGTTGGGTATAGATCAAAATATTTGGAGGGTTTACAATGGACTAGTTCTGAGAAGGGAGATTTACATGTCACCAAGGTAACCAAGAAAACTTAAACATAAACATTTTGTAACAAAAGACAAAAGCAATACAATAGTCATCTCCAATATTAACTGACATCAAATCTCTCTATATTCTAATGACCCATTCTCAATATCCACTTAACCAATACATTTTGAGTCCCAGATGTCTCATGTAGTCATCTGGTCCCTAGATATCTTTTCTTGGACAATATACTATATATCCTCAGGACAGCCATAAAGGGAGTTCTGCTTCTCTGGTGCCAATCTAGAGATTCTTAGACAATTCTGCTAGTAATATCATTTAAAATTGCTTCTCCAATTTTGCAACTTCAGAGAATTTCAATTTATATACCATTTACTACTTCTATCCCTACCTAAATCCTGTACCTTATATAAGAAACTTTTTAAAATTTATGAGAATCCAACTACAAAATGAACACTTCTACCTTTTAAAATTATCACAGATACTTTAAGAATAGGAAAATAATTCACTTTTTTTTACCATTATCCATACAATTTATGTGTAAAATCCAATTTTGAGAACTTTACCATTAAATGCTCAATGTCAGAATTTCCATGACAGAAAAATTTGGAAGCCAATCATATAATCCTATTGCTTTCTCAAAATTTACTATTCCATTTATTTAGAAAACTTTTACATTGCATTTTTGCCTTATTACCTTATCTAATCATTTCCCCCTTAGAAGTATATTATTCCTACATTATAATTTGACCACAAATACAGGTTAAAATTGTAAGATGTTCATACTTGCAACCTATTATAGTAACTCAGAGATGTTTCAGTATCAACCTACTATTTAATAGATTTAACATTGTACTTATAAAACTTCTTGATTATAGAAATTTGCTATAAAAGGAAAAAGAGGAACTCAGTTATAACATTGTGATGAATCATAATAGAGGGAAAACTCCCTTAAGCTCTGTTTGATTCTAGATATGAGTCATATCTGATAGCCAATCAAGTAGGCACAAGGTATTCAAAGCAAGGTTCATGATTAGCCATTTGGGGAAAATTTCTTGTCATAAAGGAAACAGCACAATGGGGAAATAGAGTCGGGAGGATCCTAAACCATGCCATGGTGGTACCCAAAACTTTTCCCAGACACAAACATTTTAAACAGTTCCCAGACTGCAGCACATGCCATTTTCTACTACTGACTTCATGACAATTCAGACAACCATCTCTGTAATCAAAGCTCAACACGATAGTAAATTACGGTCACGGGAATTTTTACTTTGAATAGCAAAATTTCACTAACCACAACTTAGGACTTGAATATCTTTCCTGATGTTTCCCTAACAATTAACATTTCTTTTACCCTTTACTTATAAATTAAAACTACCCATACTCTGCGGTTTCAGACATACAGCAAATACTTGATAACTGAGTCAACATTAGTATGTTAAAGCTACATATTTAAACCACCCTGTACGCTTTCATAATAGCCAAGATTTTTAAATAAATCTTGCTATTATATAATATAATTATTACCTGCTTCGTAACAAAATATACCTCATTAAATATTTAACAACTTTCAAATACCTATTTTTATCAAAAGCTCAATTCATGTGTAATAGCATCCAGATTAAAAAGTAGTTTTGTATAACAGCATTTCTGTTATGATGGTCTCTCAAATTTCACAATATAAAAGAATTAGAAATATAACACATCATACAATAATACGAATAATAAATACAACAATAACGCAAATGATAAACTTCAGATGATATCACCTGCCTTTCCGTATTATCACATATGAAAATCATTGATCACATTACCCTTGACATTTTAAAGCCACTTTAGAGTTATCACTCTGCGGAACACTTACATTCAATTAACGAAATATGAATAATGTCGTGCTGGCATGTGCCAGTCACTGTGCTAAGCATTTTACCATCATCATATTATTTTGATCTTCACAACATCCCTGGGAGGTGGGTGCCATTATTATTCTTCTCTTTACAGATCAGGAAACTGCAGTAAACAGAGATAAGATAACTTGCCTAAGATTACACAGCTAATAAATTTCTGTAACCAGAACGCAATTCAAGTTTCCCTATATTTTTCCAGCATTTTTTTCAACACATATTTGGGAATCTGATCTGGGATGAAAGGGGTTAACAGGGAGAGGGTTTCTGACATAGGAGTGTCACAGGAGACTCTTTGGTTTAAACAATCTTTTCTCTTATCATGTCAGAAATGTCAAGGAAGTATTAATAAGAGGCTTCTTCTATAAGGTGCAAACTATTCACCTTTTGTTTTTCTTTTTCCCCCTTGAGATTACTTCTAAACTAGCTGGACTTCATGACTGGAACATGGGTACTTCTCCAAGCTTGTCCAGTGTTTGTACAAGCTCAGAGAATATCTGGTGCTTGTCAAAATGATACAATAATTATGTGATTTTGCCAGAGGGTGAGTGTAAAGGATTGTCGTTATGCCAAGCTCAGGGCACAGCTTGCTTGATGGACCTTAGCTCTGGAAAGCAAGTTGTCTCCTTATGTATTGACAATTCTTTTTATGTACATGTTGTCCAAAACTGAACTTTCTCTTTTCCCCACAAAGCCTCCCCTTTTCAAATTAATTTCCCTATTAAAATACCATCCTCCCAGTCATCCAGGTTCACAACCTAGAAGTCTTCCTTGACACCTCATTTTCTATGACCCTTCCACCTCTATATTGCCAAAGTCTATCAATTTTACATTAACATTTGGATTCTTTCAACATTCTACTAGTTGGTCTCCTGCCTCAATTCTCTCCCCATTCAAGTCCATACTACATTCAGCTGTCAAAGAGAAGGTCTGACCATGTCAGTCCCCTAATCAATAAGCTCGAGTGGCTCCTGACCACTTCTAAGATCAAACAGAAAATCCTCTGGTGTTCAAAGACCTTCATAACCCTCCCATAACACACACTGAAAAGGATAGATGAAAAATGAGAACTCTACAGGGTCTACTATTAGGATAAATCCTCTGTCTCTTAAAAGGAAGCATTTAACTCTATCAAAAGTAAAGTACAAGCAAAGCTTAGAAAGGTCATTGTCTCAGACAAACAGAGACCTAGAAAAGACCTTAATTTAGAAAGACCAAGGTCACCCACTGTATCTTGGACCATCATCAGTTATCTTGACTTTTGTCTCAACACTGGATGATTCTGGAGGAGACCAGAGGCTGAGGACTTTGCAGTTTTGCCTCACTTAAATCTAATTCATGAGCAAGTCGAGATATCACCCTTGTGATATCTCTTCTATGACAAACCTGTGCTTTGATACCTCTGTTGCAAAAAACATGAGGAAGAGTATAATGTAAGAAGCATAAGAAGTAAGAGTATATAAAAAACAAGTATGAGTATAAGGCAAGAAGGTTCCAGGTTATAAAGGGCTTTAAAGACTAAATGGAGGATTTTATATTTGTTCCTGGAGATGGTAGGGATCCATTGAAGTTTATGATGAGAGGGATGACAGCTTTAGGAAGACCAATTTGATACCTAAGTGGAAAATGGACTGAAAAGGAGAGACTTGAGACAGGAAGATCCACCAACAGGCTACTGAAAATGTACAAGCACAAAGTGATGCAAGCTTGCATCAGGGTGGTGACTGTGTCAGAAGAGAGAAGGAGGAATATCAAGGAGAAATTAAGTGAACTTTGCAACACATTGGCTGGGGGGGTGGGGAGGGAGAGGGAGGGTGTAAGAGTGATGATACCTTAGCTTCAATCCTGGTTGGTTGGGAGTGCAGTGGTCTCCTCTACCCAAACAGGAAGTTGGCAAGAGAAAAGGGTTTGAGGATTAAGATAATAAGTTCAGGTCTAGACGTGTTAAGTTTAAGATATATCTATTAGAAATCCAGTTTCAGAACACCAATGTGCAATATTTATATGTTTTATATACCTATATATATGTGTGTGTAAATATATACACACATATACGTGTACATCCATACACATATATGTTTATAGATAGACAAGATAGTTTCTCCTGACGGAATATAAGCTCCTTGGGGGAAGGAAATGATTAATTTATGACAGTGATAAATACCTCTTGGGTAGTTAACCACATCCATAAATTCTCTTTGTAGCAGAAAAGCTGTAAGGGAGCCCATGAGTTCACACCTTGCCTCAGACTCTTAGTAGCTGTGTGACCCTGGGCAAGCCGCTTCACCTCTCATCGTGTTTCTACTGTAATAATTACGGTAACAGCGCCTCCTTCACAGGGTTGTTGTGAAGCTCAAATGAGTTAAATATATGTCCTTAAAGGGCTAAATAAATGCTGCTTCGCAGTTCAAAATGCAGTCTCCCCAGAGACTGTAACAGGATAAAAGGAAAGAGGGAAGAGAGGCTGCACCAAGAAGACGTAGCCCGCATGCGCAGTCTCCCCACGGACTCGCTGGCGTCAGCCACCCTGACGGTGGGGGCGGGGTGACGGCGTGACGTCACCCGGAACCTGGACAGCGCCTGTCACAGTCCGCCGGCCGGGCCGGGGAGTCCGCGGGGCGGCCGCGCTCCATCCCTGGGGCCGCGGGCGCGGGGGCCGGCCCGCTAAGCATCCATTCCAGCCCGCCCCGCCCCGGCCCGGCCCGCCCCGGCCTGGCTCTCCCCTCGGCCCGTGGACCCGGAGCGACGGCGCAGCCGACGACGGTTAGTAACGGCCGTTGGGGAGCGTTGACGCGGGGGCGCGGGCCCCAGGAGCCTCAGCGCCACGGGGTCTTCGGGGTCCCCTTCTCCTCCCCCTCCCCAGGGTTTGCTTCCCCGCCGGCAGCCGGGGTCAGCAGCTGGTCCGGGAAACCCACCTCCCTCATAGACGGAACCGCGGAACGTCAGCCCCTTCGTTTTACCTTTGGGGAAACTGAGGCCCTGGGGCGAGGAAGGGACTTGCCCAAGGACACCCGGGCCACCTCCGGGACGAGATTCGTATTCTGGGCCCCGAAGCGGTTAAGATTTCCCTCTGAAGGAAAGGGCTGCCTTCTCCGCCTCCTCCGGCCTCCTCCCTTCCCCCACCCCAGGTTGCCCTCCCCGCCCCCACCCCCGTGTCTGTGTCCTCCCGCTCTAACTCTGCGGTGTGTCCCCTGCCAGCTTTGTGCCCAGCCTGGAACGTGCCCCCGGGGGCAGATCCCTGAATGGAAAGGCCGAACTCCCGGAGCTGGGTAGCGACCGAGCCGCGGCGACGGCGGCTCCTTCCTTCGAGGCAGAGGAAGAAGTGAATGGCCCCCGGGACGGGCCCCTCTCTGCGTCCTTTGGCACCAGTTGGGCTCTTGGGGGGCTTTGTTGTTTTTAATTTCCCCTGAAGATTTCCGCGCTGAAAATGCAGGACCGGCGCCCCGAGATGAGAGATCCCCGAGGACTGGAGCCTGCCCCTGGTCCCTCCGTCGGTGACCTGGTGGAGGCGGTGGAAAGGGCTTCGGTCAGCGAGCCCCCCGAAGGGGACGCGGGCGCTGATGGCCCCGGGGGCCGGGGCAGCGAGGAGGGGACGGCGAAAAGAGCCCCCGAGAGGGAGGGCAGAGCTCGGAGGGCCGCGGCCTCGGAACCCAGCCCCTCTGACGGCGCCGGCTGGGCCGCTGCAGAACACAACAGCTCCTGGGGGGACTTTGAAGGCTTCAGCGAGGCTTCGGACCTGTCCGACACGTTCAGCAGCCTGGACGTTCTGGAGCGCTGGGCAGCCCCGGGGGCCGGGCCGCGGGATCCGGACTTAGAGGGAGGTGTCCCGACCTCTCGGGACTGTCTGCAGCCTGAGAGCTTCCAGGGTGTGACGGACGCTGCTGCTGCTGCTGCTTCACCTGTGAAGGTATCTGCTTCCAACTTTGTTCACTCTGGTGAATGGCTAGGCGTAGCAAGTTGCCTGCGAGTGACTATTGGAGGTGGTAAAGCAGAGGTTGGGTGACTCGTCTGGGATGCCGCGGGAGAGATTCCTGTTAGAATCCCTACCTACTCTGAGCTTTTGTGATGTATCCTTAGTCTACCGGCTTCTGCCGGCCAGTTGGTTATTGAACTTAAACATCTCCCTTTTCTTTGACAGTAATTTTGAAAATCTCCGTAGAAAAAAAAAGATGTTGAGACTAGGAATTTTCAGCATCCCCCCGACGGCCAAAGTAGTTTTAGTAGTGGAGACAACAATGACGAATTATTAAAAAAGAAAAAAGTCAAAACATGTTCACACATGGACTGCCCAATTTTGTGATGACCAGCTTAACTGGTATTTCTTTACCTTTGTCCTTGGAATTCTTTTATCCTCTTGATAACTTCTTACCTTTTTTGTTCCCAAGTTAAATTTGTTCAACCCTTCCTGCCCCTTAAACCTTCTTTCTTTTCCCTACTCTTCATCTCCATTACACCTGGTCTTTGCTTTCTTTACTCTATCCACTGACTTTAAACTCTCCTTACTTCTCCTTCTCCTCCCTTCCAATCATCTCTTCACTTTCTAATGAAAGAAAGGGGGAAAGTGTAAGATATAGTACTTTTAAGTGAGAAAGGAAATCCATTCTGTTCCCTCCATGGTGTAAGCTGGAGAGTTCCCTGTGGTAAACTGAGTTCTCGGGAGCTTGTTGATAATGTACTTGCTAATAACTTGGATTTTGATACTTAAAATGCCTAATAGTAATTTTATGTCTTCAAAACCAAAATTATACAATTTAGGAGAATAGCTGGTAGCAGAAATGTGTGTCTGTCTGGCTGGTATAGTTTTTCCTAAATAGACTATGGTTTGACTTTTGATTTTATTTTTCAGGCCAGTCTCAACTATGAAGATATTTTTAAACTTGTCTTTCAAGAAGTACCAGTACAACAAATGACTGAGGATATTTGCACCTTAAACCATTTTCTAGAAAAACATAATGAAGAAAATACTAGCTGCAAATCTGTAAAGAAGCAATTTTGGTAATTGATTTAAATTAGACATTTAGTTAACTTATTCAATGGTATTTTTGGCAAGAAAAGTAGAAAAATGGAATTTATAAAAAATTTGATATTTATTTTGGAGTATTCTCTATTTCTTATCCAGTTTAGAGAAGCAGATGATTATTTCCTTGGTGCCAGCAACAGATGAGAAAGTTTAAATCTATAAGTCATTTCAGTTCTAAGAAATTTATTAAGCAAGGATTACCTATCCAATCCTCACATCTCCTTCTCTTCAGTAGTCTCCAGTGTATAGCCCTGTTATCCACTGGATTAACAGAGAACAAAAATTAACCTGCCTTTTATTTCTTCTTTTATTCTCCTGCTATTTGCTCACATTAGAAGTGCTTCAGAACAACGCAAAGGCCAAAAGACACAGCAATAGGGAAGAAGAGGCCCCAAAGTCTTAGTTAAACCACGGGTTATCTAGTTACAAAACCTTACTTATACACAGTAGACATTTTATAAATATTTGCTGTTAGTTTTATTTTTACTGGTATCTAAATAATAAGGTACTGACTGTATAATATATTGCTTAAAATAGAACCATCTTTTCTGTAGGCAGAACTCCTGGAAGTGAGCTAAAAATGCTTATTAGCTTACCAGAATGACTTTTTATCTACCTTGTTTGCCTTTGGAGTGTGTATTTGAAGCTAAGCTCCTGGTACCGCATCTGATGCATGAAGTCCTGTTAATGCTAAGTCACGTTGGTGAACTCTCTAAGGTTGTAGCTTATTCCTATGCATGTTACCATTTGGTGAGGACAAACTTTACAGATTTCACTGGGATGAATTTGATTATATAATAGTAGTAAAGCTGGATCAAGTGGTCTCAGAGAGGGCAAGTTCAGGTCAAGGCAGGTTAATTTGGCTTTTTTCCCTTTCTTTGGTTTGCTAGAACAGATTTCCCATAAGCTTGCTGTAAAGCCAGATCCAAATCTTAAAGCTGTTTACCAAAAGTCCCAAGGTACTTTAAATCTGATACCATTTCAGGTCAGATCCAGTTCTGACCAGAAAAATAGCAACTCCTGGGTAAATAGCTAAACTTCAGGCTCAGAGTGTCCTCTCCGCAGGGAGTGGGTGAGTACAAATAGGAGGAAAAACCTTGAAGTAACTTGGTAGTGATATCACCAGGTGTTCTTTCACCTTCACTTTGTTCTTTTTGCACAGATAGGCAGAATTCAGATGGGCTTTTGTAACTAAATCCTGAATTGTTTCTAAAAGGGTAGCGCCAACAAGTAGTAGATGCTTGTGGGGGAGGGAATAATGGTGAAGTGATTTTCGGGAGCATTATGGGGAAACTATAGGCTGATCCTTTTGTCAGTTAGTGACAAAGAGCAGAACAAATATGGAAAATTACAGTAATACGAAGCCTTCTGGTACAGGCACAGGTGATTTTTTTTTTAAATGCTAGCTGACCCCTAGATGTTTCAGCAAACCAAAGAGTAACTGAGTAGAGCACTTTCTTTCACCAATTTAGAACTAGCATCCTGGTAAAGTGGAAAAGGATGCTGAATTTGGAGTCATAAGACTCGATTCACTTCCTGGCTTCCTGCTACTGCTACTTACAATCTGTGATCCCTTGGACAAGAGACTGGGCCTCAGTTGTGCCATTTGTAAAATGAAGGGCTTGGACTTGAGGTGATTTCAACTTTTCTAACTAAAAAAATTCCTGTGATTCTATAATTTCTGTGTTGGGGTATTGCTTCAGGGATTTGGTCTGAAAGCTTTCTGGATAATATTTAAGTGATTGAATTTGTTTTTCAGCTCTGAGTCCCAAAAACTCTGGAGGATTCTCCAAGATGAAGATGGCACATCAACTTCAAAATGCCTCTGGAGTAAATCTCATTGCCAAGACAATTTCTTACTTGTTCTTGGAATAGATGCTGCTCAAAAAGTAAAGTATTTAACACACTTTTAACTAAGATAATGCCACCAACCCATCATCAGAGCCTTTCGTTGTTTCTCTGAGTGGGAGGATGGGGTTTACCTACTTTGCTGTAGTTATCATTGCCACTTGTGGGGTACATTTGTCAAAGTTCTGGGAGTAGGGAGTAGGGAGACCAGGGGCTGCAGCCTGTTGCCATGGAGCAGAGCTTCTTTCTCTATGCAAAGTTAATTGGTCTGTAAGGAATCAGAGCTGCCATTTCAGCCTCATTACTACCCATTAACCACCTGGTCAGATTGGCTCAAATTCAGCTGTCCTCTTTAAACATACTTAGAGGTTTTATGTACAAGCATTGAATTAAGAAGAACAGACTATTTCTCAAACAATTTATTTTTACAAACCTTCCTTGCTATATATAGTATTCTCAGTATTCCTGAGAAATTGTCTATTCAATTCAGTAAACATTTATTGAGTGCCTACTATGTACTCAGTGCTGGGGATTTGTTGTTCAACTGAGTCCAGCTCTACATGACCCCACAGACTTAATCTCTTGACTTTTCTTGACAAACACTCTGGAGTGGTTTGCCAGTGTATTGCCATTTCACAATGAGGAACTGAGGCAAATAGGGATTAAGTGATTTGCCCAGGGTGACACAACTAGTAAGTGTATATGAAGCAGTATTTGAACTTGGTTAATCTTGACTCCAAGCCCAGTGTGCTATCCATTGTGCCACCTAGCTGCCCATAGGTGCTGGGGATACAAATAAGAAAAAAATAATTCCTGCTCACAAAGAGCTTACTGAGGAGACACAAAAGGAAGAGATTGGGTGGTGGAAACACCAGGGAGTAGTTGAAACCAAGTAGAGCTGTAGATGTAGAGTAGAGTGAACCAGAAGTCCAATTTCTGCCCTCTTTAAAGGAAGACTTTAGGAGAGATCTAATACTCCATCTTTCAGCCCTCCAAAAAGAGGAGAAGGATGCCTGAGGAAGGTGGGCAGGTGTCTTGAGTATTCCAGACTGAGTTAGCAGCATAACAATGAAGTTAGAAGTGATCAGTTCATCCCGGGAGGGGTATCTTGTCTATATAGAATATAATCAACCAGACATTAATTTTCACAGTCTAGGGAGCTCATTAATTAAGCCTTATGGTGGACAGTTTTACAGCGTGCAGTCTCTTAGAGTGCAGATAACAACCTAGCCCCTTGCCCACACTCTGCCAGGTTTAATATATCTAGTCTAATGGAAAGAGCCATGACTCAGTTCCTAGTTGCGGCTCTGACGTTCACCATTTGACCATGCCCAAGTCATTGAATTTGTGTGTCCCTTAGTTTTCTCACCTGTCCCATAGGATAACACCACTTCCACTACCTACAACAGAGGGTTATTGATACTAAAATGAAATCATAGATTTGAAAAGTTAAGAGCACCATAAAAGTGAGATGTATTACCAGTCTAGCAAGTGTCAATTTTTATGTTTACTTACAGAGTTGTGCACTTATGTTTCCTCTGGTACCATCTATAAATTACCTGTTTTTAAAAAAAAAAGAAAGAGAATGTTAGAATTTCTAATTGATAACAGATGTATTGTGTTTTATTGAATAAGCTAGAAAATGCCAGAGAAGATTCTGCCCTTTTGAATTTAGTTGTATAACCCTGGTCAAGTTATCTGAGGCTCAGTTTCTTCATCTGTGAAAAGAAATTGAAGCAGCTGCTTCACAGGATTGTTACAAGGATCAAATATAACAAGACGTGAAGACATGAGTTCCCAAACCAAAAAAAAACACTGCACTATGCAAATAGCTCAATATATGCAAAGATTATATATAGCTCAATATGCAAAAACACACAATAGAAAACAGCTTGTGGGGAAAGTGGAATTAGGGGCACAATTCTCAGAAACATTGTCAGTGGCACTTTAAAAAAAGTCAAGAACCAAATGAAAAATGGTAGCTCAGTTGTATACATGTTAAATGGTTAAGAAATAATACAAATACTACAATAAATGATAGCCACAGTTGCAGCTTCAGGCTGCTGCCAGGCGCACATTGGGCAGGCCGAAACTCCAGGGCCGGAGTGGGGTAGGGCTGGTGAGAATCAGCCTTCTTCCGCCCACAACTTTCTCTGCACCAAAAGATACAAAATAAATATGGCACTTTACTTTGACAGAGATCTAAAGTTTGCTTCTGGAAGTGTCATAAGGGTTGCAGTTTGTCAGTTATTGTAAAGTGGTGCAGTTTTCTACATTCTCACTTTCCTGAGGAAAAATTGAGAAGCAAGATCCAAAATTTGAGTTATGCTCAAAATGTTCCCTAATGTATCAGTTGAGTCAGAACAAATTTAAGTTTTTAAAATACACACTAAAATAAAACTGAGTATAATGTATGTTTTTTGCAACATTTTAAAGCTCTATATAAATGTAAGCTACTGCAGAATACAATTGAGTCAATCAAGGAAAGTTAATCTATTCCAAGGCCCACTTTTAGAATCTCACCATCTTTTTCAGCTTTCTTAAAGTACAATTTTGAGTATTCAGGCATATTTCATACCTAATAGTAGAAGTTCTCAGAATGTCGTAATACATGCAGATTTTCACAAACAGAATTGGTATTTATTGCCACTAGTTTTTTTACCTTAAAATCTTATCCACAGGTTTTTCTTCTTTGTAAAGAAGGTGTAGCACATAGAAGGCACAGAGGCATTAAATGATTGATTGAATATTTATGATATTTGACAAGATTAGCCTTTTATTAGGAAATTCAAGAGATGCTTCAAAAGAACAGAAGAGAAATTGGTGCATTTCTCAGTGCCCCAGGATTGGCCCATAATACTTATTTAATAAGTGTGTGTTGATTGCTGATGAGAGACAGCATGGAATTGCATATAGAGTAGTCAACTTGAAGTCAGGAAAGACCTGGTTCAAATGTCACCTTGAATACTTACTGTGTGACCCTGTGCAAGTCATTTAAACTTTCTGAACCTCAGCTTCCTTTTCTCTAAAATGAGATTGTTAATAACACATACCTCAAAGAATTTTGAGCTGACTATATGATGAGATGACTATAAAGCACATTGTGAAACTTCAAGTGTTATATGTCTACTATATTATTAATAAAGCAAACATACAATTCAAGTTACTGATTAGCTACTTGATTACTTTTATTTTCTTAGGATCTTTCAGGAGGTAAGAATCATGTTCTAGAAGATTCTAACCTGAAAGAGACTGAAGAGTTAACAGAAGTAAATGGCTTTAATCTTAATAATTGCAAGGCACTAATTCAAACCAAGGTAAGAGTCATAGAATTATTAAACTTCTGAGCTGAAAGGGACTTTAATAGTCATGTATTCCAATTTGAAACAAAAATTCCTGCTACAGGATCTTCAACTAGTAGTCATCCAGTCTCTGTGTAAATTTTCAGTACCTTGAAATTCATCATCTGACAGACCATTCCATTGTGGAACAGCTTTGATTTTTACAAGAGTCTTTCTTGGAGCAGTGATTTCCTCACTGTGAATATTTCTTTGACACAACTCAATGTCCTTCCATGTGCTTTCATCCTGTGCAGTACTTGTCCATGTTATCTCATGTCCTTCATAAAGCTTTTTTCATGTGGCACACTGTCCTTTTGTTATTTTTAGATTTTCAAGGGCAGAACCCATAACTAGAGTGGGATAATCAAGGTTTTTGACCCAAGGCCTCAAAATGGGATAGAGGCTTTCCCACTTACTGTTCCGGGTGCCTTGAGGTTTACTGTAGGCTGTGCAGTGCCACAGGGGTCCCATCTTTTTCCTAAAGCCTTCCTTCTTCTGTAATAAATCTCCCCTACTGCCATGCTCCCAACCTGCTACCACCTCCTCCCTAGGGGTGCCTGCTGCAAATGCAACATAAAGGTGAACCAGAACCCCCGAACCAAAATTCACCACCCAAAAAGAAGCTCACTTTTCCAACACTGACCTCTGGCTGCCCTCTCCTCCCAGGAAGTTCCCAACAGCACCATATCCAGCTAGGGTGTACTATTTTCTGTGCATCCTTTGTCACCACTTTTCCTTCCTTCCCAGGAAGAATTGCACCATGAGATTCCAACCCTCTCCTTGGACTCATCTTCTTCCCCTCCTCCCAAAAACTGACCATTATGACTGTAGGACTTCACCAAGGGCTTCTCCTCCCCTTTTGCCTCACTTCAGGGCAGCCTGTCCACTGCACCTTTTCCATCACCTTTAATCCACACTGAATTTACTCCTGAACACTAATTCCTAGTTATGATTCTGCTCTGAGGATATCAATATGCCACTTGAGCTGCGTATCTATTGTCTATCAACCTTACCATGCGATCCACCATCTTTTCTAGCCATAGGTATCCTCCGTACTGTATAGTGTCTTTTACACAATTCTTTCTCACAAAGAAGCTGTTCTGGGAATTCACTATCTCTACAGTCAGTTCATCAACTGATAAGAAAATGGCCAAAGTGAAAAACCAAATTTGAAGAAAGGATTAATGTGAGAAGGTATTGTGAGAAGATATTTATGATTAGCAGTTCTAACCCAGCCTGTTTAAATAAGTCATTGACTTGGTAAATGAACAAAATTAAAATTTTGTCATTACTTCTCAGGGAAGTTTAGCCAATGTAAAACAGTAATCACAGTGAGGAGGCAAGAAGAACCGCACACCACCTCAGGCAGCAAATAGTTAATCCTCATGCCAAGCAGAGACACATGGTGGCTAAGGGCAATAATACCAGTTTCTTCCTTGAGCTGATCTGCCTTCTGATAACCTCTTCCCCGTTCGTCCTGGAGGAGCAAACTGAATCTCCTTCCCCCATCATGACTTCCCCCAGTTGCCCCCAGATCCCCTTCCACCACTGCCACTCTTTTCAGGTAGTTTTTCCTGGCACTCAACTTTCCTCCTTTCCTTTCATCCTGTGTTTATATTAGACTGTTAACAGTACATTTTTAAGGAGAAAGATAACAAATATTTAAATAATACATCAGAGTAAGGTAATTAGAAGTATAGTTAAAGTAAATTACTCATATCTCAAATCAGAATGCCTTTGTAGAATTATAGAACAAGAAAGAAATGAGGTTATCTGATCCAGCACCTTGCATTTAGGCAAATTAATGCCCAGTCTATCCAAGACAGTTGACTGTTATTTTCCTACTTAAAGGCATATCAGCATAGGAAATACATTGTTCCATTTTCCAGTCAACTGAATATTAAAGATTCTTCTATGCAATATCTCATCTCAGATTGAATGACACATAATTTTTTTCTGAATTAACCTTTAATTAGAGTTCTCAAGGCCTGTCCTGGTGTTGAATGCTGTAAGGTCTGCTGGCCCAAACAAGAATAAATTTGCATCCTGTATTCCCTGGATAGAGCTTGTTGGTCCTAATTTCTAAACTTCTGATCTCAGTTTTATTCTAAGAAAATGAAAGAAGCCTCTTGAAGCAAGAGTGGAGGGACTTATATCAATACAGTTATATTACTTTAAATTACATAAACTAAAACACTTAAATCACTCCCACTTCTCCACTCCTCCCCCACCCTGAGGGAAAAAAAATATATTTTTTAAGAACAGTGTTCTCATTACCTTGAAATCCCCAGAATCAAAGAAGATACCTCAGGGAAACATATCTAATTTATTCTACGTTTATATAATACCTGTTTATTTAGTGTTTGGGTACTTCACAGTATTTTTCTTTGAATCATTGTAAGCTCTGAGAGTGCATTTTAGTCTTAAATATAAACTAGACCCTGGAGGAGCTTGGGCAAATCCTTAGGAGTTTATAATTATCACGCCAAGGTTTCATCACACATCCCCTTCCCTACCTCCTCTTGCAGTGGTTTTCCCTGAAACTGGCAAGATTTGGCCAGGTAATGGTAATACTAGTAATAATGTAACTCATACTCTGAGTTTAGAAGCGCGTTCCCCATGACAACCCTGTAAGACAGGTGGTAGTGTTGGGAGCACTGTTAGCCCGACTTTGCAGATGAGGAAACGAGGCTGAGAAATAAGGTCACATGGCTAGGAAGTTTGGGAGCTGACTTTCCAACCCATATATATCCATCTTCCAAGCCTCTCTCCACCATATCAGATTCCTTAGCTCTCACAGGAACCCTGAGTATAGAATCGGGTGCTCTAGCTTCAAATCTCACTCTGTGACTGTGGACAAGCTAGTTGCCTTCTTAAGGCCTTTTCTTGCTCTACAAAATGAGGGTGATACATTCTCTGATGGTACTTTCCAAATCTAATTCCTGTGATACTGATGCTTTATTTGCTCCATTTTGCCCTTTTGTCTGTGTTTCATGGAAGAGTGAACCCTGAGCATTTACATCCCACTACACACCGTAAGTTTTTGCAATTCTATTCATGGTAACAGTCTGCATTGCTTGGCTACAAAAATATAATAAAAGGAACCTGCTTTACCTTTAGCTTTAAATTGGCTGCACCCTATTGACCATGAATGAGGCTTTACTGATTACTGATAGGTATAGGTGGTGTTATACATTCTGTTTATGCTAGCTGGATTGCCAGTGACTACCAAAGCCCACTGTACCCTTTCTCCACCTGCTAAGCTCATGACTCCAATCTTTTATACATTACTTTTTTCTCTCATGGTAGCATGGCCTTGAAGTCCACCTGAATTGCCTAATTGTTGCTTCTTTATGCTCTGCCAGACTTAGTTCAACCTCCTCCCTCATATAACTGTTACTTCTCTCTAATGCCTACCCCTTCCCTAAACCCCCAATATCAGTAACAGCCAAGACAGATTATGCTTACTAGTATATTATAAGGGAAACCTATAAACCCCTTCTTTCTGGCACTGAAGGGTAGAAGTAAGAGCAGTGGAGGAGTAGGGAAGAAGGAAGGATTTTACCTCAGTATAAAGACAAATATCCTAACAGCTCTCTGATAGTATAGTTGGCCTACTTTTGAAATAATGAGTTTCCCATCACTGAAAATATTCAGAAACAAAATGGATTACCATTTGTGAGAATCTTGCCTTGGGCAGGAGATCTGACTGTAGGATCTGTACTGTCTTGTTTCATATGCTACCCAAAACAGGTGCTATTCCAAACTTTCTCTTATCTCTTCAACCTTGCACCTCCTCCTCTCGCCCGCCCCCCCTCCCCACCACCACCACACTATAACTTCTTTCTCCTGTGAGAAACTAGATGTGAGCCAAAGACTTGACCTCCCACTTGACTAAGAAAATCAAGGCACTCTGTGAATACTCCCTACTCTTGCCTCCTATGCTTCTGTCTTTTAAAAAAGTGGTCCTTGCCAAAACCAACCCCTCTACTTAGGCCTTTGATCCTGTTTCTCCAGGAGCTTATACTTTTTGATCATTCCCTTTTTCTCTCTCATCTTCAATCTTTCTTGATGTTAGGGTTTATGCTCTGCCCCTTATAAACATGTCTAGGTATCTGCAAACCTTTTAAAAAAAAAAACTTTCATTAAACCCCTTCAAACTATTATCTTCTATCTCTTTCCCCTTTCACAGGCAAATTTCCTTTAAAAAAAAAAAAGTGTTGGTAACCTTCACTTACTCACTTTCCACTCACTCAACACATCCAGGCTTCTAACCCAGTCATGTGAGAAAATTTGCTGTTTCCAAGGTTATCAAGAACAATCTATTAACTTTTAAAAACAATGGCCTTTTCTAACTCCTTATCTTAGTTGGCCTGTCTCCAGCTTTTGGCACTGATATTTTTCCCTTCCCCTTAGATAATTTATCCTCCCTTTGCTTCAGTGGCACTGCCTTCTCACCACTCCTCCTTCTCCTTTGTTAGAACATCATTTTATCGCCTAAACAGAGGTGTTCCCAGGTTAGATACTCTTTCTCTCTTTCTCTCTCCTTGATTTCATTTACTCTCATGGTTTCATTTGTCATCTTAAATAGATAACTCTCAAATCTAAATGTCCCACTTCTGTGTATCCTAAACTGTGAACTACATGCTAGATAATTTGTAACTGAATGTCTCATTGTCATTTCAAATTCACCATGTCCAAACAGAACACATTCACACCCCTCCTGCAAGCTTCCCTATTCAAGGACACCATCATTCCAATCATTCTGGTTCGGAATCTCAATCATCCTTTTCACTCTTTCCTCTTCCCCACATTTCCATATCTAATCACTTGCCTTATTAATTCATGCAAATTCTACATTTCTCACAACTGTCCTTCTCACCTACATAGTCAGTACCCTAGTTTGAGAACTTATTGCCTAAGACTATTATAGTTGCCTTCTCAATGTGTTTTCTGCTTCCTCTCCCTCCCCTCTGCAATCCATCCTCCAGACAACAGCCAAAGTAATTGGTAAGGCACTAGTCTGGCCAGGTTAATCACTTCCCTATAGGATAAAATTCCTACCTGGCATTTAAAGTGTTCCAAAAATCTTAACTCTGCCCTTATCTCACATCTCTCCTCATCCAGCCAAACTACCTATGAACTTTTACCTAAATTCAGCATTCTCTTCTTTGGCTTGGCCTCGAGATAGACTGTTGCTCATGCCTGAAATGCATGGCATCTGATTCAGAAGCAGATAAGTTACTTGGCATGGCAGACTGATGAATACCAATCACAGGCTCCACACAGGCCACTGTGTCCTGTTTAGAAATAAGATTCTCAGTGCTTTGACTTTCTAGCTGGCAGATTTTATTGCAGCTGCCCTGGGAGATTTTCCTCCATAGTTGTTAACTCTCCGCCTTCTTTACCTTTCACTTACCAACTTCCCTTTCCATCCCCACTCTTCCTTCTCCTTGAGTCTTTGCCCTCCTTTTCCTGTAGCTCAAGTCCTTCTCCAGTTTAAGTCATTCTCCTTTTCCTTCTGCAACTTAGATTCTTCTCCATTCCTCTCAAATTTTAATCTCTGGAATTCTTCGTAGTTCCTTCTCTTCTTCAACTGGAATCTTTCTCTTTCCCTTTACTTAACTCCTAACTAAATGAAGTTTAATGAGGAATCGAAAATGAATTAAGTGACTTTAAAAGGCAAGATTGGCAGTGCCATTCACAATGAGTGGGTTTCCTGAGGTGACAGAGTTGTTCACCTTGAAAAGTCCCAGAAGAAAGTACAGCCATTAGAACAGTTCTTTCCAGCTCAAGTAATAGATTGATAAAATATATCAGTTTTCCACAGTCTACCTTCCAGAGTTTCAGCCTAGCAATAATTAGTGGCATCAAGACCTGGAGTTCAGGTGGGAAGAGAAGAACATAGGGAAAAGAATTCAATCTTTTTTATTTGTAAGTTTTTAAGAAAATAAAGACTTTTGGTTAATTATGTTGGTCACTGATTGTAAAATACTGCCTCAAAAAAGATCATCTAGTTCAACCTCTTCCTATTCTTCCCTCCTTCCCCACCCCACTCCCTGCCTCCACCAGCTTTCAAGGGGAAAACTATCTCTAAGGGAGAATAGGAGTCTAGCACTATCAGGGAAAAAGCAAAACAAAAACCTTACTCAGGCCTCAGTAGACATGCCCTGCATGATGTTAACTTGACAGATGTTGATCAGCACTGTAATTTTGAATCCTTGTCTCTAACTTTCTTTATTTTGCTCTGAAATTAATTACTCTTTCTTTCCTCCATTTTTAGCTCTCTGGATCCTCAGCTCCCCGACACAGCAGCCTGTTTATGTACAACTTGTTTTTGAAGAAGACTCCTTCCAGTGGAAATATGCAATACATAACAATTCCAAGAAAGAAAAAACTTTTTACTGCCCGGAATCTAAAAATGAAATTTTTTAATAGTGATGTTTGCTAAAAGAAAAATACTTTTTATCTTTAAGGAAAATCTTACATTTTGCTACTGATTTGGTACTGGAAACTGGAAATCATAGACATCTTTGAGGTGATAAACTAGAAATTCTCAGCTGTATTTTCCTATGGCTACTAGTTTGCAAATGAATTAGTCATGGGTAAAAATCAAGACTTTTCTTTGACGAGCTTGCTCTCCGTTTTTAAATGTACTATTTTCTGGCCATCCCCTGTTTGCCACTAGCAAATGAAGGCTTCTTCTACAAACTTTGCTTTAATTTTCTAGTCAAATAAATACCCAGGCAAAGCCTTGAAAAGGAATGCACTGCCAATTTAAAGCTTAGGGATGCCATATATTTCTTTAACAAAGTTGCCGGACCCCTGCTCTCAGGTAGCTATTGGAGATGCAGACTTTGGTAGCCTGCTTCTGGGACTCATTCTGTGGTAACAGCATGATGTTAAAGATCACAGATGGCTGAAGGAAAAAAAACCAGCTCTTCCAATGGCTCCCCAATGTCTTAACTCATTTGTTGACCTTTTGTTGATGACTAGTAGAACTGAGCATTCTTAGGAAAGATTCCAGCTGTGACTAGATGTCCCAAAATGTGAATATTTTTGGTGTCAACCTGTTTTGCATAGTTATTTTCTTTATTTTCAGGTGACATACTGTGGCTTAGCCAGGATAATGTCCCTGTGGAGATGTCTGCTTAAATGCTATGATGCTTGTTTGGAATATGTTAAAATATTGTACATAGTAGGTTTAAAATATGTTCTAACTAAAAGATGAGGGAAAACCTAATGGTATCTCCCCAAAGTATCTTAATCATAACTTAAGCTGTTTTTCCCTAAAATATTTGTTTTTAAGGGTCTTTGTGGAGACACCTCAATCTTCTGTGTAGACATAAAACTCAGTGCTGCGTGTTGTGCACTAAACCTGGGATAACTTGACATTTTCCTATGTAACTGCTGACCTTGACAAAGCAGCACTCATGGGCAACAGTTTTATTCCATTTTACACTTCATTTTATGGAACATCCAAATGAAAACTTTCTCCATGTCTCCACTGAAAAATCACCCCTGTTAAAAATGGCAAGAGCCAACAAATTCACACTGACTTTTGTAACATTTTATCAAATAAAGTTCCCTGAATAGATTTTCTTGATTGTCCTTTTTTCTCTTTCATTAAGTGGGGTGAAGTGTGCAATTAGGAAAAAACCTCTATCTTTTCTCTTTTCTCTATTTGCATTCTGTTTTTAAGGCAGTTGGGCCACAGGCAGGGGTGAGGAAATATTAAAATTTGAGATAATTGGTTTGAGAAATAAATATTTCAGTGGACTTGCAGTCAGAAAACATCCCACATCCCTTGTCTATTGGAGTCACACTTTAAAAATTAAAAGGAGACCATAGAGATCATATTTAATCCATTAGCTGTGACATTTGACAAGTTATTTCCTGACTGAGGACGTCTTTACCCATCTATAAAATGGGAGTAATCATAGATATAGAGCTGAAAGGAATCTTAGAGGCTATCTAATCCAATACTCTCATATTAGAGGTGAGAAAACTAAGACTCAGGGAGGTCAAATGATTTACCCAAGGTTACACAGGGAAAGCCGGCTTCAATTACATTCATGGTGACCTTTTTGCAAATGCCCATCATGAGAACTGTGATTAAAGACAACAATGTCCCACAAAACAATGCTTCTTGTTACCTCTGCATGCTTGATGAAATCAGCTCCACCTACTCCTTAATTTCCCTCCCCAAGGAGAAATTATAAACCATCCTTCCAGTTAAACTCAACTTCTTTTTGTCATCAGACTTGATCTGTAGTAAGAATTTCAGTATTGATATAATTAAATTACTTGAGCTGTGGGTCAACTCAATGGTCATTGGACCAACTCATTTTTACCATCTCATATTTAGAATGCCAACATATAACTGACATTTGCCTGGTGCTTTAGGGTTTGTAGAATGCCTACATGTGTTAAACTCATTTGAATCTCAAAAAACACCTTGCAAGCTAAATACAGCAAATATTAATATTAACAGATAAAAAATAAGCTCAGTGTACATTAAGTGTACATTGGTGTAATGCCAATGATGCCCGTAGTAGCCGCTATGAATATGCATGCATACTTCCAGGGTAAATTCACAAAATAAACTCTCAAAGGCAAAACCAAAATACTTATTTGAGACATCATTAGAATACCAGGGGGTAAGATTTAACAGGGTACTTATCTTTTATCCAGGGAGTGCCATCTTAAACCTTTTTATCAGGCCTCCCCACAAAAACAAGTTGCCCTAGACAAATTTCTCCCTCTGCCCACTCACAGCTTGTTTTCCTCTCCCTGCTCTGCCTGCTCTCACCCTGCTCATTCTCCCTCCCTCCCTCCCTCCCTCCCTCTCTCTCTCTCTCTCTCTCTCTCTCTCTCTCTCTCTCTCTC
>CM053769.1:414655479-414694659 GCA_028658325.1 Potorous gilbertii
AAATCTCATCTCAGATACTTTTGACACTCACTAGCTGTCTGACCTTGGACAAGTCACTTAACCCCAATTGCCTCACCCTGGGTCATCTCCAGTCATCCTGATGAATATCTGGTCACTGGATTCAGATGGCTCTGGGGGAGAAGTGAGGCTGGTGACCTGGACAGCCCCCCCTCGCTCAAAACAAAGTCAAGTGCAAGTCATGTCATCATTTCTCTGATGGCATGGTCTTCTTCAGCAACAACAAAAACACACACATAAATTTTAAAAGACTTATAAGAAGAACAGTTTATGACACTATATTATTTTAGCACACGAATCATAAAACCCTAAAGCCAATTTTAATTAGTGGGTACACATAATTTAAGAACTACTAGACCATCTTAATATCCATTCCCTCCCCTACCCAAATACCACAATCACATTATTCCTGATACAAAAGGGATATTTACTTTCAGTTTTGCTTTGTTGAATGCACACACAGACACCTGGTAGGCAGAATGTCCCATGTCAACAAACACAACATTTCTTGGTTTCTCTTCCAGGGCAGGCAGATCTTGTTTATAGATTCCATATGCAAGGGCAACTGAAGAGAAGAGAAAATGTTCTAAGTTTACTATAACATACTATCATTCAATGACAGGCAATATTTCACAACAGTAAAATTAGATGCATTAAAATGGATTTCCTACATTTAAATTACATTTAAATGGAAACACTGAGCTATAAAGGAAAAATTTCACACTTACATTTTCTATTTAAGAGAAATATTTTCTCACATAGTTGAAATTAAGACTTAAAAGAGAGCTGGCCTTGATCTTAACTAGTTATGTGACCAAGGGCAGTTACAATCCTTTCAGCTTCGGGTACCTCATGTGTAAAATGCAGGCACTTGTACTAAAAGTATTAACAAACAGGATTGTTTTGAGGAAAGTGCCCTGTACACACCTCAGAACATTTTACATAAATGTAAACACTTTGAGGCTCTGTTTATTTCACTTACATTCCTTTCACAAGCGGCTGGAAAATGCGAATCACCACAATTATTCTTAAAAGCAAAGTTTCTTAAAATTTGTACAGGTGTACATGATTTATACTTCTTGAAGCATCAGAAGCCAAAATCAGAGCCCTTTCTTTATACAGTATCACTACCACACTGTCATTTTTGCTTTATGATACCCTCTCATTATATATTCCCCCTCTCTTTTCCTCCAATGCCTTCACCTGGGAATCCTGACCCCAAGCTGTCCCTGAAATTTTTACCCCCTCCTCTCTAGCCTACCTACCTGTCAAGTTCTATTGAGTCCCTCCCTCCCTACCCAGCTCCTCTGCTACAGAGACCCTACACAATTATTGAACCAAACAATGGTTTTTCACTGACTTGTGATGGTGTACCACAGAATTTTTCAATTTTTTTATTTTAATAATTTCTTTTTAGCTTTCAACATGCACTTCCATAAGATTTTGAGTTTTAAATCCCGCTCCCAAGACAGTGAGCAATCTGGTAAAGGTTCTACATATATATTCATGTTAAACAAATTTTCACATTAGTCAGGATATAAAGAAGAATTAGAACCAATGGGAGGAACCACGAAAAAGAAAAAACAAAATAAGAGAACATTAGTATGCCTTCATCTGCATTCAGATTCCAAAGTTCTCTCTCTGGATATAGATAGCACTATCCATCATAAGTCTTTTGAAGGTTATCTTAGATCATTGAATTGTTGAGAAGAGCCAAGTCTATCAAAGTCGGTCATCACACAAGGTGGCTGTAACTGTGTACAATGTTCTCCTGGTTTTGCTCCCCTCCACTCAGCATCAGTTCATGTAAGTCTTTTCAGGACTTTCTGGAATCTGCCTACTCATCATTTCTTACAACACAATAGTATTCTATCATATTCATATACCACAATTTGTTCAGCTATTCCCCAATTGATGAACATCCCCTCAATTTCCAATTCATTGACACCACAAAAAGAATTTTCTAAAATCAAAACAAAATGTTAATACAAACAAAAAATATTTTTTTAGCTGCTTTAGGACTTTGTTGTGTTTACAAATAATGAGATTTCAAGAACTCCACTTTTAAAATTAAGGCACTAACATCAAAGCTCTACAAGTTCATATTTTTTACATTTAGACTCATGATTTCAGTGATCATAAGGAAGCTCTTCCTGAGGTCACCCCTATTGACCCAGGGGAGTCAAGTGCTCTAAAATCTTAGTCTTGCCAGCCTGGGGCACTGAGAAGTTGAATGACCAAATCAGAATTACACAGTATGTGATGTAACAGAGGCTGACTTGAGCTCAGGCCTTCTAGATTCCAAAGCCAGCTCTATTTGCTAATGCCACACATTAGTGATAGGGCTGGGCTTAAAGTTATGGGGATCATTACATATCCCACTGAAAGACATTTAGTAATTATGTAACCAAGGGCAAGTTATAACCCCATAAAGCCTCAATTTACTTATGAATAAAATGGAAATATTAGCGCTCACACTATCTACACTGTACACCGTTGTAAAGATAGCACTTTGCAAATCTCAAAGCACTATATATATGTAACTTATTACTTACTGCCTACAAGTTGTTTAACTAAGAAAAAACTAGTAAAAAAAAGATACACTATTCAACAATTATCAGAATACTTCATATCTTAACTTGCTTTTGTTGTTACTAATCTACAGTTTTCACCAAAACCCCAAATGAAATATGTCATGTCCTATTTTGTTACAGGTAACCTAATAAATTGCTTTATGAATTACCTAGAATGCCAGAAAGCTTGAAGCTTTCCAAATAAAATTAAATCAGTTTGTATAGTAAACCACTATGTAACTTAGTAACTGACGCATGAGGGTAGAAACAAGAAAAGAATGTGATTGAAGAAAAGGTAGCAATAAGAAAAAACAAGTTCACATCACCGATTCACTCAAAAGAGCAACTGAAATGCTAGAACATGTCCAGTCCACCTCCTATACTTTCTACACCTACAAACTATGTAACTCAAACACTATTCCCAAAAGTAAAACAAAAATAAGGCTAAGAATCAACTGCTTTTTGTGATAAAATATGACCCAGTCTGGCAAACCCTAGGCATTATACAATCCTTATGAGGTTCAATTATGCTCAATGTGGTCTATTTTGTAAGACAGGAATGCAGACTAATATAAACCAATGCCAAAAATATCTGCACAGTATTTTTACCCAATTAAGCAGAACACTCCAATTAAAAGATTTTTACTTTGGCACTAGTTCAGAAATTTGCAATTTAGCAGGATGCCTTGAAAATGTAAACACTGTCAGCTTTAATAATAATCAAACACACAAATATATCATCCTTATCACCATTCAAACCACAGGCATTTTTTACTAAAGAGTGCTGTTTCTGTGCCTTGTGTTATAAGATTAAAGCAGGTACAAAAATAATTCCTCACCTCAAGGAGTCTACAACTAACTAGAGGGATAAGACAAATGATAATTAATATGCAAGAGCAGAAGGGGCCAGAGTGAATGGTAAAAATGTAAGTGTTCAAAAAACAGCCTGATGAAAAGATGAAACCTGAGTTGAAACCAAGGATCTGGAGGAGTTAAGATGGAGGAAAGTAAAGCATTTTAAATGCAGGAAACAGAACAAAACAGCATTTGATGACTTTATTTACATTAGGTAGTCAAGTCATGTATTCTCTTTACCTGCAGTAGTTTCATTCATCAATCTCAGACAATTAAGACCAGCTATCTGTGTTGCATCCAGCACTGATCTTCTCTCAGCATCTGTATAGAAGCAAGGGACCTACAAAAGATGTTAAAATTATAACAAGAAGAAAAATCCTTGCAATAAGATAGAATACAGTGTTTTGTAAACCTTAAAGCTACATAGGCTATATAAATGATGGTTGTTTTTGTAACTAGGCTTAAACTACAATGCCATGTCATGGGTATAATCATATGCCTTCCAGCTCTAACTGCCCAAATGACTTTTCATACAAACTTTAATCCACAAAAGTGATTCTCTGAAAACATTAGCACGAAAAAGCCTGAAGCCTCCTACCCCCAGGTGAGCAGAGTCCAAATTTAACAAAGTTCATAATGAAGAAACAGAAAGGGAAAATGAGTAAAACAACAACAAAAAATAACTTGAGAGGTGGCAAGGAAGATAATACCAAGACATAAACTTAGAAGACAACAATGTGAAAACAGCTACAAGCAAAACCTCAAGAAAATACTCATTGGAAACAAGTCCACCAAAAATTCCTGGAAGAGTTAAAGAAACAAATAAGTCTGGAAGAGCAAAAATTGGGAAAAGAAATGAGTGATGCAAGAAAATTATGAAAGGAGAACTAATTTACAGCTTGGTAAACAAGGCACAAAGAAACGCTTAAGAAAATGACACTGTAAAAAATGGAATTGGCGTAATGGTAAGACAGACACAAAAATTCACTGAAGAAAAGATCTCCTTAGGAGCAGAACCAAGATGGCAGAATGAGAGCTCATATTCTCCTAAGTTCTAAGACAAACCCTACCTCTAAAAAGAGAAAGTGAACAAATTTTAGAGTGGCAGAATACAATGGGAGACAGAGTGGTGCAGATTTCCAACCCAGGACAGACTAGAAGGTCAATGGGAAATATCGGTTGCATGGGGCTGGAGGAATGCAGAGTGCACAGGCTGTACCCGCACCGATCCACCATAGCAAAGCTGAGCAGGAAGCCCAGGGCGGACTGAATCAGAAGCAGCAGTGTGGATTTGCAAACATATCAGTTCAGCATGGGAGTCCAGTGGAAGTGAGAGAGAAAGAATTGCAGAACCCCAGGTAACTGCAGCAGCTGCTCCTGAGACTATCAGCCCACAAATTAAATGTCACCTACTTGAACTTCCAGGACCCAAGACAGTAAAGAGATCTGTATATGTTATCTCCTTCCCCATGCTGACCTTGAAAAACCCAGAGAGTATTTCCCCAGGAAAAATCCTGGAAAAGTAGGATCAGTCAAAGGGGTAAACAGTCTCTTAACCTATGAGGCTAGGAAAATCACAAAGGTGGGTGGGGGGACGGTCCCTATTGCTGTAGCTGAAGGGGACCAGTGTAGGACCAGATTTGTCCCAGACAGTCCCACCTCAGCGAACTAGGAGGAGATCTAGAGTCCCAGGGAGGTGGAATACAATTGCCAATGCCAGGGGAATCAAAAAGACACTAGTGCAAACAAGGTTCACCAACCACTGAGCTTGCCTGTGTTCTAGCTCAGCAGAGGAGACCTCCTGTAGCCTGACCCTGTCTCCCACATTTAACATAGCTAGCTCCAGGGTAACCCAGAAAGACTTCACCTGGCCTCTGCTTTCGCACACCAACCAGATCAGCTGCAGCATTTAGCTTCTAGCTGAAAGAACCAGAGGCCACAACACACAAAGCTTCAAATTCTAAGCACAAGAACCATGGGACAGAGCCCCCAGGCCCCAGAAGCAGAGATCCACTTTAAAAGACAGGAAAAGGGTGATCATCATGAGCAAGAAGCAAATCAGAAAACAAAAGACCATAGAATCTTTCTATGGGGACATCTGAAACTTCAGAAGGGAATATGAACTGGTCTCAAGCCCAAAGAGCGTTCTTAAAGAGCTCAAGAAGGACTTTAAAAGTCAAATTAGAGAAATAGAAGAAAAACTGGCCAACGATTTTAAAAAATATGAAAAGATGTCCTTAAAAAGCAGAATTGGTCAAATGGAAAAAGAAGTACAAAAGCTCACTGAGGAAAATAATTCCTTAAAATTATAATTGGGCAAGTGGAAGCTAATGATTCCATTAGACTTTAAGAAACAAAGTCAAAAGAATGGGGAAAAGAAAAGTAAATGTGAATTATCTCCTTGGAAAAACAACTGACCTAGAAAACAGAAAAAGGAGAGACAATTTAGGAATTATTGGGACATGAAGTTCATGATTAAAATAAGAGCCTAAACATCATTTTTCAAGAAATTATCAAAGAACATTGCCATGAAATTCTACAAACAAGGTAAAATAGTAATTGAAAGAATCTACTGATTCCCTCCTGCAAGGCATCCCAAATGAAAACTCCTAGCAACATTATTGCCCAATTCCAGAGCTCCTGATCAAGAAGAAAATATTGTAAGTAGCCAGAAAGAAACAATTCAAATATCATGAAGCCACAGTCAGGATCACACTTTCACATTCCGAAAAGCAAAAGATTACAAGCAAAAATAATCTAACCAGTAAAACTGAGTATAGTCCTTGAAGGAAATATACATACATATATATATATATACATATACATATATATATGTATATGTATATGTGTGTTAGCACACACACACCTATCTTTATTTAGAGGGCTTCCAAGCATTCCTGATGAAAAAAGCAGAGCTGAATAGAAAATGTGATCTTCAAAGACTCAAGAAAACTTAAAAAAAAGAAAACATCAGTTATTATAAGAAATTCAATAAAGTTAAACTGTTTACATTCCTGTATGGGAATATGACACATAACTCCTAAAAACTTTATCATTATTAAGGTACAGGAAGTCTTCACAGACAGACTGCACAGGTTCAAATAGATTATGTTGGAATGATCTCCACACTCCCTCTGCCTCTCCTCTCCAAAATAGCAGGGGTAAAAAAGAGAGAGGGAAAGTGAGGTAGAATGGGGAAAATTTCCTCACATAAAAGAGGTATGTGAGGAAGGAGCAAGGAGGGGTGGCAGGCAATGACTGAACCTCACCTTCATCAGAATTGGCTCAAAGATGGAAGACTATATATACACACATATTCATTGAGTATAGAAATCTATCATAACCAATAGGTAAACAGGAGAGGAAGTGCATAAGAGATACTGGCTTGGGGCAGGGGAATGATAAAAGGGGAGCTGGATTAAGGAAGGCAGTGTCCAGAAGCAAAACAAGCTTTTGAGTAGGGACAGGATGAAAAAAAGAGAAAAGGATAAATAGAAGAAAACAGCATGGATAATGATAAATGCTGGAGGGGAGGAAGGAAAACAGGTACATCGATTGGTAGAGTAGTGAACTGATCCAAACATTCTGGAAAACAACGCCCAAAAGGCTATAAAATTACACATACCCTTTGATACAAGGTTTGTACCCCCAAAGAGATCAAAGAAAAGGGATCTATATATACAAAAATATTTATTGCAGTTCTTTTTTTGGTGGCAAAGAAATGGAGAGGATGCTCATCAAATAAGGACTGGCTGAACAAGTTGTACCATATGATTGTGATAGAGTACTAAGTACTACTATGCTATAAGAAATGATGAGGGATGATGTTTAAAAAAAATGACATGACCTCTATGAACTGATGTGAAGTGAAAAGAACCAGGAAATGTACTGGGCACAGTAATATCAATATAGTAGCGACAATCAACTGTGAAAGACTTGGCTACTATGATTATTACAGTGATACAAGACAATTCCAAAGGATTCAAGATTAAATGAATGAGAAGGGGTGTGTGTGTGTGTGTGTGTGTGTGTGTGTGTGTGTGTCACTTTCGGAGAAATCTAGGAACACTTGTATGAACTGAAGTAGATTGAAGTGAACAGAGTAAAGAAAACTAATTATATAGTAACACAAAACTGTAAAAAGAAACAACTTGAAAAGACTTAAGAACTCCTCAATGCAGTGGCCAACAATGAACTGTGCTATCTACACTTCCTGACAAAGGAGTAGTGAACTCAAAGTATAGAATAAAACAGATTTTTTCATATGACAGTGTGAGAATTTGTCTTCGCTTAGCTATGCACAATGGTTCCAAGAGATTTCTTTTTCTTTTTTCCAGTGGAAGGAGAAGATGAGGGGGAGAAAATAAAGGTCTGTCAATTGAAAAAGAGAGACAGTGGAATAACAGTGTTTGAAATACTTATAAGACCTCAAGTTTTAAATATCTAGTAGACAGATGATATATGAAATTGGAAATTAACAGAATTTAGAGATTTATGTAGTTTCTGGAATTATCTGCTCAAGTAAGAGATAAAAGCATAGGAATGCATTGAAACCCCCAAGGCAACAGAGAAAAGTCCTAAGAATTGATAACTGCCCTGAAAAATCCAAAAAAAGTCAGATTACATTCCATATTATGGTTTATGAAGCTACAGAAATGCGCTACATGTCATACAGATTTTCATCAAGTTACTGGAGGAAGGAATGGATTGTGTTAGTCCTTAACACTTTCTAAGTCAAGTTACCTGATAAATTCACTTACTAAAAACATCTCAATCCCTAACCATGAAGGAATTATTTTTTATAGAGGAACTGATTAAGATCTGTTACAAAATAAAAATTCTCTACAATAAAAATTTCCATTGTTAGTCCATCTAAAAAAAAATAGCTAAGAAATAAGAATGATGGCTATGCAAGTAAGCACTAAAAACATAATCTAAGACATAAAGAAAAATTAGGGGTAGTGCAGTATTAGGAAAACAGTGTTGGGTTCTAATTCCAATTCTGTCATTAGTCAGCTATTAAGCTTTTAGGCAGATCACTTCAACTCTCTGCACCTTGATTTTCCCTTATCAATAAAATGAGGCAACTTGACTAATTTTTAGCATTCTCTTCCAAGTTTTAACATCCTTGGGAGTCTATAATTTAATTTCCCTTGTAAGTACCAGTTTTCAAACAAATGCTTCATTACAATGAATCCCTGTTAACTTACTGAAACTACACAGTCAACAACAGGTTTCTTCAGAGCATTTTCTGCAGTCTCCTTTAGTTTAGACAAGAGCATTCCTGTGACCTGCTCAATGGTAAAATTCCGCTCTTCCTCCATATATGTTACCTACAGGAAAAACATGAAAGACAGTTATACTGACCAGCCATAGCTACAACTTAAAATTATTTAAACCAAATTTAAATTCTTATAGGTAAATCAAGTGTGTATTCATTCCATCTACTCAATAATGTGTTCCATCTACTCAATATGTATTTTAGTACCTACTAGGCTGATGATTTTAACATTGTAGCAAACAATTAAAATGGGAAAGAAATAATTTTGCTTAGGAAAAATCTGGGAAATAAACAATTTTTGATTTGTCTTCAAAGATCCTTGCTCATCTCCTGTTAACCTCAATGTGCATGGCACTAAGATTTGGGATCACTAAGAAAATGGAAACGTTAAGGGACAAAAATGAAAGACTGTGGAATTATTACCTACTACTTCAAGTTTTAAAAATTATAAATGAATTAATTGCAATCCTGCTTTCGCAATACTCTCAAGGCTTCTCTAATAATCAAAGAGGGGGAAAAAAATCAAGAATTTGTAAAACAGAAAATAACTTGTTCCAGAGCTTCATGAAAGTCAGCATGGATTCAAGAAGGCCAGGACAGTGTAGCAGGTCCTACAAAAGTAGGAGTACAAATTCAATCACATCCTTAGATAAAAGTTAAAAAGCTTCATCACCACAAGGTTGACCAACCATGTAGAAAATGTAATGGATACAGAAAATCATGAAAGGTTTCTGTTAAGGTGTAAACAATTCATAACCCTCCATCAGTAGAGGCAGTATATTCACTGGAAATACAATACTGCTCACATAGTACTCAACCAAGTTTGGGAAGCTATAACCTGGATGACCTGGAGTCAGCAGTATGGACTGCTTTCATCACAGCACTCCACAATGGGTTTGTTGAACCCACCAGTGGCACTTTTCCAGGTCTACTGGGCTGCCACTGTCAGGACACTGTTCTGATTAATTTTCTTGCATCTAACTTAACAAAATCCATCCACAGTACCAGCTTCTCAAAAGGCAGGTGTGGGTTGAAGATAACAAAAAACTTTCTAACAGGTAGAGCTATTCAAAAGTGGAAAAGGCTAACTTGGGAACAAAAGGTTCCCCATAAACTAGGTCTTCAAGCAAAAATTCACTGAGTATTTGCTGGAGATGTTACAAAATGGATTCCAATGTCAATCAGACCAAATGGCTTCTTAGATCCTTTTAAACTGATATTCTGTGAAATTTTTCTCTCAAACAATCCATTTATTATTTATTCAGCTTCATTTTTATCTCTGTATTCCTGCTCATTTCTAACAAGTCCCTAACATTTAAAAGGCATTTAAACGTTTACTGACTGATTTCTACCTTTTAACTACAACTGCTACAACCTTCTCTTTCAATGCTCATCATTCCTCAAAGGTTCATCCATGGCTTCCACCATCACTTTTACATAGGTCATTCATATATATAAATTTCTCTAGCTACCTTGACAATACATGAAATGTCCAAAACCAAAACCAAAATGCCTAAAAGTAAAATTAAATTCTTCTATTAAAAGTCAGTCCCTCTTTACAAAGAACAATTTATATGGTCAGCAAGGGGTATCACTGACCAATACTCCTCTTACTCATCCCATCTAGTCACTAAGCCAATTAATCAAAGTCCTCCTCCCTCCAAAACAAATCTGCCATTTCCCCCTTCCTTTCCATGGAAATTACCTTAGTCTCTAGACCCCTGACTATTCCTGCAATAGCCTAACTGCTTTATCTGACTCTAGGGTCTACCTACTTCATGACTCACAGAACAACGTTGCAAAGAAAAGTCTCACTATTACTTACCAATTATTTACTAATACTGCTATTATCCCACCAGCTGTTTCCTATCAAATCTAAATATTCAAGTTGAGGACTCATCCTCCAGGAATTTTTCCTCACAAAGAAGATCCCTAAACAGCTCATACAGGTCCGTCCACTTGTTAGATGAACACAATACTATGTCAATGATTCTCTGAATACTGGCTGGCTACCGAACAGGCAGCTATACAAGGTTGAGGGGATAGAGTAGGAAGCCAAATAGCTAAATTTAATCTCCACTTATACTAGGAGTTATTCAATATTATTACCAAATTTAAAAATTGATTCAATTTGCTTTAAACAAAAAAACCTTAGTCCTACAAAATACCTTTCCCATCCTAGTTTTAATTCTGGGATATTAAATATATATGTAATCTCAAAGGACTGTTCCCTATTAACCAATAAAATACATTTTGTATCAATACATGCTATACTGAATCCATAATTTTATGATAAAATTTTGTCTTAAGTTTACCTTGATACCAGCTGAACCTGTTGGTAACTGCACAACTTCATATGCAAGGTGAGACTTCTCTTCTTGAACAAATGGATCTGAGAAAGCTCTGCCATGAAATCTCTTAAAACCTTGGACTGTATTCTTTGCATTTGAAATAACCTGAAAGAATCAAACATAGAATTAAACAATGAAGACTAGCTATTCATAAATGTCAAAGAAAAAACACTATATGACCTCAATTTTATATCTTTCCTTTGGAAATTAAAATCTTCCCATAGGGTAACAAAGGGACTTGCAGAACTAGTCTTGCAAAATTCTAATCTAGTTTTCTTTCCCCAACATACTCATCATTCCCTAATAACTTTTCAATTCTACCTTCAACTTTCAATAAATATGAATATATGTATATATGAGTGTGTGTGTGTGTATGTATAGCTATAAACTGCAAAGATCATACTTTTAAAAAGTCTTCTGACTTTAATTTCACACAACACTGGATACCTGAGAGATTCTATTATGAGTGACATGGTCTTTATTACCTCTACCAGGAGGGTTATTCTTCCACGCTAACTTGGAAAGAAACAACAGAGAATCCTTAAAGGAGTTATAGCTGTCCAGGGAAAAGTATGAGAGGAAAAATTTCTACCTGACTTTTAGCTGCAGCTCCAATTGAACGATTCTTAGGACCAAAAGAAACACAAGCCCTAGAACAAAAAACATTTAGACATTTTTAGAAAAATTTTTGGAATTTAGAGTACAATAAAAATGCTATAAGAGCAAATCTTATTGCAAAGAGCATTACAATAGAAATGCTAGAACAAAAGTATTCCAAGTCCTAAGGAAAGGTATTTATTTCCAGCTATATTTGATGAAGGCAGAATTTCTGAATAAAATGATGATGCATTATAATGGGATTTACCATACATTTCATCCAAAATAATAAAGAGGGGGAGGGAAAGGACCTTTTTTCCAGAAGAACTCATAACCATTATATAGTTCAGACACACAAAGTTCCCTGTAATTAAATTTTCCTAGCTACCAGTAGCATACTTTTTTCTAGTGCCCCTCTTCTTCAGATATGTAACTTCTTTCTATCACACCTCCTGGGTACATCCCATAAGGGCTGGGGACAGCAGAGTTTCAGTTCTCTAATTCCCTATTTTTTCCATTCTATTAAATCACCAACTCCCAGTAGCTTTCAGCTAGATTCACATGCTTCTTTTGCTAGGGGTAAACAAACAGCCAACTGTTACAGAGCTACAAAGTCTAAGGAGTCAATGGTTATATGAAAGCAAGTGTGTATAACTGTCAAATCTAGTACCAGGGCTCAATGAATGAAAAAGTCATTTAAGTGTTAACCATGCACCAAGTACTATATTAAGCACCAAAGATACAACAGAAAAATGCAAGATAGTCTCTGTTCTCAAGCAACCTACATTCTATAGAGACAACAGCAGATTCCAGCGACAAATCAGACGGAAGAGACCAGGGGCTTTTAGGGTACAAAGCACCCGGCAATGCATTTGTAACGGTGACTAACACTATGTCCAAGACCCTGCTACGTACAATTATTATCATCTGATCCTCACAGGGCTTTGAGCGGTGGGTGCTATCTCACCCCCGTTTTACAGCTGAGGAAAACAAAAGCCAACAGCGGTTGTCTGCTCTGAACATCCGAGGCTGGTCTTCCTGACTCAGGTCAGACACTACATAGACTACTCTCTCTAGCGTCTGTATTAACCATCCTTATTTCTGACATTGCTGTTCTGGCATTTTCGGTGGCATCAGGCTCTTCATGACTCCATTGGGGGTTTTCTTGGCAAAGATACTGGAGTGGTTTGCCATTTTCTTCTCCAGCTCATTTTACTGAGGCAAAGGGTGTTAAAGTGATTTGCAAAGGGCTAGACAACTACATAGTGAGGTAACATTCAAACTCAGGAGAATGAGTCTTCCTGACTCTGGGCCCGGAACTCTTATCTACTGTACGACCCAGCTGCCCAGTAAGTTTACTTACTTCTACACATACAATTTACTAGCATGTTGCCAAGATACATCCCATTCTCATTTTTTTTTTCAAACTCAGAGCATACCAGGCAGAGTTGCCAAGTCCTCCTTTACAAAATATTCTGAGATCAATGAAGAAACCTCACTGGCTTCTTTTCACAAAACTCTTTCCAGGTTATGCACCAAGAACATGAGCATAACTCTTCCTACTATATTTGGCTCACTTTACAACAAGCACACTCAAAAAACTGACCATACCATTAACCCTATAATTTTAAATTTTTTTAAATGATTAACATCAATAAAGATTAAGAACCATAATAAAAAGACATTATCTCTATTATCAATTCAATGGCCCATTATCTCAGTGAGGTAAAACATTACCATGACAAGGACAGACAAGGTTTGAACTCATGGGTTCGATCCTAAATGACAAATATGCTCTAACAACAGGAACAGTGGCTCAACCTGAAGAGGTCCTGAAGGAGTACACAACTCTAAGGTCATGTATTTCTGCTTTGCAACACAATCTAGATACATTCTGTATGTCAAACAAAAAAACAAAAAAAGGCACATGGAAGAAAATTACTTTAGTCTACAAAGTGTACCTCAAGCAAGTCTCTTGGGGTATGAGTGCAAAACAAAAACAGTTGATATTGTTCTATTTTTAAGGTTTGTAAAGCATCCTTATATACATTATTTAACTGGATCCTAACATCCCTATAAATAAATGCTACAGGTTAATAACAACTCCCATCGCACAAATAAGGAAATGAAAAAATACAACTCAGGGTGGCATAGCTGGTAACGTCAGGGATAAGATTCAAGCTCAGGTGATTCCTGACTCCAAGACCAGTGTTTTTCTCAATACACCCCAATGCCTCTCACTAACAATTTATTAAACGGTTTGAGACACTGACTCCCAGATAGTATAAGGATGAGAAAACTTCAAAAAGAAGAACAGACACCACACTGAAATTTCTAAGAACCTGTATAAAAGCAGTGGTTGGTCCTTATTGCTATGAAATGGTGATCTCAGTGAGAGCCAATATGCTGTAAAACTGAAGTTAAACTTACACCACATAGAAATTAACTAGGAAAAAAACCATTTTGGTCACATTTGCCAAACCAACCGGAAGATTTTATGCAAATGAGGAATGTTTCTTTCCCACCCACTACCACCCCGTCAAGAATGAATTCAAGTGCTAATGGCACTTCTTCCAAGGACTTATCTGATTCCTCCCCTCAACCTTCCCCAACCTACAAGTGATTGACATAACTTTTCATCTCACAGGATTTCTCTTACTCATTTTTAAAATATACTAAAAATTAAGAATATTTCTCTAGCTATCAAGACATCTCTGTTAAGAGACTGTAAGTGAGGTCACTGAGGAACAGGAATATATCTTACTTTATCTTTATAACTACTCTAGCGCCAAGCAAAGCATTACATACTGTCAAGTACATAAATACGGAACAGAATTCTCAAATGTGGAAAAAAAAATGAATGGATAGCCCTGAAAAACCCATGATTACGAGAAATCTTCATTCAGGCTTTTGGCAGAGGAGAAATGGGATAAAAGTAACGTATAGAACATATAACTACCTTCCGTGGCTTTCTATTTCCCATCCAAACAAGCTTAAACTCCTCGGCCAAGTCTTTAAAAACTTCCCATTATCCAAAACAGTAATAGCTAACATTTATATAGCACTTACTATGTGCCAGAGAGTGTGCTAATAAGCACTTCATAATTGCTATCTCATTTACTCTTCCCAACAACCCTAGGAACTAAATGCTATGATCATCCCCATTTTACAGATGCAGAAACCTAGGCAAATAGATAGAGGTTATAACTTGTCCAGAGTCATATAGTTAGTAAGTGTATGAGACTGGATTTGAACTGAGGTCTTCCTGACTCTAGGACAGGCACTCAATCCACTGTGCCATCTAACTGTCCTCGAGTGAGGAAACAGAGAAAAACTAGTAACTGAAGTGGCCACAGGGAACTTACGAGGTGAGTTGTGAAGAATGAAAGGGTTCTAGAAGGAGATGAGGAAAGAACACAGTTCACACATGGGCAACAACTTAGGTGAGTGTACAGAAGTGGAAGATGGAATGTTCAATTTGGAGAGTAATATATAAGACTACCGAAGAAATCTGGAACTAAAGTGTAGGGTTTTTGGGGGGGTTTTCTCTCAGAAGTAATAGGGAGTTAAGTTTTTGTTTTTATCAAAATGTGGATTATGAAGCTATTTTGATAGTGGCATGGACAGACTGAAAGAGGGAGAGATCAGAACCAGGAAAACCAATTAGACTATTACAAGAGATCGATCCAAAAGGAAATGAGGACCTAAATTAGGGTGACAGCTGTGTAAAGATAGGTGTATGACATACGTTGTGGCAATAGAACCAACAGGGCTTGGCAACAGATTGGCTGAAGGCGAAGAAGGATGGGGAGGAGGACAAAGAGAAATCAAGAATGATTATATATAACAGGGAAAAGAAAAGCTGGATTTTGAGTAACAGGATCTTGGGTTCTTATCTTGACTCTGACCCTTACTACCTATGAAACTCTCAGGCCAAATCACTTGCCTCTGCGTCTCAGTTTTCTTATTTATAAAATGAAGTTTGACTAGATGACCTCTGAAATACCTTCAAATCCTAGATGTATGATACTAGGATTTCCAGGTTACAAATCTACATGATTGGGAGGAAGGTAGTACCCTCAACAAATAGAAATATAGTAGGCAAACCTGGGAAGATACTGATATCCACTTTGGGTTTGAGATGGTACAACAGACGGTGGGGATTTTAAGATGCATAAATGAGGAGAGAGTATATTCTGAGCATGGGTACAAGCCTAGACAAAGGCACAGAGGTAGGAAATAGAAGATGGAATGTGAAATTCAGTTAACCGCCAATAGATCAATTTTACTAGAATGAGCAAGAGGAAAACTTCAATTTACAAGAGTAATGACACAGTCTCAATGGGTAATATAGCTGTATATAAACTCAATATAAAATGAGAAGAGGTGCTACAAGTAAAGGTGGTAGAAGAAATATGCTAAAGTCCATCTCCCAGCCACAGTCCAGAGATACAACAGAATGGGGATCTCTAAAAGGGTGACAATGGATAAGGTATCTTTAAGAGAAAGACAGATTTTCATGAACACCAGAAGATGAAAAGAATTTACGAGGAAGAAATGGAGAATGAAGTGTACAATAGTACACAACAGAAGGGGGCATAAGAAGTAGGAAGGGGTAAGACTAAGTTGGACAGAGATCAAAGAACAAGGATGTGTACAGAACAAAACAGTTTTTAACCTCATGGGATACAAAAATGAATCATGGAAAATGAGAGATGGGAATTAGAGGAAAGAAATAAAAAGCATGAAGAAGCTTTTGGATAAAATTGGTCTCAAGGTTTTAATTAGAAATCTTGTGTAAAAATGTCAGTTAATGATAGTGTCTCTTTAGTTCTAGGAGGAAGACAAGAGCCTTGCATCTGGAAAAATCATGTGGTAAAGGAGGTCTCTCTTCCATCCCTTCCAACTATAATCCTTAGGAAAGATCGGAGCTGGCAGGGTATACAGCATAGCAATAGCAAGGAATAACACTACCCTCAAAGAATAGAACAATGTTAAAGCCTGAATAAAAACAAGAGAATCTTGAAAGTTACATGTTTAATTATATTTTTAAAAGTAGATCAAATTATTCCTAATAAAGATTTGCAGCCTGGTATATAATCCTCTTTTTCTGTTCTATGTATATGGTCATTTTTTTTGATGCTTGTTAAGTTCAGAATAAAAATGAATTTTGTAAAAAAAAAAAAAATTCTATAGTTCTCTAGCAAAAATTAAAATTAGAAACAAAGACTAATGTATTTTCATCTTATTTCAACATTCTATGATTATATTTTGATACTAAGCACATTCTAACCTGAACCTTTCTTGAGAATTTGGAAGAGTGCTTGAATGAGAAAGATCATCCATTTGTTTTATGTTACAAATCTACTGGCTCCTTATGAAGTTAAACCCAAAGTTTGAAGCATTTTTAAATGAGTCATATTTACTCGTTTTTATTTTGAAATATGCCCCATTTCTAGCAGCTTACCTTTTTTACTGTTTCAATCACACTTTTCAAAACAAAACAAACAAAAAAAACCCAACCTCATTTTCAGAGAGTAGGGAACTATCGGCTATTCTCAAGTCTATAAAGGCTAACCCTTCCTTTATCACCACTATAAGGAGAATCCTTTTTAACTCAAATATCCAACTTTTTCTGCGCTTCCAATAGAGAAGTTAATTGACCACATGCAAATTCAGAAGCAAAGTAATACTGAATTACTTTTTCTTTTTTTAATTAGACAAACTATCTCTGTGATCTTGGGAAAATTAAACTTTCCAGCCCTTATTTTCCTAATCTATAAAATGAGGAAGGTTGAACTTAATGACCTTCTAGGTCCCTTTTAGCTCTAATTCTATGAGAGCTATGGTCACATCAGAGAAGTAGGAGAGTTGGGATTCAAACCCAGGTCCTCTGACTACAAATCCAGTACTCTTTCCACTATACAACACTATTATCCTCCATTACACTCTAGTACCATGGCAATGATTCAACACGCAACAAGTCAACAAGCTGGAAATGTTTTAAATGGTCAAAGTCAACTAAGCCTAGGAGCTTATTCCCGGAAGTTTAGACACCTAGTGATTTTTTTTTTGACTACAGCAATCCATAAACTATACTAAAGCATGGGAAGGCAGTGATCTGCATCCATGGGAATACCTTAAGTAATGCTTTTTTTCAATCACTAGAGAAATATTCTATCTGAAGGGTCAGTGGACTAATACAGCAACATTTTCATACCATCAAAATTATGCCGTGGTCCAGGTCACTTATCCCCAACCTTAAGATTCTCACTTTGAATTACTCCAAGTTATCTGTATGCTGCAGTACCCACAAGTTTCCACTTGATACTACAATTATACCTGTTCCATGTTAAAGCAAAGTCACAACTTCTGATTTTGAATTTTGGGGAGTTGATGATTTGTAAATAATTATAAGTGAAGATTTACTTTTAAATGACTATCTGGGAGGAAAGTACCTTTCCTTTTCTGGTTCTTTCAAGGTTCCTTCCAGTGTTTAAACACTGTTGATCCCGAGGAAAGAATCAGGAAGCTGTCAAAGCCCTACTTCACAGCCTCCCCAAAGTACTGGAGGTATACCACTGGTCCTGTAGCCTAGGCAACCCTAGTTTAGAAGTAAAGGAAAGGAATGATGACTCAGAGTCTTTCCCATCCCAGCCTCCCACATCGGTTTCTTTAGTGTAATTCTGCGTACATCAAGGCAAGGACAAAACACTTTTTTGTTTAGAGAATCCTCTGCTGGCAGCTTTCTTGCTATTTCCCTAGGGCTCCTCTTCACCCATATATCCAATTAAATCATCAGCTCCTCCTCTCAGCCCTTTTCACATATTAGTTTAATTTTTACTTACTGAGGCAGCATGACATAGCAGACAGATTGGTGGACTTGGGAATCATTAAGAAAATCAACCTGAATCCTGCCACTAATTTACCAGCTGTGTGACCATAGGCAAGTCACTTAACTTCTATGCCCCAATTATTCAGCTCATGGCTATAATACCTAACTCTGAGGCTGTTGTAAGAATTAAACTAGATAATATTTGTAAGGTACTTTGTAAGGTACAAAGTGATCTATATAAATCAGTTATTCTTATTACTTGCCTTTAAATTTATTTCTCCACTATTCTGGGATACTGCAACAGCAAAAAACCAGGGTGTGCTCAACTGTATAGATGAGTGACCCCATTTCAGGTGTAATTATAAAGGTTCATCGGGAGAATTATTTTGATTCTATACACAAAAGCAGATTTGTCCTAATATTTTCTAAGTACTATTAAATTATAATAATTCATCATTCTAAAGTGGAAAGTTAATTTTAGGAAATGCCTATCCATGGTATATCTTCAGTTCATATTTCAGATAATTCCTAAGTGATTTGATGGAAGAACCTTCCTTTTCTTCAATTTTCAATTTTCAAAGTATGAGCCACTATGTTTTAAGTTTAGTAACTTGGGATAACCAACTATTTGCTCTAAGAACTGGGGTATTAAATTTATTTTTTTTAAATATTCAAACTTTGTTTTTACATGAGTTTCTTTAATTTTACTGTAAGCCTCAAACAAAAGTTTTTTTCTCAAATATGGAGACCTCGGATGTGTTTTAAGAACTCCAGTAATTGTTCACTCCAAATCTTTTCCAAAGTGACAAAGAAACATTTAAAGTGCATCTGAAACCCCAGTCAGGTGATTCTTATTCAGAACTGCACAGCCAGATGCAAAATAGCATCAGACTTTAATGACCTGTAGACCATTTCCTATTTTCCTCATTTAGGAATATGCTAAGTAGTATGTGATTGCTGTCACTACCAGCTCTTTATAATTTTTTTTCAAAACTAATATTTCCCATTAGCAAAAAAATGTTCAGAACTATACTAAAGAGTAGTACGGCTATTATCCCAGATTCATTTAATGTTCCAATCAAGGCCATCCCCAAAACTAGAGAAACAATTTATATTTTCTTTTCCATCCTTCAAATCTGTATTAAACATCCTCCACATTTGATTGTTACTTCCATCCTCATCTCTCACCTCCCATTTCCATGCTGTTGCCAAGGCCTGTCAATTTCATGTTGGCAACAATTCTCAAATATGCCTTGCCTTCAACAGCACCACAATTCTAATGCCTGCTTTCTTCATCTCACACTTGGATTATTGCAATAGACTGCAGCTGGATTCGATTCTCAGACTTTGTTATGACTCCAACTCATCCTCCATTCAGTCACTTAAGTGATCTTCCTAAAGTGCAGGTCTCATTATGTAACGTCCCTACTCAATAAACTTCTGTGGCTCCCTATTATTTCCAAGAACCAATATAAAATGCTATGTTAGAATTCAAAGCTCCTTCATAACCCAGCCTTCTCCTACTTTTCCAGTCTTCTTATACCTTACTCCCTGCCACTTACTCTTTGATACAGTGATGCACTGGTCTGGCTGCTTCAAAAACAAGTCACTCCATCTCTTGGCCCTGAGCATTCTCTCTGACTTTCCCCCCTGCCTGGAAAATTCTCCCATGGGGTTCTAACTACTGATTACCCTAGCTTCCTCTAAATTCCAAATAAAACCCAGTCTGTCTGAGGCTGCATTTGAACTCAGGTCCTCCTGACTCCAGAACTGGTGATCTATCCACTTCAGGACACCTAGCTGCCTCAACCCTAATCCCTCCTAATTCTAGTGCCTTCTCTCTCTTAACTATTTCCTACTTATCCTGTATATCTTTATTTATATGTAGTCTTCCATTATACTTCAAGTGACTTGAGAGCAGGGATTGCCCTTTGCCTCTTTGCACCCCCAAATCTTAGCAGAGCATCTAGCACATAGTAGACACTTAATAGATATTTACTGAATGAGTGATAATTTACGTGTGACCAATTTACATTTTGCAAATTTTTAAACTCACTCAACTAAGAGAAATGTTTGAAGTGGAGGGCATGCCATCTCATCTTTCAAACTAGAGTAAATCACATGTTAAGTAAAACCGTCCCAATCCTTAAGAAACTACAGCATACCATGTATTACATCTAGTCTGTGTAGCAATCTCCCCCCCAACAACATGAGAGTATCTAGATTTTATTATTCTCTGGAATAAAATCTCTGAAAAAAGAAGTCATCAATTGCTAGTCAACCTGCAATGTATCTATTCTGTGTAGCAAATGATCTCAATATTACAGAGTTAATGGTATTTCTGAAACACTCAGAATGTTTAGAGAAAAGGTTCATGCTACAGTGGAAAGACCTGGTTTTCCTTGCTGTGCTACTTTTGTGACCTCGAGCAAGTTACAATCTCCCAAGCCTCAGTTTACTCATTTGTAACTAGACACTGGATTAGATTAAGGGTTCTGGACCCTTGAATCAATGGAATCCATGGATAAATTTCAGGATTTTTTTGTCTTTTTTTCTTTACTATTTTTATAATTACATTTTGACTTTAATTGCTTTCCTTCACAATCCCTATGCATTTTAAGTATTCAAAAACATTATTCTAAGAAGTTCATGGACTTCACCAGAGTACAAAAGGGTGTACAACACAAAAAAGGATAATGCTAAATGAAATAAGGTCCTTTCCAGCACTAGATTCTAGAGTAAGTATGTTACAGTGAATTGAGGGAGAGTGAGAGGGTGGCTCCAGATTAGAAATCCAGCCATGCTACTTTCTCACTGTATGTCCCAGGGGAAGTTTCACTTTCTCAGGGCCTCACTTTCCTCAACTGTTAAATAAGAGGCCTGTACTAGATCTTAAGGCTTAAGTCATTTCTAAGTTTTATGATCTTATTGAAAAATGGTGTTCTCCAAAACAAAATGATGAGCTGCTTTTATAAAAATTCATTAGGACTAGGCCTTCATAACTTACTTTAAAATGTGGAATCTTTTAAAGAAGTTACCAATAAAAGTACTTCATTTGTTAACTGGTGGGAAATGTTCCAGAGAACCCACGATGAAATACCTTCAGACAGAAATGAAAGACTCAGGATGTACACTGAGACATTCTTTGCATATAGCCAATGCAGATACTTGTTTCATTTCCCTAAGCATAGGTGTTACAGTATTCTTTTTATCAAAGGGGTAAGGGGGGTAGATTTTTTAAGTATAGAAAAAAACTAGGGGAAATATCTTTGATAATTTCTAATTCGGCAGGAAAGTTGAACAATAAAGTGGTCTAGTCTAAACCTGAAGACAAGCTAGAAGTGGGGACTGTTACGGATGAACCATCACTGAAGATGAATATCAATTCCTTCTCGGATTATCAAGTATACCATTAGACCTCTAAATGCTGAGATCATAGCGTCTGAAGTCAAGAAGGCCCAGGTTCAAATCCAAAGCTTTGTCAGCTCCAACCTGTGTGACCCGGGGCAAATCGCTTAGAAACTCTCTGGGCCGCATTTCCTCATCTACAAAATAAGATCGGCTTGGATGAACATTAAAGGCCCTTCCAGCTCTAAATGTACGGTCCCATGATCTCTTCTAGCTCCATCTGGACATCTCCAAGGTGAAGTGGTCTCCCTGCCCTCTCCAAAATCCCACCCTGTCTCTCCCTCCTCCTCCCAGGCAATGAAAGAACCACTCCAGTCTCCCCCTTCCCTTGCAGATCCAGTGATTTCTAGGGGCCTTTCTAGGTCCCCCAGACCTCCTCGCAAGAGCCCTCTTCTCTTCCTTCCCCCACGCTCTGTCCTGGGACCCTATTTTTTGCACCAGACCCTGTTATCCTTACACCCTGCAACTCCCTTACTTTGGGGGTCGGTGCTTGGTAGAGGATAGGCGCTTAATAAATGCTATTTAACTGACTCATCCTCTGGTTCTCTGCTCCCCAACCACACACACACATAGCCCGACCACGTCCTTCTAGGCCAGCCCCAAATTCCATGCCCTCCCTCGGCCTCCGTCCTCGTGGCGAGAAAGTGAGTGGTCGTGAAGAACCCCGGACTCGGGCAAATGCCACAGCCCGCCTGAGCCTCCGTTTCCTCATCTGTAGAATGGGTAGTCTCCAGCGAGGTGTCAGCAAAGCACGAGGGCTACGTCGGCTACTCCGTGCCGGCCTGAGCCCCCGAGCCGTCGGCCCCGCTCGGCCCCCGGATCCCGCCGCCCTTGCCCTCGCCCTCACTCACGGGGTGCAGCGGTCGCTGTACTCGTTGGCGATCGTCTCGATGCCGCCGGCCCGGGCCACGGCAACGTAGCAGCTTTGGAAGCCCAGGTCTATGCCCACCACCGACATGGCCCCGGGCTGGGACGGGAGCCCGGCGGCCCCAAGCGGAACCGGGGGAGGGGCTGGGGAGAGCGCGAGGCGCACGCACGAGGCCCCGCGTGGCTGCCCAGGAGCGCGCGCCAGCCGCCGCCGCCGGGCCTGAGGACTGACGGACCGAGCCGCGGACGGACGGAGGGAGGGAGGGAGGGAAGGAAGGAAAGAGAGAATGAGAGAGGAAGAAAGGAAGGAGGAGAGGGAGGAAGGCGGGAGGGAGCGCACGAGCGAGGAGAGCGCACGAGCTCCGAGCCGGCTCGGCTGCCGGGACACTGGCGGCCGAGGGCTGCGGGGGCGGGGGCGGGGGCGGGCTAGGGAAGGGCCGAAGAAGCTCTCGAAGGATCTCGTCGCGTCTGGAGGAGGGCGGGGTCAGGGAGACCGGAGAAAGAAGGGCGCTTCTCGCGACGTTTCCCTACTTGTCCTCTCTCCCCAGCCCCCCACCCCCACCTTCCCGGGGCTCCTCCCCCTACGCTATCTACGTCACACATTAGTCCGGGGCGAGGAAAGGGGAGAAGGAGAGGGAGGCTTTCATTTTGTTGCAGTGCGCCTGCGCTGCCAGGGTGTCGTCCTCTGTGCTGTTAACTCGAACAATGAATGGGGACTGGGCCAAAGAAAATCTGTCTTAGGGGCATGTTCACCGAGCTTGAACGTGCTGTCGTCATCGGCCTCTGTCCACCCCACGTCGGCTCTGCTGAGTGCAAGGGTGCGGGATCTGAATCCGTACAACACCTGGGGGACCTGGGCAAGGGTCCCACCTTAGCGGTCCTCTTCCGCCTTAGTGTCTCCTCTTCTGTTAAAATGAACCCGTTCCACTCGATGACCTTCCAGTTTACAAATGGTTAGGGAAACAATAATGGCTAGTGCGTATGTAGCGATTTAAGGTGTGCAACTATCCCGTATCCACAACAGCCCGGGGAGGTAGGGGCTCTTTTTATCCCCATTTTACAGTTGAGGAAACTGAGGCTGAGAGGTTGCACAGACTTAGTATGACTATTGTTTGAGACTGAATTGGAAGCACTTTCCACCCTTAGTTGCCTCTATTTCCTCATTTGTAAAATGAGCTGGGAGAAGGAATGGCAAATCACTGCAGTATCTTTGCCAAAAAACCCTAATGGAGTCCCAAAGAGTCTAGCATTGCTGGAAAGACTGAACAACCTCCTGACTCTAGGCCCAGCATTCTATCCACTGAGCCATGTAACTGCCTCCAGGGACACAGAGTAAGCACTTAATTTATGTTGTTGACTGATCTTTATGAGGGCAGGGAGTTTCCTCAACTCTAGCTTTCTTTCACCAATAAAATCAAAACCAAAAGTCCTTTCCTCCCTATCTTGAACCTGTACCAAAAGAATTACTTTGTGTCACTTATCCTGTGTTCCCCAAGTCTTTTAATTTTTAAACTGTATCCTCCTGCCCTGTCCTTAAATCCTTAAATTGTAAAGAATTCCCTTTGTCTCCCTTATCCTATGTCATCCTGTCCTGTCTTTCATCTTTAACCTCCATAAAAACCTCTAAAACGTCATCATCCTTCTGAAACCTGTATATAAGCATAACTCCCCCAAATATTGGATTTTTACTTAGCTTTCTTGCTAAGGAGGCCTGTGATACTTTTTCACCTAAAATAAAAAGCTCCCATTGGCTAAAAGAGAAAGTCTAAGTAACTTCTTTCACACCTGAACCAACTCTCCCAGCTTTAAACCTCAACACTGCCACTGGATTTCGATGACTTCGGAAGAGTTAGGCTGATGATGTTGTACATTGCCTCCCTTCAATCTCTCCCCTTCCCCCAAGATTGGTTGTCTTCAAAAACTGAAGGACTAACAATAATTAAGTGCCTATTCTGTGCCAAACTGTATGTCAGACCCTGGGGACAAAACTAGGTGGTACAGCAGATAGAGTATTGAGACCAAGAAGATCTGAGTTGAAGTCCTGCCTCAGATACTAATAGTGTGATCTTGGGCAGTTCATTTAATTTGTCACAGTCTTTGTTTTCTCATCTGTAAAATAAAGGGGGCTGGACTCCATGGTCCCTCTAGTTTCTTCTAGCACAATTTCCTTCTATGGTTTGTCTTCACTGTTAGAATGTAAGTTCCTTGAGAGAAACTATAGTTTTACCTGTATTTCTATTTCCAGGGTTTAACCCAGTACCTGATACTTAGTAGTCACTTAATGAACACTCATTGATAGTTTACTACGGAAATAGAAAAGAGAAGAAGGGAAAGAAATAAGCAATTATATAGAGGCTACTTTTATCAGGCACTGTGCTCAGTGGTAAGGATACAAAGAAAGGTAAAAGACAGTTTCTGCCCTTAAGGAGCTCACAGTCGGAAGGGAGAGGCGACGTGCTCGTTAACTATGTACAAACAAGCTAAAGACAAGATAAGGAGAGCGGGCTGTGTGGGGCAAGTGAGTGTATCTGAAAAAGCAGAGAAACACCAGCCAGAGGATTGAATTAGATTTAGGCCCCACCCTTCTCACCAAACCAGATTTTTCAACAGTTACAAAGTAATGAGGAAGTGGTAACATCTGACAATTTTTTTCAAGAAATTTAGCAAGAGATGACATAGTCTATATCAAATTGTTTGCCTTCTCAGGGAAGAGGGAAAGGAGAGAATTTGGAACTTAAAATTAAAAAAATATATTTGTTTATATTGTAACTGAGAAAAAAATTAAATATAAAAAATTGACAAGGAAAGGGAATGTAAGGCAAGAGATAGGACTGTAGAAGGGTCACAGACATTTTTTTCATTAGGACTGAGGAAGCTAAAATGGGAAATGGGAACAGGTAGTCATTGAGAGATCAATAATAATGCATGAGAAAAAGAGCACAGAACCCACTCCTTGGTATGTATGCCAAGGATGCCAAAGACAGAATGAAAGGTTCCAAATACAGCAAAATACACTGTGGTAGCAAAAACTGGAAATGCCTTAGAAGCACACTAAGACTAGCTAGAAACACACTAAATAAACTTTTTTAAAAATTATACTAAGCTTAGAGGAAAGGAAACCCACAAGGAAACTTTTACTAAAAATTCTTCTACTCTAAAAAGAATAGACAGAGGTAATGAGCAGTTAAAGAAAAATTTCCAGTTACGAAGAAACAGTACAGGGTAAAAGAATACCAAAATTCAGAAAAAGAGAATAACACTGAAATAACTACAACTACAACTACAGAAAAAAAAACCCGAAGGAGATGGCTACCAAAATCACTAACGAAGAGCAGGTAGTAGGCCTAATAAAAGAATAGAAGGAAGGAAATTAGAACTTGATAAAAAAGTTCAAAAGGAAAGTCACCTGCTTACAATAGACACTAGAAAAACTTGAGCAAAGCAGTAACCTGAAGAAAATAAAATGAAACCAAACTCAAAAAGTTCAAAGAGGAAATTATTAGAATTATTATTAGAGGAATTATTTATTAGAGGAAAATTATTAGAGGAAAATCAAAAGAGCAAACTTGAAAGTATATGAGAGATAACTATGATTTTTTTTTAAATGACCTAGAAATAAAGGTACAAGAGAGAATCTGAGAATCGTTGTCCTCATAGAAAAATATAATGAGAAAAAAAATCAACCCTGAATATCAGTTGTAATCTGGAAAAATCTCTTTTTTTTTGGTTTTTCTGGCCTAGTCTTCTTCTGTCCAATAGGATGTGTCTATTCCTTAAGCATGATCTTTCCTCCTGCCTAGGACCCTCTTCCTTCTGCTCTGCCCCTTTTTTGCCCCCAGTATCTTGGAACAGATAGGAATTTCTGTCAACAGCAATAACAGGAAAAGCTGGTGACAGCAGCAAAGGTAGTATAGTAAGACGTGTCTGGGGTTCATAAGCCAAGCCAGAAGCTCCAAAAGCCATGACAATCTATCCATGCCCTATAGAACACTGCACAACTGTAGACCTAACAGCTGAGAGAGAAGAGATACCAAGCACAAGAAAGCAGGAGTATAGGAGTAAGCTGATACTCCAGAGAGAAGAGGGAAAAAAGAGGCACTGACTTAGCTCTGCAATATGGTCTTAACCTCCAATTACACAGCTACGACTTCTCCCTGTGAGATTATTTTGCAGGGTCTGTGACAGAACTCTTGGGAGGTTGGAGGAAGGAAAGAGGGAGAGGAAAGAATGACACTCACCAAAAGGTGAATTTTGGTAAAACCTACTCTCTATTCCTTACCTTGTTAGTGTGATGCTTTCAGAAGAACTTAATATCCTAGAAGAGAGTTAGAAAAAAGTCAGACTCTCATATTCCCAGGGAGGTTTCTGAGCATCAACAAAATGAGTCATAGAGTCATTATTTGAAAATCTTCAGGATTGATCTCAATCTATGTGAACCTAAAGATATAGTTCTGAGCTAACCTAACACAAAGTCACTACTTCCCTGCTGTGTTATATCCTTTCCTACCCACCTCAACTCAGTCTTTCAAAAAGCTTCTTTCTTATGCATGTATAAATTCTATTTCAAAATGCTCTCCTACTGAGGTTATAGTTACTTTTACTATAGTTTTAAGAGCCAAATAATATATTTACAATTTGGCTCTTGAGACTGGCAGTGTTTGAGAAAACTGAAAAGAAAGTTAATAGAGACTGGCTTAAGAAAAACTATAGAAAAGACAGAGAAAGATGAGAAAAAACGTTTTTCTTGGGAACATTGTTTTAGCTATTATTTTACAGAGAAACATTATAAAGATAATTTTATGATTAAGTTTTGAGAAAGGTTTCACATAATGCCTTGAGAAAAGATAAATAAACTTTTCCTGTCATGGATGGAGTGAAGTTAGAAAAGACAGAGAGAAAGAAGATGGAGAGACCTTTCTTTTTAAAATTCACTTTATTTTTAACATTCTTTTCTTTTTAAATTTTAATTTTCAGATTTTCTCTCTTGCTCCATTCCTCCCCCATCTACTGAGAAAACAAACAATATACCAATTATGCAAGTGAAATTCTGCAAAATATATTTCGTATCAGTCATTTTGCAAATAAATAAAGCAAGCAGAAAAATTATACTTCAGTTTGCACTCAGAGTTCATCAGTTCTCTCTCTCTCTGAAGTTGGCTTTTGTTCATCATGAGTCCTTGGAATGGTTTTGGATCACTGTATTGATCAAAATAGTCAAGTCTTTCACAGCTGATAATCATTACAACATTGCTGTTACCGTGCACAAGGATCTCACAGTTCTCACTTCACTTTGCATCGGTTCATATAGGTCTCACTATGTATTTTTTTTCTGAAACCACCCTCCTTGTCATTTCTTATAGCACAATAGTACACCATCACTATCATATATCACAACTTGTTAAGTTGTTCCTCAGTTGTTGGACAACTCCTCAATTTCCAATTCTTTGCCACCACAAAAAGAGCTGTTATAAATTTTTTTTTACATATAGGTCCTTTTCCTTTTTCTTTGATCTTTTTGGGGTATAGACCTAGTAGCAGTTTTGCTGGACTAAAAGTTACACACAGTTGTAACTGTGGACATAGTTTATATCCTTTGGACGTAGTTTCAGATTTTTCTCCAGAATGATTGAATCAGCTCACCACTCCACCAACAATTCATTAATGTACCTCTTTTTCCCTCAGCCCTTCCAGCAGTCATCATTTCTAATAGGTTGAGGGGCAGCTAGGTGGTGCAGTGGATAGAGCACCAGTGTAGGAGTCAGGAGGACCTGAGTTCAAATCTCACCTCAGACACTTGACATTCACTAGCCAGGTGACCTTGGGCAAATCACTTAACCCCAGTTGCCTCATCCTGGGTCATGTCCAGTCATCCTGATGAATATCTGGTCACTGGATTCAGATGGCTCTGGAGGAGAAGTGAGGCTGATGACCTGGACAGCCCTCCCTCACTCAAAGTCAAGTGCAAGTCATGTCATCATTTCTCTGATGGTATGGTCTTCTTCGGCAACAAAGAACAAACACGCATGTTTCTGATAGGTAGGAGGTAGTACCTCAGAGTTGTTCTAATTTGCCTTTCTCTAAACAATAGTGATTTAGAGCATTTTGTCATATGACTATAGATAGCTTTGACTTCTTCTAAAAACTGCCTGTTCGTATCCTTTGATCATTGGGGAGTGGTTATTATTTTTATAAATTTGACTCAGTTCCCTATATATTTGAGAAGTGAGGCCTTTATCAGAGAAACTTGCTATAATTTTTAAATATTATTTCATTGTCTATGGTACCTTTTTTTAGCAAAATGTAGTTTTCCTGATTATCTCTTTCAATTAGGTCTACTTTTGCCTTTGTTTTATCTGAGATCATGTTTGTTACCCCTTCCCTCTTCAGCTGAAGTATCATAGACTCTGCTCCAGACTTTCATTTCAACTTTTGTGTGCCTTTCTATCCCACGCGTATCTCTTATACACATGTTAGATTTAGTTTCTAATCCATTCTACTATCCACTTCCATTCTATGAGTTAGCTCATCCCATTTATATTCACAATTGTCATCACTAATTATACATTTCCCTTCAAACCATTTTCCTCTGTTTATTCTCCTCTTTTTTTTTATCTTGTCCCTCCTCAAAAGTCTGTCTTGGTTCCAAACACTATTTCCCCCAATCCACTCTTGTCATTACCCCCTGTCACGTCTTTTATCCCCTTCCCCTCCTATTGCCCTATTAGATAAAATAGATTTCTGTGCCCAACTGAGTGTATGTGTATATATACACACTTTAAACCAATTCCCTCTTTTAATCAATTCCAATGAGCATGAGGTTCAAGCATTGCCTGCCACCCTCCTCCCCCATTTTCTGTCCACCATACAAGCTCCTCCTTGTGCTGCTCTTCCTTATGTAAGAAAAATTTCCTCATTCTAACTGAAGAGTCCTTTCTTGAAGGATTTTTTTTTAACCCTCCTCTTTCATAGAAGGCTAAAAGAATTCTTGGGAAGACTTTGTGTGTTTTTAGTGAACTGAATGATAAAACTGTGCTTCCAAAAGTAACAAGTCATTTGCAATTCCAGAGATAGTTAGACTCTAGCTGTCCTCTTTCTCATAGCTAAAATATCTAAATGGTGATTTTTATGTTTTCAAAACTTTTAGGGGATTTACCTTTGTCCATACAGGTGGCAAGAATCGTAGAAGTGGAAGCCAGATCTCCCCTGAATTCAAGATCTGAGCTCCATTTTGCCCTGTACCTATAACAAACTCTACCCTGCACCTGATGAAATCTTACCCATTCTTAAAAGGCCAGCTCAAATGATGCCTTCTCTGATCCTCCACTCAGAAATTATCTTGACTTCTTCAGACTTTGTATAATTGCTTGCATCTTTCTTATGAATCACGGAATTTGAGAGTTGGAAAGAACCTCAGCAGCCATTTTTTGTTCAGTTGTTTTTCCATTGTATTCAACTCTTTGTGACCCCATTTGAGGTTTTCTTGGCAAAAATCCTGCAGTGGTTTGCCATTTCCTTCTCCAACTCATTTTACAGATGGGAAAACTGAGGCAAATGAGGTTAAGTCACTTACCCAGGGTCATACAGCTAGTAAGTATGTGAGGTTTCAGCAGTCAACTAATCCAACCAAAAACTGAAAAGAATCCCTACTATAATGTACCTGACAAATAGTCATTCAACCTCTGTTTGAAGATCTCCAACAAAAGGGTCTTGCATTATGATTGATAATTATATATAGTTATTTTATAATTATTTAATTTGTAAGCATGTATTATATCATAAGATCAAGATTTAGAATTGGCAGGAAACTTGGAGATTATTAAATCCAACCTCTTCATTTTATAGGTTAGGAAGCTCATAGCCAAAAAGGTTAACTCACCCAGTGTTACACCATTAGTGAGTGATGGAGCTGGATTTGAACCTAGGTGCTCTGACTCCAAATTCACTGTACTTTCCCCTGAAGAACATTGTTTTTGCACTGTGAATTTCATCAGAGAAGTTTTCATCTTGTTAATAGTTTTTATTTCCCCAGTGCCTAGCATAGTACTTTGTACCTAGCAATAGCTTAATAAATAAATAATACCAGTAATTGTTGAGTGAATGACTGAATAAGCAAATACATATCTATCCAGGAGTAATAAGCACCAGACATATACAGCATAGCTTGCTGTGGCCTGGAATGTACAGCAATCTCACCAATCCCAATAAATAGGATCTCCTTTCTCTGTAGACCTCAACAATAAGAAGTGTCACTGACACAGCACAAGTGAACAGAGCAGACAGCTGTCTCAGTTTATTCAGCATAGGCCTTACACTCGTGGTTTTCTTTGGCACAATACCCAGCAACCTAACCCATCATCCTCACTGAGATGTTCCTTTCTAAAAATAAGCTGCAACCAACATCAGCTCCAAAACCCTTGTCCTGCTATAAATAGTTCTCTGTATCATCAAACTTATGGTTCATGAGGCTATTCTGGGACATTTGAGCATCAATGAATCAGATCAACAAAGTTTAGAACTATGGCAAGTCTAAAGTACCACGTTCCCAGGAATTCTGTTGTAGAATAAACCATTTACAATATGGTTCTCAAATAAACCATTTACAATATGGTTCTCAAAACATGCTTTTGCTTTCAATAAAAGCTTCTCAAATATCATAAGGGCATGACATTGTTAAATTCTTTATACTGTTAAAATGATTAAATTTAGATCAAGTCAATACGGATTTGTTGAGCAACTTGCCGGACTCTGCTGTAGGGTCCAAGAAAAGGAGGTCTGAGACATGGCAAAGAAATCATTAGTGGACACCTGTTCTACTGAGAGGTATTCCTGCCTGACTTCTTAGGAGATACAGAGAAAATCACAGAATCCCATAGTTAGAATTGGAAGAAACCTCAGTGGAAGTCAAATCCAACGCCCTCATTTTAAAGATGAGAGAATTGAGGGTAAAAAAAAGTTAAGTTCAATCAAGTATTTAAAAAAACTCAAGCAAGGTAGCATAAGTAATAAGTGGCAAAACCAAAATTTGAAGCCACTTCTTAACTCTAGTAAATCCACAATTCTTTCCACTGTGGCATGGATTATATGACCTCTAAATTCCCTTCTGTCTCCAGTATTCTCTAATTCTCTGACTGACACTACATCCACATTGCCTTATATGGCATAGAGGATATCCTCTTCCTAGAAGAGAGAATGAGCTAAAAAAGGTAAACAGTTTAACCTTGTCATAGTAGCAGAGTTTGGGGGAGGAGGGAGAGAGGTAAAAGGGGGTTGGAGAGAGAGAGAGGAATTTAAAGTCTGTGCCAATATGCTTACTATTTCTCCAATATGCTTGTAAATATGACATCCATACATCCTGAATTTTATATGACGGTCTCAATTTCAATAAGAGGAAGTATGCTTCCTTCCTTCATTGTAAAGGTTAAGGACTATAAGTGTGGAACATTGTAAATCAATTCTGTTACACTCAGTTGCTGTGTTAGTTTTGCAATGGCTTTTTCCACTTTTTTCTTATTCTCTTTTTTGTTCTTTGAGATAGGGATGGTCCTCTGAGGAGGAGAGAAGAGGTGATATAAAAACAGAAGGTAATAATGAAAGGATTTTTTTGAAGTTTAAAACTTGTTCAAAAGGAAAAAGAAAATGAAATATACTTTTAATAAAACCTTGCAAAATGAATTTCATTTGCCAGATAAACCCCTTCTTGAGTTGATGACACGGCATACACACAGTCTTTGTTCTGCAATTTTGAATTTGGAGTGTTCAGCCTGGTTTCTAGGAAGCCTTTTTCCTTAACTTTAGAGATTCCTTTGGTCTAGTAACCTGGATTAACCAAGGTGTCTGGTGGTACCATGTACTTGTCTATCATAAGGAAAGACCCTAAGCTTTCTTGCAAAAGAAAGAGCTCTGAAATTGGAGTCAGAAGACCTGGGTCTAGTTTTGCTCTGCCCCTCACTGTCTTGGGGAAGTCGGTTTCCTCTACTGGCTTCTCTACTTCCTCTTATCTAACTGGGAATCATAATAATATTTGCACTATACACCTAAGGGGGCTGTTATAAAACAATGTGGAAATTACAAAACTCCACATAAAAGTCAGTTATCATCATTATTATAATAACTTGCAAAATTGATGTTGAATTTTAATCCATAGAAATGAATTCAGACGACTGTGTATAGATTTGGAGCATCCAAGGTCAGAACATACTTTGCTTCTTCCTGCAGGATCCAAACATATCTTATGGACATTCAATAAATGATCAATGGATTGTGCGCCATATGGTTCCAGTGATCAGGGAAATCCCAGATTTGTTAGACTGAAGCATCTCTTGTATAGTTGGACACATATGAAGGCTTCATGCTAGGTTACATTGGCCTTGCTTGAATGACATAGCAATTCCTTGTTGGTCCTAGTCATGGCCTCTCCCTGACTTAAGTTGATACCTTGGTAGTTTAGATGTTATATTGAAATGAAAATGATTTTTACTTGGCCATAGCAGGGGGAAAATATTCAAGAATATTCAGTAAAGACAATCACATTGATTCAACTGAGCACAGCTTCCTAGTGTCAATCTGCATTACAGAGGAACTGACCCTTTGGTAGGACTTTCAGAAAAACTGTCCCAGAATACATAACAGAATACTGGGAAATATTGCTCTTATCACAGTTCCCATGGTTGTTTTAAGAGAATTGGCCCCTGAGAGTCAGGAGGATGAAACCTTGTGAGTCATAAGTATAGACTCTAGTCAGGTAATAAGAGCTGTAGAAACAGCCCCACCTGTACTCTTTGGGGATTCTTCTGGTGCCCTCTCTCCCCTGGAATTCTAGCAAAAAAAGGAGGAAATTTTGTTTCCCTCCCATTTCTCCCAGGGGCATTTTATAATAGGAACACATGGGAGCAGAGACCCATCATTACCTATGCAATGTTAAGGAAGAACCCGGAGTCCTTAGCTACCTTTTGCTTTCTATTTTATAGTGGTTTTTTTGTTTGGTTTGGTTTTTTACTAGATAAAAGAAGCCATTCTCTGCCTCATTTCTTACCTAGCCTGAATCACTAAATGGGCATTGCCTCAGTCAAACTGAGACCCAGAAAAGACTTGACTTTAAAAAACCAAGGTCTCCCACTGCATCCAGGGCCTTCTCCAGTTGTCCTGATCTGTATCTTGCCACGATGGGTCCAGAGGAGAAAAAGAAAATGATGACTGCACAGCCCTCCCTCACATAAATCCAATTCACTAGCATGTCGTGGCATCACCTCCATGATGTCATGGTCATCTTCAAGAATGAAGGACGGATAACAACAACACCTTGTTCTCTGAACATGCCTTGGCAATAAGTAGTCTTGAGAAATGGGTAGTTCTACCCTTGTTGTCTTCCTTGTGAGTTTATGAGGTCCTGATTTGGGTGCTGGCTGCCTAGATGGAAATGAGAGCAGTAAGAGCATACTTCTCCAAGGAGAAAAAGCAGCACCTCCAGGAGTAGCCTGTGGTTAAAAACTAATGAGACCTGTCTTTGTTTTCTGGGAGATATGGAACTTGGACAGAGTTCCAAAGTGAATAAAAGTGTAAATTATCTATCAACTGCCCCATAAAACTGTCTTTACTTTGCTTGGGAGTGTAAGAAATGAAATGAGCTATTTGAGATGTGTTGTGTTTTTGTGTTTGCTGTAAGTCTTTTATAGGGGTATGCTAGCTAGTAAATGTTTAGCAACCAGGTCTCAAAAAAAAGGAAGGTACACAGTGACCCACTTTGAAATTTAGTAACATTTTTCTCCATCACCTTCTTAAATCTTGACAATCAGCAAAGCAATAAATTAAGGCCTGTTCTGTAGTGTTTACCCATTTCTGAGGTATAAATGCTAACGCTGAAGACTCAACCATTTGCTCCCCTGAGCTTGTTTGAACTAGCTTTAGTGCATTCTGGGCATTCTGTGGCATCTTCAGCTTTTTTTGCTGCGGAAGAAATTAATGGATGTTCTATACCTGATATTCATGTGATATAGAGAGTCTTTTCTAGAAGAGCCCCTGGTACATTTTTTTTTTAAGATCCTAGCTTTATTTTTAAAATATATCTCTGAATTTAGAGGGGTAGAGCCAAGATGAAGGAGTAAAAGCATGAACTTGTTAGAACTCTCCTCACAAACTCAGCCAAATACCTGTAAAAAATGACTCTAAACAAATTCTGGAGCTGCAGAACCCATAGGATGATGGAATGAAGCAAATCTCCAGACAAAGACAGCCTAGCAATTGAGGTGCATTGGAAGCAGTGTGTATTCCAGTGTGGGCCAAGTCACCATAGATAGGTCTTGAATAGGCCCGGGGGTGGGTGGAACTGAATCTCTGGCATTGGAGGTTTTCAGACTTCACAGCCCCAAGACATCAAGGACAAATTGGAAGGTCAGTGGGAAAATCTGTTGGATCTGTGTGAGAGAGTAGAGGTCTGACTCCAGCCCCAGGATGGTGGAGGGGTGGAGGAGCCTGTGGCAGCCACACCAGGGGCAGTGGCTAACAGCTGTTTCTGGAGCTGTAGGCCCATAGATTGTGGAAGGATCAAGTGACTGACAGTACACTCCCCCACCCCCACTAGAAGCAGAGAACTACCTTGACAAAGAGCTCAAAGGTCAAGTAAATGGCTAGGGAAACAAGCAAAAACTGGAAAAATAGCCAGACTATAGAATCTTACTTTGATGACAAGGAAGATCAAAATATACAAACAGAAGAAGACACAGAGTCAAAATTCCTACATCCAAAGCCTCCAAGAAAAATACAAATTAGTCTCAGGCTATGAAAGAGCTTGAAAAAGGCTTGAAAAACTCTTAGGAATATTGTAGCCAAATTCCAGAGCTCCCAGGTCAAAGAGAAAATATTGCAAGCAGCCAGAAAGAAATAATTTGGGTATTGTGGAACACAATCAAGATAGCATAAGATCTAGTAGCTTCTACTTTAAGGGTTTAGAGGGCTTAGAATATAATATTCCAGAGGTTAAAAGAGCTATTATTAAAACCAAGAATTATCTATCCAGAAAAATTGAGTATAATACTTTAGGGAAAAAATGATCATTCAATGAAAGATAGGATTTTCAAGCATTCTTGACGAAAAGATCAGAGCTGAATAGAAAATTTGACTTTCAGACACAAGATTCAAGAGAAGCATGAAAAGGTAAATAGGAAAGAAATCATAAAGGACTTACTAAAGTTGAACTGTTTACATTCCCACATGGAAAGATAATATCTGTAACTTTTCAGACTTTTCTCAGTATTAGGGTAGTTGGAGGGATTATATACATATAGAGAAAGGGCACAGAGAGAGTTGAATATGAAGGGATGATATCTAAAAAAAAATCTTGTTTTCAGGCGTCTTATCTGAAGAAGACTATAGTTAATCCTAGGATTTGATGAACATCCAAAGTCAGAAGGCTTCAAGTTCATGCAACATCTTGGCCAAAAATGGCTTCATGTCCCATAGGGGACCATTTATTAGTCGTTGACAAGTAGTTATATTTAATGTTCAAATGAAATGTGAGTTCAAAATCTAAAAATATCCCAGATGATTAGAGATGATTTGACACTTGGAATGCCCACTACAAAAGCACTAACCAGGAGAATGGGTAGGACCTTGGTAACTAACAACATGTTTTCCTGGGAACAGCACAGAGATATGGAGTTCCCCATGACCAAATGGAGTGTCAAATTCCCAGGAGTGAAAACACTGCACTTGGAAGTAGAATCATAGTATCATGGGTTTGAAGTTCAAAAGACTTTGGAGCTTATCTAGTCCCCTCTCACCTTTGTTTTACAGATGACTTGTCCAAGGTCACTCAGCTAGTAAATATTAAAGACAAGATTTGAGTACAGGTCTTCCTGGCTCCAAATCTAGCACTGTAGCCACTGTACCACACTGCCTCTAGAATTGGAATAAAGTTCTTCCAAATAAAGGTCAGTCTCATACTCAGGGAGGGTCTGGTGGTTCAAGATTGGTACTGGAATGAAGTCAGACCATCTAACATTTAACAACAACAATACAAAAAAAGAAAAAAGAAAAGAAAGTTTATTTAGCAGTAGCATGTAAAGGATATTTGCCAAAGATATAGCCCTGGTTCAGGTAAACATAGTCCTCCTTATTGTCATATGGAAATACCTATTGTCTGGAGGGTATATTGGTTCACTTGGTAGTAGATAACACACTGGTGCTGGAAAACACTTAACAACCAGCTTTCAGTGGGGAAGAGGAAAGAAATGTACTCATGGCACACTTTTAAGTTTAATCTGCAATACTAACATTGCCTCCATCATTTTCTTAAGTATAGACAACCAAGAAAATAATAAATCAAGCCCTAACTTATAGTGTTTGCTGATTATGAATATAAATGATAATTTAACAATCAGCTTTTGCAAGCAGGTTTGAGTAGGCTCTAACATACGCCTGAACATAAGTTAAGTTTGGGGGGCACCAGCTTCTTTTTATGGCCTAGGCAGAGAAGAAGTCATATCAATGGCTCAGACTCTAGTTGACTTCCCTGACTTCTAGGAGAAAACTAGCCCACCCTACATGGAAGAGATTCTGATATATTTTGTTCCCACCATACCCCATGCCTTGATGACAGTCTTAAAGGTTTTCTAAGTGACTTTTTACCACTCTGATGGCCTGAGGGCCCAGAATATGAAGGCAAGTGAAAACCCAAAATCCCAAGTTTCACATCTACCCCATGGGAGGACCAAGTCCAGGACCTTAGCAAGCTGGTCCGTATGGTATATGATGCCAAATCTTTGGAGTTCAAAGGGAGTGTCTTGATGAAAAGTGGTGACAATAAGGAGAAACAGTACTGGGAATATGAGGACCACAGCACAAATGGTAATAATTGCAGCACATTAGAACATGATGACAATTTCACCCTCCATTAATATCCATTGGGTTAATCCCAGTAGCTCAGGGAAGGTCACATCTCTATTCCACTGAGAGGACTCTCTGTATGAAACCAGAAGCACCGTGGCTACAGGGTGTCAAGTTACTATTTCTGGCCATAGGTTTTCCCTGATTATTCTACTCTACTTTATCCTCTGCATCATTCTCCCCATACTTAAACCATAAGGTCATGCCATAAGGTCAATTATGAGGTCATTCCAATCAAATACTGCTGACTAACATCAAAAGCGGAGGACTTTAATATATCCCTAGACAAAACTAACCAAAGGATAAACAAGAAAGAATTTAAGGAATTAAATAGAGTTTTAGAAAAATTAGAGATGATAGATGATTGGCAATTACTCTATGAGAATAAAAAGGCATTTAAATTCATTTCTACTGTATATGAGTCATTTACAAAAACTGAACCATGTATTGAGGCACAAACCTCACCAAAAACATAAAAAAACCCAGAATATCTAACACACCATCTACTTATCACAATGAAATAAAAATTATATTAAATAAATAATCATTAAAGAAAGAACTAAAAAGTAATTGGAGACTAAACACCATAATTCTAAAGAACTGGAAAGTCAATAGAAACTTTCATCAAGGAAAAGGGCAATAATTAGACAAATGTCAAAACTTATGGGATACATAGAAAGTAATTCTGAGAGTAAAATTTATATCTCTAAACATGTTCATTAGCACAACAAAGGAAAAAAATCAATGAATTGGGACAGGCAATTTAAAAAACTTAAACAAAAGTGAAAAGTCACAAATTCAATAAGAAGGGAAACATCCTGAAAATTAAAAAAGAGATTAAAACAGTGGAAAGCAAAAAAAGATCATTGAATTGATAAAGAAAACTAGGAGCTGTTTAAAAAAACTAATAAAGCAGACAACAGTTAGCCAGCCTGATTTTTTTTAAAGCAGAAGAAAAGCAAATTGTTCATCTCAGAAAGAAAAAAGAGAATTTAGGACAATTGAAGATGAAATAAGGGAAACTTTTAGAAACTATTTTGCCATTTGAATGCTAGTAAAACTGATAGTTTAGAGAAAAAATGAATTCTTATGAAAATATAAAATGCCCAGATTAACAAGAGAAGAAATAGACTATTTAAATAGCACAGTATCAGAAAAAGAAATTTAACAAGCATATATTAATCCCCAAAGAAAAAAATCCAGGATTAGATTCATTTACAAATAAATTATATAAAGAATTCAAGTAACAATTTTATAACATTACATAAACTGTTAGCAATAAGAAAAGAAGACATTCTTCTGCTCTCTCTCTATGATACTAATATAGTTTTGATACCAAAAGCAGGGAGAAACAAAGAAGAGAAATAAAACTACAGACCAATAGCCCTGGTGAACATTGATATAAACTAAAACAACATCTTAGAAAGAGTAAATGCATTATGATTAGGTTGGGTTTATATCAGGAATGTTGGGTTGATTCAACATAAGAAAGACTATAGAAATAATTAACCATGT
>CM053769.1:414704599-414776141 GCA_028658325.1 Potorous gilbertii
CTGCATCTTTCCTAGCTTTGACTGCTCTCATGAACAAATATCCTCTCTGCTCTGCTCTAGCACCTCCTCTTTCTGTTCCACCATTCCTACTTCATGTCTTCCTGTTCTATGTGACTTAGACTCATGTGACTCAGGTTTTCATGTGACCCAGGCCTATTAATGAATGGGAAAGATCTTCCCATTTAAATTACCATTACAGTGATAGAGACCTAGCAGTGGTATTACTGGATCAAAGGGATGCACAATTTTATAGCCTTTTGGACATAATCACACATTGCTCTCCAGAACAGTTGGATCAGTTCACAACTTTGCCAACAGTGCATTAATGTCCCAGGGAAACCAGCAATTTTAAGGATCTACTATGTGCTAAGCACTTTACAAATTTCTTATTTAATAGTCAAAACAACTTTGGCAAGGTAAGTACTATTTTGATTCACATTTTACAGGTGAGGAAACTGAGGCAATAGAGGTTAAGTGACTTGCTATGAGTTACACAGCTGGCAAGTGTCTGAGGTAATATTTGAACTCAAGTCCAGTGCTATAACACTAAATAGAGGCATCATGATATAATAATAGGAAGAGCTCTGACTCTTGCCAGCTGTGTGATCTTGGTTAAATTTTCTCCTATGTAAAATGGTCATAATACATAACACCACCTACTTTAAAATGTTGTTGAGTTTTATATATAATTGTGGAAAAATAAAATACTAGTTTAAAAAAGGTTGTTGAGTAGATTAGATGAAATAATTGATGAATATAAATTACTTTGCAAACCTTAAACCTATATGTAAATTTAAGCTAATATCATTTATTTCTTCTCTTTTCTCATTTCACTGCTTGGTTATTCTCCTGTGTTGGTGCATGAAGTAAGCGCTGAATTAAGTTTTGATTCTAGCAAACTATGCAAAGGAAATTAAAGAAAAAATTAACCCAGTATACCTGAGGGAAGATTGTTTAGACCTTTGTTGTTGTTCGGTTGTTTCCAATTCCCTGGGATCCATTTGGGGTTTTCTTGGCAAAGATACTGGAATGGGTTGCCATTTTCTTCTTCAGCTCACTTTACAGATGAGGAAACTGAGGCAAACAGGGTTAAGTGATTTACCCAGGATCACACTGCTAGTAAGGGTCTGAGCCTGGATTTGAACTCAGAAAGCTGAGTCTTCCTGGTTTGCATTTCAGAGCTCTATCCACTGTAGCACCTAACTGTCCTATTTTATTTATGTATTTTAAATTTTATTTTATTCTTAATTTATGGAATAAAACAAGAATTTCCATAACGTAGTGTAATTTTTAAAAGATAATTTGCACATGAAATTGCAAATCTATTGTGTACAACTTGCTATTTTTATTAAATATGTCATAAAGTTATCAGATAAGTTTCTTTTTTTTTCCTATTTTTCTCTTGACATCCCCTGCCCTGAGATGGCTACCCATTAGACATATGTTTGTATGTCTATGCATATATACATATGTATATGTGTGTAGAATCATTCTAGATATATTTCTATCAGTTCTTTCTCTGGATGCAGATAGTATCTTCTTTCACATATCCTTTGTAGTTAATTTGGGAAAAAGAAAAAGAACCTATATGTTCTAGAATATTTATAACTGTCCTATTTAGATCCTTAGAAAGTGCATAAAAATGAAGTGAAGGAACCATATCATTTCAATCTCAATAGGATTGAGAGAAAGACAGAAAGAGGAGAGAGAGACGAAAAAGGGGGGAGAGAGAGAGGGAGGAGAGAGAGAGAAAAATAGAGAGAGTGAGAGAGAAAGAGAGAGAGAGAGAGAAAGGGAGAAAGGAGAGGAAAAGGGGCCACCAGGACAATTGAAAGTAGACACCCAGAGAAAAGTAGAAAAAAATAGACTGGGGAATGATTGGATACATTATGGAATATGAATGGTAGAATATCATTAAGTTATAGAAAATGATGAATGGAAAGAATTGAAGATGACTCTATGGAGCTATACAGAATGAAAAAAATGAAACGAGAACAATTCACAGAATGATTATGATAATTTAAAGAAAAGCAAGCCCAAAAGACTTTAAGACTCTTGGCTACCAATGAAGTGATCTATTATAATTGCAAAGGACTGACCATGATGACCCCAATGCCTCAAACATGGTCAATAAGTTCATTTGTTTAACTTAATTGTACTTTTTCATGAGGGAAGGAATTCAAGCATGAATTGAAGGGACACAAGCTCTTGAGTCAGTTATGATAAAACTTATCTAACAGCAGGGGTGTGCTAGTAAATGTTTAATAACTGGCTTTCTTGGGGAAAGGGGAAGAATGTACATAGGACACACTCTTAAATTTAATTGGCTTTATTAATATGTACCCCCATCACTTTCTTAAGTCTAGACAATCAACAAAACAGTAAACTCAAGCCATGCTTTATAGTGTTCACTGATTTGGTTTGGTTTTTTTTTTAACTGGAAAACTTTTTGTTGTAGGTGGAGTGAGACAGCTGGACACACAGTTTAGATGATTCCAATTTTGTTGGCAACATGTAAACCATCATAGTCTGGAGTAAGTTGGACATAAGGCTTCTTCTTTCCATCAAGTTGGATTAGTGTGCTGACCTTGGCCACATCAGTGTCATATAGCTTCTTGACTGCCTACTTGATCTGATGATGATTGTTGGCCCTGACTTCCACAATGAAGACTGGGATGATGTTGTCCTCAATCTTCTTCAAAGCAGACTCAGTGGTCAAGGGAAACTTAATGATAGCATAGTGATCAAGCTTGTTTCTCCAAGGGGCACTTTTCTGAGGGTAATTGAACTGTCTCCAAGTCTTAGTGTCTTGGGTTGCAGAAGATGGGAGATGTTCAGATCTTCTTTTTGTAGCCATGGACACCCTTCAACACCACCTTCTTGACTTTCAAGGCCTTAGACTTGGTCTCTGTCTTGGGAGGGACAACAGCTTCCTTCTTCGCCTTTGGTGCCATGTTGAGAGAAAAAACATTTGCTGTTTTTAAGATGTAAATGCTCACAATGAAAATTTAAGAGTTAGCTCTCCTGAACTGGTATAAGCTGGCTCCATCACACTCTTGTTAGGGTTGGGGTATGCTTATGGTAGGTATGAGGTAACAGGTGTTGACTTAAAGAGAACCCTTTACTCCTTAGATGATCTCCAATACTTTCTCAATACCCTCTGACCTTTTCCCCTTTGGCTGCTCCTTAAATCTGCCTGAGAAATGGATGTATGGGATATCGAATCAATGCCTGAAGCCAAATCAGACAAAACTTCCATTAAGCTGCTTCACTTACTCTATACCTGGGTTTAAAGTCATTTAATCTCTTCTCTGCTTTGGGAGAGCTTAATAATATCTTTTCAACAAAATCTCCTTGGTTTATGGATTCCTGAATCTCCCTTTGGCTTTTATGGTCATTTTGGAATACATCCTCATGCTCTCTTGGTAGATGGTCATATAACCTCCCAAGCAACTGGCCTAGAGCAAATGAAATACATATAGGCCAAAAATGCTTTGGTTTTTGTTTGGGTTTTACCAACACCAACATGAAGAGAATAACACACCCATGTAAAATGAAACTTTATTTTTTTAATTTTTTAATTTTTAAATTATTTTACTTGTTTTCAGTGTTCTACAATCACTTCCATATAACTTAGATATTTTCCCCCTCCCTCCTCCTCCTTTTCCCCTTTCTCTCCCTTCCCTCCCTGAGATGGTATACAATTTTATATAGATTTTACATATATATTCCTATTAAATATATTTTCACCTTAGTCATGTTGCATAGAAGAATTAAAATGAATGGGAGAAATCATAAAACAAACCAAAACATAATACAAAAGAAATTTATCTGCTACATTCTGTGATCAAATTCCATAGCTCTTTCTATGAACGCGGGAGGCATTTTGCCTTAAGAGACCTTTGGGGATTTTTTAAGTCCTTGCATTGCAATGAAATTCTAAGTATACCAGAAAAAATCCTCACACATTGTGGTTGTTGTTGTGTATGTAGTTCTCCTGATTCTTCTCCTTTCACTCAGCATCAGTTCATATAAGTCTCTCTGAAGTCTTCCTGTTCATCATAAAATGAAACTTTAAAAAAACAGAGGCTTCTTGAACTCATATCAACTCAAGAGAGCTTATTGTTGTATTTTCAGTGAGAACATTTACACCTTGGAAATCAGCAAACACTACAAATCAGGAGCAACATTTATTGTTTTGTTGATCGTTTAGACTTTTAAAAAATTTTAGGGAAAATGTCAACAATGCAGATGAAACTTAAAAGTGTGTTGTACATTTTCAGAGTCAGTTGTTACTAAAATGCCTCTGGGAAAGGGGACAAGAAGAAGAGATGGGAGACAATCTCTCCATTATTGAATGGGGCAGGATAGGGAAGGTAATCCCAGTTCAATTAATAATTAATTTATAAAAATATGAAATATGAGCAGGCACACTCAGTTCTTTGGGTACTTGCCAGAGAAGATCATGACTGGTAACAGGAAACAGGGCAGTAATCACACTTTAAAAACCACAATGGGTATAAGAGCAAACAGCACAGGAAATAGAGACAAGCAATGAAAAGTGGGGATACAGAGACAGATGACTCTGGGACAGGGGAGGTGGGGAGAGAGGATGGTGAAGAGAGGCAGGCAAAGTGAAGAAGAGGGACAGAGAGGGATGAGTCACTTATGTGATGCCAAAGGAGTTGGGAGCACTCAAACAGTATGGACCCTCAGCAGATGGAGGAGTGCTGGCTCAGGAGTTTGAGGGTTCATTTTTTAAAAGGGTTTTTTAGGGGAATAGACTGTTTCTATCTGTGCCATCTTGCAGTTGTCATTTCAAAGTTATTGGTAAAACTTCAAAGTTACATCTCAAAGTTATCAGCACCTTTTTAATGTTTGTCTGGTTTAGAACTGTGGAGGACCCAAAACCTTGACAATCACCATCTACATGGCTTCCTCTGATTCACCACATATTATCAGGATATTAATTTTGGTTAATATATTGTATAATTTGTAAATTGTGTTCCTTTGGTCTCTAGGTTTGTCCATGACTTCCAGTTTCCCCTTCGCAATCTTATTTCCTGGGTTGCTTCTTTATCCTGGCTCCTTATAAACTTGCTCTATTGACCAGAAAGCGGGGTAGTGTGGGAGTAGATGGTCAAGCAAACCAGAATAAGATGTAGTTTTAACACAGTATTGTGGCATCAGCAACAGCTATGACAACATTGGATTTTAGGTGTCTTCTCTATCTCTCTCACTCTCCAACAACTCTAGAACTGTCTTTTTTTTCAAGTAAACTACTCCAATCTCATGGCCTAATGGAGATATTGTGAGATCCCTAAATTCATTTTAACAGAAAAACTTTAGCATCCGTAATATCATGTAAGGCGATAATAGGTAAGAACATATGTGTTCGATGAATCATGAGTCACATAGGTTATTACTTACAGGCATGTAAGCATGGGGGTCCCCAGTTCTAGAATCCAGTGGGCTCTAGGCATACAATAGGATGCATATCCTGTTGGAGAGCCCAGTTCTCTGACTCCCTGCCCTTATATCTGATTATTGTTGCTGGGTAGATTCACAGGGACTGAATGGAAAGAGAAACTTAGGACCAATCAATCAACAGATCATCTGGACTGTCCCTCCCCTGTCCCCCAATCCCTGTATACAACAAGGCCATTAGGATTAGGAAAGTTTATTAACCTTGAACATATAAAGTTTGCTTTACTGATAGTTTGCTAACCTTGCATTCTTTGCCTGAATGTAACTGACAAAGCCAGTTGTTGTGTTCATAAGGAACTTCCTGGTACATAAGCAGATCAATCAGTGATCAAATGTACAGTCATTTATTTCAGGTGAGGGCTAGCAATAGGCTAACTTTATGTATAACTACTGTTACTCTTTCACAGGAGGTTGATACTTAAAACATCCAGAAATGTTACAGTATATAGGACTGCTGAATAGGCATTTTACATTTCACCTTAGCTCTGTAACATCCCCAAAATTCCATGTTCATATCTTTTGGCAAGCTAAGTCAGGGATTGCCTTTTCCTCAGAAAGGTGATTTAGTGAATGCTGAGAGGGTACCTCTCACACTGAAGCTGCTACAGACTGAAAACCCAGTATTTTCCAACCTCTTAAAGGAAAGAAAGAAAAGAAAATCTTTTTTTTTTCATTTTGGGTTAACCTCCTCCTTAGTCTTGAACTCTATATTTAAAGACTTTGGACATACACTTTAGAAAGTGAGCATATAATTTAATGGCTGCTTCAAGTCACACAGAAAATCAAATAAGCATTAAAAAGAATAGACTTCCAATTACAAAGCCCAAAGTACTCCAGCAAAGGGTATTGGGTCCCTTTTACTTTCTTTCTTTCTAGGAAAAAAGTGTTTGAATAGGCAAATAGTAACTACTGGATAGTAGTTTCTCTAGCTATGCTCCTGAAAGGAGAGGGAAAAGCAAAGAGGGAATGGAACTGATTTCTAGATATCTCATTGACCATACTTCCTTCTGCATGATTTAATCTTGGAAGTCTTTGGTCCTTGGCTGACATTCAGTGCTTCAAGTCTACACCAGTCTTCTCCACCCATGTCAGGCCAAGTGGTAATCTAGAGCAATGATTTGGCTTTTCTATTGAAATCTCTCTCTAAGCCACCAGAATTCTAAAATAGCTGCAGCTTCCTGAGGACTGTGCCTTTTCATGTCTTTTTGGTTCTTCTCACCACTCAGTCTGGTGGGCAGGGAAGGCTTGCGCATTTCATACAAAATAGCCACACAAAGAAATGGGGTGAGAGGGAAGAGACTAACACCTGGGTGAATCAGGAAAGATTTCCTTTAGGAAGTGGCATTTGAGCTAAACTTTGAAGATGGCTCATGGGATTTGCCCTTCTATGTTGTTAATTGTTGTTCAGTTGTGTCCTACTCTTTGTGACCCCATTTGGGATTTTCCTGGCAAAGATACTGGAGTGGTTTGCCATTTCCTTTTCCAGTTCATTTTACAGATAAGGAAACTGATGTAAAGAGAGTTGAGTCCCCCAGGGTCACATAGCTAGTAAGTGCCTTAAGCCAGATTTAAACCCACAAAGATGAGTCTCTCTGATTCCAAACCTGGTACTCTATCCATTGTACCACCTAGCTGTCTCCAGCCCTTCTGCTAGCTGTACAATAGTAAGTTTTAAAATGTTTATCCCAACTTAGAGGCAAAGACCTAAGAGATGTGGAAAAGGACCAGATGCAGAATAAAGTGGTCTTAACTGTTAACTACATAAATGGAACTTGCAATATCTAATCAGAATAAGTAAGGAGTATTTGAAAATTTGCATTTTTGTTTTTTGATTAATAAGTTGTCACCTTCCACATTGCCATCATTACCAATGAACCATTCCCTTTGTTTGATGCCAAAGGGAATGATGAAATGTTAAACAAGCAAAAATAGCATAAGATTAAAGAATGAACTAAACATATTTAAGAAATCTCAGGATACAATGAAGATGAACTCAATAGCTAAGAAATGTTCATGGAAAATTCAAGTGAAATAAGACACCAAAGAGAAACAGAATTATTTCATGTGAGGACAAAATCTCAGAGACAGAGGAAATACAAAGTAAAAACAAGGCAATTATGGGGGAGACACACCAGCAGTTTGGTATATTGGAAAAGGTCTGATTTTGGAGGGTCTGCTTGAGCTGAGCTTTTAAGTACCACGGTGCCTGGCACAAAATAGATACTTGATAAACAGTTATTGAATTGAATATGTTAAGCTTGAGATGCCTATGATACATCCAATTTAAAATTTCTAATAGATAGTTACCAATGTGGAATTGGAGTTGAGGAGACAGTGTAGAAAGACCTGAGAGACATCTGCATGACATGATAATTGAACCTAAATGAGATCACCAAGGAAGATTATAGAAAAACAAGACCTAGTACATCCTCAGGTAGTTTATTGGTCATATCTCATTCTTACAATATGACCAGACCATTGTTTCCCTACTTATATATCTGTGCCTGTGGGAAATTAACTATAGGACAGAAGACATTGTAGAAGAAAGATGACTAATTTAGTAATTTAGTGACCTTTTTGGAACTTCCATACAGGAATTCATAGAGTTTGCTGAGGACTTCAAGCTACAGTAAATCTTTCTTCTGGATCAGACTGGATGAACCAGTAAAAGTTTTTGCTTCCTATCTGTCTTCCTTTGTCACTGAGGAACCTTGCTAAGATTCTTTCCCCTCCCCTGATAGACTTTGAACCACAGGAATGCTTGAGGAATTTCCTGGACAAAAGAGCACATGGAGTATAAGGAAGGAAAGAAAGAGACAGGTTTTGCCTCACTGTGGAATTGCAAAGGATGGCTATCACCTTCATTTTAATTTCACATGTTAAAACTGAAGCCTAGCTGAATTCTTTGAGAGAGACAGAGAAGGGAGACAAGTGGAGACAAAGCCAAGACAATCGTAGCAATTAGTATTTTAAATATTTTTGTCCCCTATATATGAACATGAAAAGCAGGAGCATGCAAAGTGGGGAAGGCCTCTTTCACGAGGGCACAAAAGTGATTGGAGGGAATATAACAGTTTGAAGAAAAGTTGAGTCCAGGAAGGCAACAGTTTACCTTAAGCAACCCCCTGCTGGCTCACGCAGATAATGCAGTATGAGATAGAAGTCTCCCTGGATGGTAAAAGGAGGCAGTATAAACCAATCTAACTTTCTAGACAAACCTTAGATGCCTTCATGTAAATCATTTTAAAGTCATTTGATTATTTGAATGTTACTGTTTCTTAATATTTACTAAATTTACAATTCTCTTTTAAGTCATTTTTTAATTTTATTTTTAATGCTCATTAAAAAAATTTTTTGAGTTCCAAATTTTCTCCCTCTCTGCCACCTCTTTCCCTATTAAAAAGGCAAGAAATGTGGTATCAACTATACATGTGAAATCATATACAACCTATTTCCATATTAGCCATGTTGCAAAAAAAAAAAGACAAGAAAAAATAAAGTGAAAATATGATGCTTCAATCCACATTCAAACTCCGTTAGCTCTTCCTCTGGAAGTGTATATCATCTTTCATCATAAGTCCTTCAGAATAGTCTTGGATCATTGTCTTGCTCAGAGTAGCCTAGTCATTCACAGTTCTTCATTGTACAATATTGCTGTTACTATGTAGCTTGTTCTCCTGGTTTTGTTCATTTTTCATTAGCTCATTTAAATTTTGCCCAGATTTTTTTCTAAAAATACCCTGCTTGTCATTTCTTATAGTACAATAATATTCCATCACAAAAATATGCCACAATTTGTTCAGCCATTCCCCTATTGATGTGCATCCCCTCAATTTCCAATTCTTTGCCACCACTGAAAGAGCTGCTACAAATATTTTTGTACATTTAGTTCCTTTTCCTTTTCTTTTGATCTCTTTGGGATACAGATCTAATAATGGTATTGCTGGATTAAAGGGTATGCATGTGAACTTACAATTTTCTAAAAAGAAATAGCAAGTGATAAAGTTAGAGAAGCAAATGGGGAAAAAAATTACCTTTTTATTTTTACCAACCTCTAACCGAAATACAGCATTTCCTTCAATTGTAAATTAAAAAAAAAAATTATTCCAGGAGTCCATAGGCTTCATCAAAAGAAGTCAAAGAAGTCCAGAATAAAAAGCAAAATAAAAAATAACCAAACAAAGGTTAAGAAACACTGTTGTTTCTTTGTAAAAGAATCTACAGGTCCCTTTGAAATCTTTGCTTGTTTTAAAAAGGATTAATTAAACAGTTTTGTAACAAGTTTGTCAGTTATTGAGATTGCTTTTCATTTTCAACTGTACTTTCCTTTTCTGTTTCATTGTAAGCTCTGATGATCTTTGAAACATTTGATTTTCCCCAATAGCTGCTATAAAGTTTCCAATGGTTGTGGAAATGAGCTTTCTTTCTAAGAGTTACTCTTTTGTACATTTCCTTGGAGTAATATCTATTCTTTAAAACCATAGAATTAAAAACACAACAAAATAAAAAGAACAATGAAACACTAGTGTATCCAACAGTCAACTGATAAGTAAAGGTTTTGGAAACCAGATCAATCTAGTTTCATCTGGTCAAGGTCATATATTCTGAGTCAGTCTGGTATCAGAGAAAGAACACATGCATTACTAGTACTGTCAAAAAATGAAACCATATCAAAATTCACCTACCACTGTTTATGTTTTGTATATACATATAGATGTACTCTGTACATGTCTGTATGTGTATAACTTATCTCCCCTTAGAATGTAAATTCTTTGAATTCTGGGACATCTTGCTTTTGTCTCTGAATACCAGCACCTAACTTTGTGCTTGACACATAGCAAGGTTTAATAAATGCTTTCTAATGTAGAGGAAATGTACAAAACCTATGTGCTATATGGGGAAAATATCTCTCCAGAAATATCTTTAGAGATCAAAGAACATACTCTGAAGAGTTGTATAAAGACAGACCCTCATTCTGATTTCTTCTCAAAGGAAAGACTTCACTATCCGTAGATCTTCAGTCTCATCTAGATTTTCCAAAGGTCTGATGAGATTAACTACAGAAAAACATCCCTACCCAAAACAAATCTGATTTGGGGCTACACCAAGGTTACTGAAAAATTAAGACATTACCTCTGCCTGTTGAGGTTTAGGGGTGCTCAGGATCCTAAAATACCAACATGCCAGGTCCTGCCCAAGTGAATTCAACTCAAGCCTTCTTTCAGCCAAAGAAAAACTAAGTTTAATATCTGCCATATTGGGTAGATTTAAGGAATCTGAGCATTTGTGATGCTTGTATTGATAAGTAAGTCTGACAGAATCTGAGATAGATTGAATATGAGCACTTTTTGGGAGGCAAAATGGATTTTATGTACCAAAAGATTGTGGGTAGAATCTAGGGTTGTCCAAGTAGTCTGGGGTAACTAGAGAAAGGATTTAGGGAGGGTTTTGAAGAAGAGTCTGAGCAGCTTGATAGAACTGGGGTGACTAGAGGTCAGAACCAAGAGAATGGGATTTTGATAGGATCAAGGCTGAGAGGTAGCCAGAGACAATCTGAAGGTAACAGACAATGGAGGGCTTTCCTAGGTTAAGGGTAACAGATTTGGGCATGAAAAGCTAGATCAAGTGGAAAGATTCAAGAATTCAAGGGGGTTACCAGAGTCTATACCCCATCATACCCAGAAACAAATTACCTAACTTCCTGTCCCTGTTACTCAACCTCAGAAATAAGGAAAGTGACTGAGCAGCCTCACCCAACACACTCCTTTTGCTACCTGCTCTAAAGTTGTGTAAAATTGTGTAAAGTTGTGTGTTAAAAAAAAAGTGTGTATCTTCCTCTATTCTTAGGAGTTGTCGGTCACCTGGCAACTACCCATCTGCTAATGCTAATTAAACTCTATCCTCTAACCTTGCCTCTAGATGTATTGACCCTCAGTCAAATGGATTTAGGTAGGAGAAATTATTCTCCAGAATGAATTTAGGATCCCTAGGCTAATATGTTTGATTTAAGGTTGGATTAGAGGCCATGATGGTGCATGTGAAAAACTTAAAAAACATCCTGGGATGTTTTCCTCTTTCTTTTTACCCCAGACACTGGAAAGAATTACAATTTTCGGTTCAAGTCATGGGGAGGGAAGTAGGGGAAGAGGTATGTGGGGACATGCCCATTCTGTCTGGAGTTTAATAACTTACATTAATAATAGGATAAGTTGGAACGCTAGGAGTATGGAGGGTGGAGAGGGCAACACACCCCAATAAGGCAGGAGGAGTGGTTACAAGATACACCCCAAGGGAGGAAGGAGGAGAAATAGAAAGAGGGTAGAGAAGAGGAAGAAGGCAACACTGGATGGGCAAGTGCCCCACCACTAGATTGTCAGGACATAGCCTCGGGCTAGGAAGGCAAGAAGAGGGCTCAGAAACAAGGGAAGATTAAACAGGATTGAGCTCCTCCCTTTTGCCATCAATTACGTGGTTATTGGATTTGTGTGGAACTCGCCATCACTCTCGGATCCCCCGGCCACGCCCCTAAAGAGGAGGAAGGGAGAGAGGACCAGAACCCAGGGGTGGAGGAGGGACGGAGAATGGAGTGAATGGAGCAGGGGGCGGGGCATATAGGGCACGCCCTCGGAGGGGAGGAAAAGAATACCGGACACGCCCCTTGCCCCAGGAGCCCCGCCCACGCCCCTGCCCCAGGAGCTCCGCCCCTTTCCCCTCCCTTCAGGGACCAAGCTGACAGGTTTGGGTTTCCACTTCCCGAATCGTTAAGTGTCTTCCCAGTTTTCATTTCCCACAAAGCACGGCAACAATGCCCAGGATTCTGGGTCTGGAAGCCAGGGTTGGCCGTCTGTCTCCCCCAGGAGGGCTCAGGCGGAAAATATCCCTGGTGTCTACTCCAAGTCCTCCCAGGCCCCGGAGGAAGACTGCGTCCTCCAGTGCGAGATCAGTCTACCCCTCTAGCCACAGCTAGGCCCGTCTCTATGGCCTCCGATGAGTTCTAGTTCCACCTAGGGGGAACTTCCCAGGATGCATCGCGGCGGTCCCAGGTTCTCGCTAAGATGGCGACTCCCATGCATCGACTTATCGCTCGGAGGCAGGCGTAAGTGAGCACCCCCGGCGGCTTAGGGATCTTTCCATTCCATTTCCCGTAGCCAACCTAACTTTCTTTGAGGACCCTCCACGGCCCTGGGAAGTGGGGTTCCCTCTCTTGGGGGGGCATTGAATGGGGGGGGCATTGAATGGGTTGGAAAGGGAGACAAGCTAGATGTTGTGGGCCCCGGGGAGAGGGAGAGTGGCCTACGTAGGAGAGCCCCCGGCAGGCAGCTTGGGGAGGTGGAGGGCGGGAGGCCTCCCTTTAGCCAGGGAAGGAACGTCCGAGTTTTTCCAGATGAGGGTGACGTGAGCAAATCTTCGGTGGTTACTGAAACAGACGTCTTTGTACACCCCTGTCAACACTACTGTTGGCTCCAGTCTGCGGGTTTAAAACTTGTCATTATTTTCTTTTCATCTTCTCTCACTTTCTAGAGGATGATGGAAAAAATCCCTAACTTAGAGCTTTTTAAAGCAGGGAAAATGACACGAGGAATGTGCTTGTTAGCTTCAGTTATCCTGTTTATGTATTCACAAAGCAAATGTACTATTGAGGATTCTAATATTTAACAGTAGGTAAAGGATAAGGGCTCACGAAGAGTCGAACACGACTGAAAATCGACTAAACAGCAACAAAGGATATGATCGTGGGAAATAAGTATCAGTTCGGTAAACCCAGAAAAAATAATTTGTAGATCCTTGGAGTCTCATTCTAAAAGAATAGAACTTGAAGAAGCTGTAAGATTCTTAAAAAGTTAGTATCGCTTCGAATCTGAGTATTCTGATCATTATGTAAATTGTAGACTTCGGAAGTTTTGTTATTATTATACACAAAAACCTTGCATGAAAGAAGTAAACATATTTTCCTTTATCAAATTTTGACAAATGTAAATAGTCTCATTAAATTTATTTTGGGGAGCTTTTTGTTTTTCGTTGTGTAAGTACAACAAAATATGCACAAGTATAAAGTTGTACCTGTTGAATAGGTGGGCAGAAAGTTTACAAATAACATTTATTTGGAATTGAAATAAGTTAAAATGTATTCATACTTTATTTACTGTCACTGTATTTCCAGAACTTGAATTGGAACTTTAACTTGAAAAAAAATACTCCTCTTTTTTGTATTTAAAGGACGTATTATAAGTCATAAAGGTCAAGTCAACAAGCATTTATTAAGGGAAGGATTAAGAAATCCTGAATGGTAATGCTATTTTTGGGGGGGGTTTGGGTTGTTTTCAGTTCTGTCTGACTCTTCCTGACCCCACTTGAGGTTTTCTTGGCAAAGATCCTGGAGTGATTTGTCATTTTCCTCTCCACTTTATTTTACAGATGAGGATTGAAGCAAACAGGGTTAAGTGATGTGCCATGTTAAGTGTCACACAGCTAGTGAGGCTGGATTTGAAGTCAGGAAGATGAGTCATCCTGATTCCAAGCCAGTGCTCTATCCATTGCACCACCTAGCTGCCATGGACCTTTGTCTTTTCAGGACTATCTTACCTAAAACTAGGATAGTTCAGTGTTCTTTCAGCTCATATTGTTCTGGCTCACACAGGCTCACACTTTTATCACAGTTACTTGAAAAGAAGACAAAAATTTCCAATAACATGATATAGGGAAGGCAACAATAGGGACCATCTTGGGCCCTAATCTTGGCTACCAAACCTATTCCAACTTGGACTTAAATATAGAAAAATTTTTCTGGGTTTTTTAGGGTTAGCTTCTAGACTCAAACCAAGTCTGTTGGGCCATGTAATTAAACTGTTATGTATTAAGTTCAATTTTAAATACTATAACATGAAGGACAAAAAAAAATACAGGGTATAGTCCTTATCCTTTAGGTATTTACCATATCAAATATTTTTAAGCAAATAATATATTAATAATTAGTAATATCAAATGTTTGTGTAGTTCAGATATGCACTCTAGGAATTCAGGAAATTAAAAGATTTAGCTAGTATAGAAACATTGGGCTCTCAACTGAGCTTTGGGTGAGAAATAGAATTTAGATTGGTAGGGATGGGAAGGTAAGTCATACAGGAACAACAATTTGAGTAAATGAAAACATATGTGAACTTGGATTAGGAACCAGTAATTGGATTAGCCTGAAGAGAATGATGGGAAATGGAGTTTTCTAAGTTAAATGTGTTCCACTGTTAAAGGCTGTTTCAGAGGAAGAAGGGATAAAATTTTACAAAACTTTGTGAAAACTCCAAAACTTAAAAATTTACTCATTTTGATAGCTGCATAGATCAATAGATCTCATTTATGTTGGTATTCCCTTCACCAGTGCAGATTGCATACCTTCTTTTCCTGAATAATTCTTTCCTGTACTTTAATACTTCAGTGAATTTGTATTCTGCTTGATGCAGGTAACCCTCCAGAATGCAGATCATAACTGTTAATGCCCTCTCATTATGTGTAACTCTTATCCATGTCATCCTGCAAATCTTCCATGAAATGTTTAGGGGCTTTCCCTTAAATCTCCTGTTGATTCATGGATACCAATGCCACACATCAGTCACCCATCCCTTGCTGTCTTGACATGACTTGCCCATCTTTTCTTTCTAATGGCTTCTTTTGAAGATCCTCGTCCATGTCTTCCACAGGTGTTCTTTTGAGGGTCTGCCTAATGTAATGAAAGCTTTTTTCTAGATCTTTTAATATTTCATGAATATCATTATAGTGTGTAGAGTGTCCATCTGTTATTTCTCACTCTCCCAACATTAGTAGCTTTATTCCTTTTAAATCATATATTTACTTGATAATCTTTCATGACATTTTTGTGTGCAAGTCATCATTGGCAATATCCTATTATCTATTTTAGAAAATCTTTTTCAATTAAACATTTATTAATGCCTGCAACATGAAAGGGACTATTCTTAGTATCAGATATTTTAAAAAAACAGCCCTTGCCTTCATGGAGCTTACCTTCTCCTGGAGGAAGATACAAGATAATTTGATAAGGAAAAGGCATAAACAGCTGGGGGAGTCAGGGAATATTTTACTGATGAGGTGCCATCTGAGATGAATCTTGAAGGAAGAAAAAGATTCTGAGAAGTGGAGATGAGGGAGTGACTTTCAGAAGTGTGGAATATTTTTTTTACAAATGTACCTGGTCAGAAAATGGAACATCAAGTTCAAGGAAGTCTAATTTGGCTAAAATATAGGTTGTGAAGGGGAGTAATGTTAAAAGTATGAAAAAGTAATTTGGAGAAAGATTGTGGAAAAGCTTAAAAGCCAGGCTGAGAAATTTTTATTTTGAAGGCAGGGAGGAGTCTTTTTGAGCAGGAGAATGACATAGTCAGAATTATGCCTTATATTATTTTGACAGTTGTGTGAAGATTGCATGGGAGAGAGTAAAGATTGGAGGAAGGGACACCAATTAGTATGCTGCAATAGTCCTTATCAGAGGGCTTGAACTAGTTTGGTGGCTGTATGAGTGAAGATGAGGGAGTAGATAAGAGAGGTACTGTTGAGGTATCCACTGATTGAATGAGGATGAGGAAAGGATGAGACCATGGTCATAAAACTAGGTGTCTGGGAGGACAGTGCCCTGAATAGAAACGGAATTTGTAAGAGGGAAGAGATTTAGGTTAGGTAGGGCATGTTATGTTTTAGACATCTTGAGTCTGAGATGTCAATATGACATTCAATATGACATCAAAGAGATGTTCACCAGAGAGATTAGGTCTGATGGTTATATAGATTTAGGAATCAGTTGTACAGAGATGATTGAACTCTTAGGAAGTAATGGATTTACTAAGGGAGAGAGTATAGAGAGCAGAAAAGAGGGCTCTGTGTAGAGCCCTCCTTCCAGCAAAGGAAACTAAGAAGGAGAGGTCAGACAGGGGAGAGAGAAGTTCTGGGGATAGATGGTATGCTGGAGAAGGAGCTGGTTAACAGTGTCAAAAACAGTAGAGGTCAAGGAGAATGAGGACTGAGAAGAGGAACATTGGATTTGGCAATTTTTGATTCCATAGAACTGATGATGAAACTTACCTCTTTCTTCTCCTGTAAAGATGGTAGACAGATTAGGAGTATAGAAGGAGGCATACTATTTCAAACTTGGCCAATGTGTAGATTTGTTTTGCTTAACTGTACTTTGTTACAAGAGGGAGTTCTGGTGTGCGGGGTGGGGATTATTGGGAAATGAGAAAACATCAGTAGAACTTTTTTTTTCTAAGTTCATTGGTAACCTTGAAGAGAGCAAATTTTGTCAAGTGTTATGTAAGTAGTTGAGAAACTAGGTGGAAAGGAAGTGAAAGTATTGAATATATATGACTTTTTCTAGGAGAATGGCAATGAAAGAGGAAGAGAACTAGAGGATAGCTTAAGAGCATGGCAGGATCAAATGAAAGTTGTTTTAAGGATGGCAGAGATCTGAACAGGTTTGAGCATCTCTGTACTTGAGTCTATCTCACATCTATTTCCCTTTGGATCACTTATGTTTTGATTTTCCAGACTAGTAGAATTTTGTGGCTTATAATTCTGATATATCTAGAAGATATTGGAGTTAAAAGGATGAGGTCAGGAAATAGATTGAGACCAGAAAGCTCTGCATAATTTATATACTAAAAAAGTTTTCTCCATCAAAAGAAATTCACTACCATCTTTTTTTTAAAAGCTGCATCCATTCAATCAGTATTATAATTATTCAAAAGTGGACAAAACAAAAGTACACTGTATCTGGGTTCTTCAATAAAATATTAGGATCAGTGAGAAGGAGCTCACCCCTTTTTAAAATGTTTTTGATAACTTCTCTTTCTGCATTAAATTTTTCAAATATGTTTTTGTCCTCTCCCTTACCATTTTCAGAGAGGTTCCCTTGTAACACAGTAATTTAAAAAGAGAAGAATAAAAGGGGAAAAAACCCCAAGTTCAGCAAAAGTAACCAGTGTGTCAACAAGATCTAATAGTATATGCAGTGTTCACTCTTACTCCCTTCTGAAAAAAAAAGGCCAAACTCTATTATAATATATGAGCATTCAGTTTTAGGGTTGTGTTTTTTGTTGGTTGGTTTGGTTCTCTTCATTTATACTGTTGTTGTGAGTCTATATATCATTTTGTTTTGCTTATCAATTAGTAATACCTTTCTGTGATTTTCATATTCATTATTTCTTATGGCAAAGTACACACCATTACATATGTACCAAAATTTGTTTAGCCATTCCCTGATTGATGGGGATCCATTTTGTTTCTAGTTCTTTGCTGTTTCTAAAGGCACTATTATAAATATTTAGGTATGTATAGAATCTATCTTTCTTTTACCTCCTTGGTGTAGATTATTTTCCATTTAGGGCACTACCGTGTCAGTATGGACATTTTAGTCATGTTTATAGCATTTGTTTTCCAGAATGACTAGACTAATTCACATTTCACCAATAGCATATCGATTTTTGATTTTGGCCTAGAGAAGTTTTTAAGATAGTTTTTTTCCCCTCTATTTAATTTTCTGGCTACTTTTTAATACTTTGCAATTCTACTCTATTTTTAAAAATCATTGAGAATCTGTAAGAAAAAAGAAATTGATTTGCAGATTTCCTTTGACTCCATGCCATTAAATAATGAATTTGTGTTAGTTGAGAAGAGAAATTTTTTTATTGACTTAAAGCATCTTAGGAGTGAGAGATGGAAAAACTGCCAGTTTGCATTTTTTGGAAAGGTTGTCAAGTCTAACAAAAAGATTTTATGGATATCAGTGCAACATGCAGGCTATCCCATCTGCTTTCCATGAATTCCTTACCCTTTTCCAGTCATTACTACTTACTCTTGATGACATCTTTTATGCCCTTCTTGCATACAAGTCATCTAGAATTCTCACAATTGATTATTTAAGGACAATGTTATTTGTAAACACGGAGAACTTGGGGAAAAACTGTCCCATCAGTTGGGACTTCATTATAAATTCTGCTGAGGATTTCCTCCATGATCATCAATAAATTTGATAGATAAACTACTGCTTTATGCCTCAGCTGATAGTTATTACTAGGAGCATTGATACTTCTCTTTGTGGTGGCATCTATTAAGGAATCTTATTTTCTTCACAGATGGACAAGAGTTGCCTTTTTATAGGAGAGCCTTAAAGGCTCATCCAAATTCATATGCATGTATATGTATATATTTAGTTCTGTCTTTATACACATATATGCAGTCAATAAAAAATAAACATGTGCTGTTGTATTCTTCATATCTTTTCCACCTCAACTCTACATTTCTCTGAATCTTTATCTCCCCTTAAACCTCATCTCAGGTTCTGCTTCCTCCCTGAAGCACATACATATACATGTGTGTATGTTTAAATAGATCTTCTTTGTATGTAGTTGTATGCATGCTGTCTCCTCCATTAGACTGTGAGCTCCTTGAGAGTCGGAACAGATTTTATTTTTGTTTTTTGCCTTTCTTTGTGTCCTCAGTGCTTAGCACAGTGCCTGGCATGGTAGTAGGCACTTAATGAATGCTTGTTGACTGACTTGACTGAAGCCTTTCCTAATCTTCCCCCTTTGGATATTAGTGCTTTTTCCCTCCCCAAATTATCCTGTATTATACTTATTTGTACACATGTGTATATGTCTAATAGACTTTTTGAACATAGGTAGAGTTCTTTTACTTTATTTTTGGTCTTTGTATCCCTGTCTTCTGACACAGTGTTTGCAGTGTAGGTATTTAATGAATGATGGTGGTTGTTAGACATATGACTGTGAAAATGTGATCAGCTGTAAAGAATCATCTGGGAAATCACTCATCATGTTTTGTTTTATCAAGTACAACTTAGATGTATGTGTACATTAGCCATACTCATCAATATCTTATAGAAATAAGAAGACATGTACATTAGCCATACTCATCAATATCTTATAGAAATAAGAAGACATGAATCAGTAGTTAATGATGTAGTAGAAAGAATGCTGGATTTGTAGACAAGAACACATGTTTCAATCCTGGCTATGCCACTTGGCATTTGTATGACCTTGCATAAATCACATAACCTCTCTAATTCTTAGTTTCTTTATCTATAAAATGGACTAGATGACCTCTGAATTCTCTTGTAGCTGTAGATCTATGATCTTATGATGTCTCTTCAGTCAACTTTTTTTTGATAATGATCTTTTCCCTTCATAGGGAATAGTCCACTTTGAAATATCTTAAAAGTCAGTCTCTGAGTGCCTTTAAAACTCTGTTTCTTCTGGAACAGGTTTTCCCATATGCATTTGGCCAAATGTAGCCATTCTTTTTTACTGCAATTTCCACTGTATCAAGTAGTGAGGTATTAACCATACAAATGTGATACTCTCATTGATAAGTGTAGAGATGTAAAAATGTAAGCAGATCTGTTTTATTTCCTGTTTTTTTGTCTATTTAGTGTTACCTATAAATGCTTAGTTGGAAGCTAGACTTTGGCAAGCTTATCTTGCTTTCCATTATTGTCTTACAAAACATTGTTGGAAACTTGTAATCTTCCTTTATTATATTTTGCAAATAAGCTTGTACTTTAAATTAGTCTTACCATATAATATAGTTCTTCTACAATAAAAAATAAGAATTTGTCAGTTCAGGTGTTTATTACATTCTTTTTACATTTGCTAAACTTTTATAAGAATTTTGAAAATCACAAGGCCACCTTTTGTCTATTTTTATTCTTTTTTGGAATCAACAGCTTATGTACCTCAGGCTAGAGTCATTATAATTGGATTTTCTTCTCATCTTGATCCTTTGTTCTAATTTGGTTGTATTTTTTTTTTTTACCTATTCCCTAACCAGTCTGACTGCCTATAGACTGCTTATTCTGAACTGCTTCTCTTGTGACAACCTTTGAAATGTTAGCCTTTCTAAAATATGATAGTGTCCATTGTTTCCCATTTCCCATACCTTTTGGTTCTCTTCTTGAAGAAATCATGATATACTGTCACAAGACTTCTAAATATTTCAAAAACCTGTGACCACTTTGATTTTTTAATCCTAAACTATGTTTTTTGACATTTCTCCATCCCTCCATGCCCATGTTAATATCAAAGACACTGAGTATCAAATTATGTGTGGATTTGGTTTAGAGGATCACATCAAGTTCCTCAGAGAATTTAACTACTTCATCCTCTGCAACAGATGTTGGTACATAAACTACAGTTATCTTCATGGTGGTCTTTTTGCTTATAATTAATCATAAGCACTGTACGGTGAGTTGATCAGAATTGATGTTTCTTGTTGCCTTTTGGGCACGTGATGAAACCAACTCCACAAACTCCTTTATTTGTCTCCAAGGAAAACCTGTGAGCCATCCTTCCATTTAGCTGCAACTTATTTTTTGTCTTCTGGTTTCATTTATAGTGAGAATGTCAATATGAATATGAACCAGATAAAAGGTAGGTTTTCCTTTAGTATTTATGAATAATGTGTCACATTTAACTGTTTTGCTCATTGCTCATCACCTGAGGCAGTCTTTAACTCGGGATTCACACGTAAGCTTTTGGAAGTCTGACCAGCCTGGGAGAAATTAATAAACTAAATCCCACCATATACCATCTATGCTTCATTAATCTAGTGCCATAGGTAATTTAATGGTCTTTTTCTCCTAGAATATTTCAGTAGAAATGAAGATCAAGTATCTCATATTGGAATGTTTCCCCCTTTCCAAAAATTTGTATTTGAAAATTATTCCTGGCCTTGTTGGGACAGCACAAATGATTGAGTCCAAGATGAAACTTAGAATTAGTTAGATTCTTAGAAAAATGTCCCTTAAAATTTCTTACTGCTTATGTTTAAGGGCAGGTTATGTCTCATTTGTAAGTCTTATCTTATTGTTGTCTAATATGTATTGCTCTTGTAGGGAAGCAAATAAGCAACATGTGAGATGTCAGAAATGTTTAGAATTTGGACACTGGACATATGAATGCACAGGAAAAAGAAAATACTTACATAGACCTTCAAGAACTGCAGAACTTAAGAAAGCTTTAAAAGAAAAAGAAAACAGATTCTTGTTACAACAAAGGTAAGTTCACCAATCAGTTATATGATATTAAAAAGAAAAAATATATTTTCTTGTGTATTTATTAAAGAGCTAAATGTTTAACATGCTTTCTCTAGATTGTACATTCCTATGAAATAAAGAATGTATAGAGAAGCTAAGATACAAAGTAAAGTCCTCTTTTCTCTACTTAGTGAAGATTGTGAGTGGGATACTTGTGAACTCTTGACAATAGCAAAATGCCAGTGACTTCTTAGGCTCAGATTTTAAAGAATAAAGTAGTAGGTAGTTAATCAGGCTCATTTGTTGACATTTTTTCTATAGCACAAAATTAAAATGCCATAAAAGAAATACTGTCCCAAGAAACATAAGGGGTACCTTTTTATATTTGGACTCAATAGATAGTGGTTACAATTGCTGATAAAATATGTGTCTATCTTGGATCTAGTAAATGCATGTGGATTGATCTAGGGCATGTAGTTTTGAGTCTTATTTCACCCTGAATATGGCACTTCAACAAATAATGTATTTCATTTAGTTACCACAGTTGAACTTGACTTTCTTTAAGAGATCTTAAGCTCACTGAGTAGAATAATAAGTTAGAGGAATTATGTAATAATTATGTATAAGCCAGAATAAAAATATTAAACTATAGCACAATGCTACTACAGTACTAGAAGTACTTATTTAACTTTCAAACCTCATCTTTGTGGATGTGGTAGGAAAGATGTAGCTCATTTGTTATTTCTTTTAAATTTTACCTTATTGTATATGTGGTGTAATTTTCAAGTTTCTGATTTTAAAACTAAATGATTATGCAGGCCTGTGGAGATAGCTTTTCATTTACATGTATTTATAGATAGTTGCAACCCATAGAAAATGTATGGATGATTTTAACCCAAAGTTGGCATCTTTTCCTTTAAGTTTTATATTGTTTCAACAATAAGCGAATGAAGACTCAAAAATTGCTGTCTTGTTTTAACATGCTTTGTGCTGCTATAAACAGTTTACTTAGGCTGTATCTGTTGGAAAGGGTCTGTTTGCCTAACTTAGTCACTGTCTTATACAACACACACCAGTATAAAGAATTTGGCTATTCATATGACAAAGCCAATACTGTAATGTTGAATAGATGATATTGTTTGTAGTCTTAATTCAAGACTTCAGTGTGATTTCACTGATTTCGGTATTCTTTCCATCTATGCAAATTATAGTCTATGCATACTTTCTCATCCTGGGCAATTCTTATCCATGTTATCCCATAAATCCTTAACAAGCTATCCACCCAGTGTAATAGAGACCTTTTTGTAGGTTTTGTTTTTATATTTTGAGGGGATTATTCATCCCTTGCACTATCCACTGCTTATCCCTCACTCTCATTCTGTGACAGACTCATCTCTTTTTTTCTGTTCATAAATTTTTTTCTAGTATTACTTCTTTCCACAATCTACAGTAGAAAATTGTTGCTCAATTATGACAAAATACCATTGTTTTCTGACTGCACAGCTCTTTTTCTCTAATGTAAATCCCGGTTCTTGGGGTAGTAGGGGAATGTTTGTATATGTTATTGTGAACACTTATTAATGGGAATTTTTCTCTCTCCTCTCCAACCCCGCCATGTTTATTATTAGCATTGGAGAAACTAATACAGAAAAAAAGACCAAGAAAAAAAGGTATGTGTGGATTTAGCAGCATTGTACAGGAGATATTATAGTGTTTGGAGGAAGAGAGAGCAAATGACTAGAAATAGTAGTCATATTTAAATGTTTAAGAGACTATGATTAAGCACTTGAACATCTTTAGACTTGTTCTTTTCCTTATCTTTTTTCTGTATACGTCTTCCTTTTTCTCTTTTTTTTCTGTTCCTTTCTACCAGAAAAGAATAGAAATTTTTAGTTTGAAATAGAAAGCTTTTATCAGTCCTGAGAAAAAGCATAAAATAGTTCATGACTAGCACCCTTGTGTTCTGAAGTGGCTAAACTTAAGTATGCTAAATATTAAATAAATAAATTTAATGAATTTAATTTTAAAATAATTAAATATTAGATATTAAATAATATTAAATAAGGTTTAGACACAAAATAATCCTACTTGGTACAGGGGAACATTAACTTTTATCTATAGGATGGAATTCATTATGAGGTAAACCTGTCTTGGATCCATGAAAGCTTAACTATTTAAGTATCAAGAGGTATTTAGCTCTAAAGGATAAAATAATCCTGTATAAAGTAATCCCCAAACATGGAACCCAGGGATAATATCCCAGTAAGGCTCTGCTGTGTTAAGAAGACTTCTTTGGCTTTGACATATGAGAAACTGCTCTTTTAAATGTGTAAATAATAGCAGCTTCTCCCATTCCGTTAGGTCGAAGAGTGTTACCAGTTCCAGCAGCAGTAGCAGTGGGAGTACAGCCAGTGATTCTTCATCAGAGAGTGAAGACTCCTCTACATCTTCTTCCTCTGAGGAGAGTGACACTGAGGAAAGCTCTTCTACTTCCTCATCATCACCCTCCTCGAGTAGTTCTTCCTCTTCCTCCGATTCTGAGTCGGATTCCAGCTCTTCCTCTAGCACCAGCTCTAGCACAGAGAGCAGCTCTGATGATGAGCCACCAAAGAAGAAGAAAAAGAAATAGAATTGCTTTAAGCATCTCTAATCTTTTAGGACTGAAGAACTGACAAATGCTAATGTACTCCTCAAAAGAGGAGTTGGAGTATGTTATGGCCAAATGGATTAACTGGTCAAGGTTTCTATAATTCAAAAGCTTTCCAAATGTTTCACATTTTAAGGGCATAAAGGTTATTGACAAAGTATATATGTAAAAAGCATTTTTTTTTATTTTAAGGAGAATTTTGTTTCATTTTTTTTATCTTAAAAACGTATCTTTAAAATTTAATCAAAGCGAAATCCAGTAAATCTGGTATTTATGTATTGAAACATGTAAACTTTTTCTCTTTGTGAAATAAATGCCATACCTTATTTATATGTTGATATTGTACATGCTAACACTGGTTTCACTTGTTTTCAGGATAATCTGGTAAAATAACTGGGAACAGTGAATTTCTAATGGTTTTGGCTAAATATTACTATATTAGTCAGGTTGAATACAGTGTTACTATTATGAAGGCATCATCCCATTGTTAACAATGTTATATTTCTAAGTTTTTCCTTAGAGGGTTTGTTGTTTCTGTGATATAGGTTTGTTTCTTTTTTTAACTTAATGTCAGAAATGAAATGTAATGAGATCTGTACTAACTTAATAGATATTTTTATTTGTGGGCAACAATTTTCAACTTGTTAAGGTTTCTTATTTTATTTCTTCTGGTTCCCTAAATGCTCAGAGCCATACTGTTTAGGAGAAAGAATGTCTGATAGGAAAACAATCATCTTGAGTAAACTAAAGGGAGAAGAAAAAGAAAACTGAAATTACTGAGTTTAATCTTGGTGCCTTTTGATAAAAATCTATGATAATAGAAGTGAATGGCTGCATGAAAGGTTGAATTAAATGTTGTGGTTTTTTGGCATTTAAATGAACATATACACACACACATTATATAATCTGAATATATTCATTGGTTGAGTGAGTGAGAGAGTGTGTGTGTGTGTGTGTGTGTGTGTGTGTGTGTGTGTGTGTGTGTGTGAAATCTGAAATAAGATACTAACAAAGTTACCATTCCAGAAGAAGGGCAGGTAAGGGGTAGGGGGTTGGCGGATGAAATAGAGGCTTTTTTTTTTTTTTTTTACAAAGTTGAGACAAAACAAGTTGCCTTTTAATTTCAAAGTACCCAAAAGAAAATTGTTTCCCTTTACTATTTTTGCAGTTACTGTGTTGCGCAATTCTCATGGTACATAATGAAGAGTATTTGTTGGATATGTCCAGTATGTTTACATAGACAGAATGTATACATTAGTTGAAATCCAGCATGAAAGATGCAGGTTAAAAATAAAATGTTATAGAGTTACGCTTTTTAGTAGATAACAATTTGTTGTGATGAGTTTAATCAGTTAACAGTCATTTTTATCCTACGATGTAGTCCTTTAAGTTGATAATTGATGGTATTCCCTTTTTTAGGGGAAAGATGCAACATTAGTGGGAAAAGTTTCAAGTATCCTGATTTTTGTTTCAATATAGTGTAAACTATGGATATATTCAACTATTTTTATATTTTTTATGAGAAAGTAGCATAGAGTTACTTTTAAATAAAACGTGCTTCTATTTAAATGTTGAAAAAATAAGTATCTTGTCTTAACGAGTCTGTAATTATTTGTATGTTTTACAGAATCACTTGGAAAGATTGTAAATAAATTACTAGAACATTATTTGAAAGATTGGTGTTAAAGAATGTACCAGTTAACAGGGAAACAATAAATTATCAAACAAGCACAATTTACTAAGCTGATGTTCTTTGTAAATGTATTTATTAATGTTAGGAGCTACGAATCTAAAAAAAAAAAAATTGATAGCTTGTAACATTTGAAATGAAGTTCACAGCTTTTAAATATATTCTAAACAATCAGCCTTTGGTGGGAATAGGTTTGAGATACGGTATGAGATATATCTTGAGGGCTAGAGATTTTAAAATTAGGTCTAGGAAGGATAATTTGGGTGATATAAGTTTATTAGGAGGTGGTTTTTAGCTCCAGTCTGGAGAGTCAAAGGCATGAATTAACAGACAATTCTTAAAAAAATCAGGAAGTTGGATTATATGATTTGTTAAGCCCCTTCCAACTCAGTATCTTCAGGAGTCTGAAAGACTATGAATAGTCATGATAGGGTAAAAATGTACTTTTTAAGCACGTTACTGAATACTAAAACCAAAGAGGGACACTTGAAAGATGTAAACTTAGGATAATTAACAGCAAATAATTCACACAACAGATAGTCAAATTATGGAACTCATTGCTTGCCCCCTCCTGGCCAAGCATGACACAAACTGAACAAGTTCAAAAAGGGTTTTTTAGGTAAATCTCCTGGATAAAAGATCTACAATGTGTTACTAAGGGAAATTTGCATTAGTTAGAAGGACAATCTGAGCAGGAAGAAGGCCCATCAAGAATACACTACTAGGTTTGATGCATCTTAGATGTTATTTATCAACCAAAATTTCTTAACCAGTAGTATTTATTGAAAGTGCATCAAAAGCCTGCTTTGGAGTCAGTTAATCCTGGATTCAAGTCTTACTTCTGGCACAGGCTAACTGGGTGGCCCCTAGGCAAGTCACTTAACTTCACAATATTCCAGGCATCTCTGAAGACTAAATTGTTGAGACAGTGCATATATGCATTGGTTAAAGGAAATTCCTTCCTGAGGAGCATCTTACTCAGTATTTACTCTCCGTTGATCACTTTGTTATGTGTTGAACAGGTTTTAGAGAAAGCATAAGGTGGTCTGGGCTAAAGGAGCTAACAGTTTAGTTGAAGATATAAAAAGTACATATGAAACAATTAGTGAAAAATACTTGGATCTGTATATAGGATGTCAGAGATTGAAGGAAATATAGAGGTTGTCTCCTTCAATTCCTTTTTATAACGTGAGGAAAGCCTGGAAGAAGTTAATTGTTTTCCTAATGCCACTACTAGTGACAGAAAGGGAACTTGAACTGAGGTCTGACTCCCTTGTCCAATACTCCTTCAAAAAGGATGGTTCTGTGAGCTCTGGAGGACTATAGGGGAAAGACAGAGTCATGTAGGAAGAAGTGGCCTGTATGCCATTGCTGTTCAGTCATGGACTATACTGTTCATGGGATTTTCTTGGTAAAGATAACAGGAGTAACTTCTCCAATAGACTGAGGCAGGCAGAGTTTAAGTGATTTGCCCAGAGTCCCACAGCTAGTAAGTGTCTTAGGTTGCATTTGAACTCAGGTGTTCCAGACTCCAGGCCCAGCCCTCTATCCACTGAGCCATCTAGCTGCCTCAGTATATGCCATTACCACTAGCTAAACTGCAAGCACTGTCTGATGTCCTTGAAGCTGTAATTCTTGAATTTCTACATGGCAACACCCACGTTTTCCAAGTGATACAAATGAGTCAGGTCTGCCTTCAAAAAGAAGGCTGAAAATTTGTCTATCACAAAGCTAAAGGACAAATAAAGACTAAAACTTGAGTGCTGTGACTGCTTTTGTATTTCATGGTATGCTCAACACTTAACATAGTACCTGCCACAGGGTAAGCATTTAATAAATGTTTATTGATTGAGAAAATTACATTTTTAAAAATTATTTGTAAGTGGTGCTTTCTAGCATTAAAGGGGGAAACATTGGTTGGAAGGATAGCACTGAAGGGCCACCATTTGGACACAAGATGTATTTCTTTTTCTGTGTCCACTGATTATTCCATCCAACAGTGCAAATCATGACCTATCTGTGCTCTCATCCTGTATAGCTCTTTTATCTATGCCCCTCTGTCCGAGAGTTCACTCAATATGCTTGGGGCCTTTCCCCAGAATCTCATATTACATGGATAGCAATAGTGTACACAGACTATCCATCAATAATCCTCTTTTTACACATGGCTGGCATTCCTTTTCTAGTCATATATTTCTAGGATGACAATCCTTACTCAACTTCTTGAGCAACTCTTCATTGGTAAAGTGTTACACGTTCCTCATACATAAAAGCACTTCACTGATTTTGGGGTAGCCTTAAACTTTAATTCTTTGGAAACTTTTTCCATGACTTGCAGCCTGCAGCACCACATTAACAAATAATATTAAAAAAATGGACCTCTGTTTCAGAGAAAAAGTTGAGGTGATTTAAAAGTACAGTAGAGGGCAATATCTCAAAGGCAATCTAACCCTGTTTCAATTTAATTCTTGTCCCATTACTATTCAAGAGCTATGAATTGAAGGAATGACTATGTATCATTGTGTGAACAATAGATATTCATCTCTGATTTTTTTTTTCCTGTATGGATACTGAGGTTTGAACCCTCTTGAATGGTGATAAATCAATTCTTTTATTAGTAGGGTTCCGTTCCAGGTCTTGACAATCAGTATGATGACATGTGTAATCAAGAGCCTCTGGAGAACTTCATTAGGGGAACCTTTTTGCTGCTTGTAGGCCTTTCATTTTCATCCTAGAACGCCCTTGGGATGACTGCTTAGTTAAATATCTTGTCATATGTTCTTTAAACTAGTTGTTGGAAGGAACTCCGGAATTGATTAATAGAAATACACACAGGGGAGATATGTACTAGAGCCGAGACAATTTAAGTGCTATTGAGATAGCAATTCTCCAGGTATTTTAAAGAGGAGATGATACCAAAGACTTGCAAAAAAAAAAATATTATGTGAATCTTTTAAAAATCTAAGTTGGTTGATGAGTTCCCTTTGTATCCACATTGGTCTCTTTGGGCAACACCCCTTTTTTCTTCCTCACTGGAATTGCTTCTTTTTCGTATGATCAAAAATTTCATTCTTGAGAGTTTCTCATTCCTCCTTGACTAATGTCCCCTGTAGAAATTTAATCCAGGATCCTACCTATCCTTTCTCCTGAACTATTTGAATCTGGTGTGCATGTCAAACCATGTCCAACTTTTCTATCATCTATAACAGACTAGAAAGGAGTGATTCCTTCTGTAGAAACCTCAGGGTTCTCACAATTTTTACTCTTGTAACCAGTTCCATCCTATTAGTGAGAAGTAGATCCATTAATAAAATTTTCTCTTGCTGATTCCTTCATCTTTTAAAGGATGAAATTAGCAAGACAACAACATTTTCCCTAGTATTTCTTAAAGTATATTCCATTCCTGGCCAGTTTGTTATTCCTGTATTTTAAGCTGTGGTCAAAAAATTCTCCAACATCACCTTATCCAGATAGTCACCTCCCAAATCAAATTTTTTCTTCTGTATCCTTATCTTTAGAGGAGCAGAGAGGAAAACACAACTTGTACCCTTACAGAGTTCAGTTTTTTGGGCAAAATTACATAGTCTTTGACAAAACTTTCTAGATTTTTTTTCCTGCAATAGCCTTTGTGCCTATGTGCAGCACCAGAAGTGGTTAACAGTCATTGAAATCTTCTGACAAGTCTTGGGAGATTCTTTGTTTTACCTTGGATCTATACCTTGAGAAGAAAACAGACCTTACTATACTTGTTCACTAACTTACTACTGCTCTTCCACTCACCCTTGATGAATGATCTCTCATCTGACAGCTTTTGTGTTTCTACTATATCATTTATTCAACCACATTTATTTATTTATTTAACTTTGATAATATTTATTCCCCCCCATTACATGTTCTTTTTTTGACATTTTTGAGTTCCAAATTCTATCCCTTCCTCCCCTTCCTGAGACAATATGCCATCATGTTATATACATGCAATCATGTAAAACATTTCCATATTAGTCATTTTGTACAAGAAGACTGGAAAAAAAAAGTGAAAAATAGCATGTTTCAGTCTATATTTAGACTGTATCAGTTTTTTCTCTAGAGGTGGAGAGCATGCTTCATCATGGTCCTTTGGGATTGTCTTATTTAACCACATTTATTAATTGCCTTCTACACAATAGACACTGCATTAAGACACTAGGAATGCAAAGATAAAAAAAGGAAGTAAATCATGCCTTTGAGGAGCTTAGTGGAAAAATGACATGTACCCAGAAATTAAGAAACAAAATAATTTCTGGGGGAGTATTAATAACTGGAAGATCAGGAAGGGTCAGCTGAGTAAATTTTGAAAGGAGTTTATTCTAGGAAGGAGAGGTGAGGAGAGAGTACATCTGTCATAGGAGACAACTTGTGCAAATGCTTGAATGGGGAAGATGGAATGTCAGGCACAGAAAACAAATAGAACAGTTTGGCTAGAACACAAGAGTGTATAAGGGGAAGTTAATGTGAAATCCGTATACAAAGATAAGTTGAAGTGAGATTGTAAAGTATTTTAAATGCCAAACAGAATTTGTATTTTATATACACTGGAGTTTCTTGAGCAGGGGAGTGATATAATCAGATCTGTGCTTTAGGAATATTAATTTGTCAGTTGTGTGTAGAAAGGGTTGAAGACTAGACTCAAGTTGATCAATGAACACCTACTGCAATAATCCTGGTAACAAATGATAAGAGCCCAAACTGGGGTGGTGACTGTGTGAATAGAAAGAAGGAGAACATGTGGAGGTACAATTGATAAGACTTGACAACTGCTTAGATACAGGAAAGTGAAGATTTGAGAAATGATTTCTAAAAGTTTTATACTTGGCGGTGCTTTGTACAGATATAGGGAAAACAGGAAAGAGAGCACAAGCGGCTTTTTCTATTTGGTGTGTCTAGCTCCTTCCTTTTTAGGATGAGTCCCAAATTTGTTTACTTTCAGGTTTCAGTTATTTTTTCCTCCTCTTCCTCTCCTCTGTATAACATCTTAATGCACTACAGATTTCCTTCAAAGTTTGTTTCTTCTCTACTACTTCAGATACTCTTTTGCCATTGAAGTTCCACTTTGTGTTTTGTTGTTCAGTCATTTTCAGTTGTGTTCAACTCTTTGTATTTCTACATCAAAATTTTGCTTTGTATGTGTGAGTATAGCTATATTTTATGTATTTCAGATAAAAGTGAAGTTCACCTAATGCCTACTCCCTCCACTGCTACTTCCATATTTGTATAACTTTTCTTCTCATGCACTCTAATTATCATAAATAGCAAATTCTACCCATTTCTTTCTCCTTTAGAGACTAGTGTATTCTTCCTTTTACTCTCCTTTCTAATCCCTCTTCAAACCTAAGAACAGAATCCAACCTGATTACCTTACATTTTCTCAACTCCCTTAATACCCTTTAAAAACATTAAGATTCTCATGCTTCTGTCTCACTTATTAGAATGTTAACACATCACCATACAGCTTCTTCTAATTGCTCAAATAAAGTTATCTTTCTTAGTTTCTCTAGACTCTTTTGTTTGTATTCCCAAGTTCCTCCTCAGCTCTGGTCTTTTCATTAGGAATACTTGAAAATCCTCTATTAAAAGTCCTTTTCCTCCCTGTAGAATTATACTCAGTTTGCTGAGTAAATCATTCTTAAGTCTATCTTTTGCCTTTTGGAATATTGTATTCCAAGATTTCCTCTCATTTAGAAGTTTCCAGGTCTTTTGTGATCTTGACTGAAGTTCTTTAGAACTCAAACTTCTGAATGCTTATAGTATTTTTCCATTGATGAGGCAGTGTTGGATTTTACCTACAACCTTCCTGGGAATTTTCCTTTTTGGGGTTCATTTCAGGAGCTGATCAGTGGATTTTTTCTATCTTTACCTTCCGGTTCTAATACATTTGGGCAGTTTTCTCTTGATTTCTTGAAATTCATTGTTCAGGCTTTTTTTGTTAATCATGGTTTTTAGGGAATCTGACGAAATTCTCTCTCCTTGACATTTTTTCCTCGGGTCAGTTGTTTTTGATACCAAATAGCTTACATTTTCTTCTCAATTTTCAAATTTTGTTCTAACTTTTCTTGCTGTCTTATGGAATTATTCATTTTTGTTTGGTTTATTCCAGTTTTGGGGAAGTACAATTCTTGATTAAAGATTACCACTTATTCTACTAAACGACTTATTCTCCTTCCAATTCTTTCCTCCAGTTATTTTATTTTTTATTTCTTGCATTATTTTTTTAGGCATTTATTCTTTTTTTTTAGTTTCTGCTTGCAGTTGTAAGAAGATATTCACTCATTTGATATGATTTCTAGATGTATAATAATTGTTATATATTTAACACATGCAGATATATGAAAATCAGGGGAAATTGCTTTATTTGCATGGTTTCAAATTGCTTTCCGAAATGCTCCAATAACAATGTATTAGTCTTCATTATTGCACATTATTCCTCCTTCAATTCTCCAACATTAACTATTTCTTTTTTTTGTCATATTTGTTAATTTTCAGAGTATGAGCTAAATGTCATGTTTGTTTTGATTTGTATTTCTTTTATTACCCAGTAGCATTCCTTTGTATGGCTATTAATAGTTTGTGATTTTTGTTTTGAAAACATTTCATATTTTTGAGCACTTATCTATTTGGGAATTAATATATACTAGTTGATTGACTGACTGATTTATACCTCAGTACCTAAGCACCAATTTAAGACTTTTGCAGCCTTTTATTACCTCTTAATAACATGTTCAAAGCATATTAAATTTCCTTTTCCTTATTTCAAAAACAGAGTTAGACCAACCTTTTGTTTTAACAAGCTAGTTTTACTTACCAAATTAATTTTACTTACCTTTTTCACTTTGCCAACTACCTTTTCCTCCATGTTGAACAAGTTTAATTTGAAGTGCTGACCCAGATAGAGATATCCATCAAGCAGTTGGTGATTCAGAAACTTGCAGTTAAGGAGAAAGATTAGGGTTGAATATATAAATTTATTGTTATTATCAATAATTATTGTTGTTAAAAATGCTAACAATAAATAATAGCTAGCATTCCTATAGTGCTTTAAAGTTTACAAAGTGCTTTATATATGTTACCTCTTTTGATCCCCAAAACAACCCTGCAAATTAGGTGCTACTATTATCCCCATTTTACAGAGGAGTAAACTGAGGCTGAAAGGGATCAATGTTAGAAAGCTAGCGTCTGAGGTTGGATTTGAACTCAGGTCTTTTTCTTCTCCCCTCCCCCCACTTAAGAGTGTTTATTTTTTCCAATTACATGTAAAGATAGTTTTCAACATTCACTCTTATAAGATTTCTCTTTCCCTTCCCTCTCCCCTCCCCAAGAAAGCAAGCAATCTGATATAGGCTATACACATACAATCGTATTAAACATATTTCCACATTAATCATGTCGTGAAGGGAGAATCAGAACAAAAGGGAAAAACCACAAGAAAGAAAAAAAGAAACTAGTATGCTTTGGTTCACATTCAGACTCCATAGTTCTTTCTCTGGATGAATCTTTTTCCCATCATGAATCTTTTGTAATCATTTTAGATCAATGCATTGTTGGTCGAGTTGTGAACTCATCCAACCATTCTGGAGAGCAATTTGAAACTATGCCCAAAGGACTGTAAAACTGTGCATACCCTTTGACCCAGTAATATTTGGTCTGTATCTCAAAGAGATCATAATAAAGTGAAAAGGATCCACAGGTACAAAAATATTTATTACAGCTCTTTTTGCAGTGACAAAATTGGGGCAATTTGCAGTGGCAAAATTGGTCAGCCATTGGGGAATGGCTGAACAAATTGAGGTATATGAATGTTATGGAATTTTTTTTGTAATATTTTTCCATAAGAAATGTTGAACAGGAGATTTAGAAAAACCTAGAAAGATTTGCATGAACTGATGCTAAGTGAACAGAACCAAGAGAACATCGTACACAGTAAAAGCAGCATTGCTCAACGATGAATTTTGCTAGACTTAGCTCTTCTCATCATGCAATGATCTAAGACAGTTCCAAAAGACTCATGATGGGAAATGCTATCCACATCCAGAGAAAGAACTATGGAGTCTGAATGCAAAGGGGAGGGGAAAGGGAAAGGAGGGGGAAAATTTAGAACTCAAAATCTTCTAAAAGTGAATGTTGAAAACTAAAAATAAATTAATTGAGAAAAAGAAATTGTCTTAGGTCATTGTATTGCTGAGAAGAGCTAAGTCAATCATAGCTGATCATCATACAATGTCGCTATTACTATGTACAAAGTTTTCCTGGTTCTGCTCACTTCACCCAGCATCAGTTCATTCAAATCTTTACAGGTTTTTATGAAATCATCCTGCTCATCATTTCTTATAGCACAATAGTATTCCATTACATTCATATACCACAATTTATTTAGCCATTCCCCAATTGATGGGCATCACCTCAAATTCCAATTCTTTACCACCACAAAAAGAGCTGCTATAAATATTTTTGTACATGTGGACCCTTTTCCATTTTTATGATTGCTGTAATAGAATTGCTGGATCAAAGGGTATGCACAGTTTTATAGTGCTTTGGGTATATAAACTCACATCTTTCATGATTCCAGGTCTAACACTGTGCACTATACCACCTTGCTGCCTTAAAAGTGATCTGCAAAGACAGAATAGCTGAACCTATGAAAATTAATGAAAACATCAAAGGAGAAAGCATAAAAAATGATGAGGGCCTCACATGGGAAATGAATAATAAGCTAGCAGAGAGGATCAGGCAGGTAGGAGAAGAATGAAGACAGCGCAGCATCATAAAAACCAAGGGATGACAGAGTATCAAGAAGAATGGGTTAAAGCTGCCAAAAGAGATGTGACACCAGAGGCAATAGCACTCACCACTATCAGCAGTCAGCAACTAATGCTGAAGGAACTGGAGGCAATATGTGGCTGCCTGACTCTCAAAAGTCATGGCCTAAAATGACAGATATAAAATGGGGTTTATCCAACCTGATACCTGCTCCAGAAAGTTTGTAGCAAAGAAAACAGAACAACACCATGTAATCTAATCTGAAGATTGCAAGCACTAGAAAAAGACCTATTCCTGGGAAAATATGAGTAAATAGAAGAAAATGCCAAACACAATGAATATGATAGATTAAGAGAAATTTCAGAGGTAATCCCCAGAAAAAAGAGGTTGAGAGAAAAAAATGGCTTGGCCAGAGGTACTATAAGAATGAATGGAAAAAATAAAGCAAGAGATAAAAATGCAATTGGAATGGAAACACAAGATCCAAAGGGAAAAAACTGGAAAGAGAATAGATGAGAGAAGGTAGAAAAGTTTACCCAAGTAAAGCACTCCTTCAAAAATAGAATGGAACCAAAGACTGACTCTATGAGACAATAAGAAATATTAGAATATGTTGGGGGATCAGGAAGTAGGGATAGGTAATGACAAACAAGGAAGAAAAGGCTGTTAATGAAACAAAAAAATATACCAAAGAAAAGAAGTTGAGAGACACAGACAAGCATTGTGGAAACTACTGCGTAAAATTTAATATATTGTTGCTTGTTCTCTGTTTTCGAAGAAGGCAGCCTCTTGACTGGTTTGTGAATTGGATTTAAGTGAGGCTGAGTTGAACAAAGTCATCAGCTTCACTCCCTCTTCCAGAGTCACTGAAGACCAGTGGCAAGACAAAAGTTAGGATGACTGGTGGATACAGTGGATGACCTTGGCATCTTCAGTATTTGACCAAGCTCTTAAGTGCTCCGCAGTGCCTGCTTCATCCACCTTCATGGCCATTGAAATGAATTGTTCTCCTCCACCCATTCCTTTGGGGGAAGTCTTTGGGATAGACATCTTCCTAACTCACCAATGGGTTTGAAGCTTGCTGGTTCCCCTCAGCCTGGTTTATCCCCATCTGCCCAGATAGTTTTACCAGGGGGTGACTGCTGAGCATGCTGTAGGGAGCCACAGGTGAAAGTTGGGTAAAAGTGGACACCAAAGGTGGATAAGTAGCCCTGAAAATGGCCCGGTAAGCCCTCATATGAGATGCCAGTCCTACCTTAACACCCCATATGCTGCAAAACTTAATATATACTAAAAATTAGGGTGTATAAGATAAAGTTTAATTGTATCATAGACAAACCCCTTTTTCTGTTCTTTGTACACGGAAATGTTCAGGTTTATTACAATCATCATAATTTTTTAAATTAAAAAATAAAGACAGAAAAAAGCAGCAGAGAAGTCAAAAAGAATGAGGACAGAGAAAATGTAATTAGATTTAACATTTCAGAAATAATTAGTAACCTAGAATAGAACAGTTTTAACGGAATTGTAGGGTCAAAAGTCAAAACTGAGTCGAGGAATTAGTGGAAGTAAAGAACTGGACTTCAGGCATTTAGGAGTTTAAAAGAGAAGAAATACAGAATGATAGCTTGAGGATTGGAAGGGTGGAGTAAAAGTTAAGAACTGGGAAAAAAAATGTGAACATGTTTATAAGTAGGCAAGGAGCTTGTAGATAAGGAAAGATTAAACAGGTAGAGGATAGAAGCAATGATTCATGGAGCCAGCACTCAGAAGAAATGGATAGAATTAAAAGGACAATTAAAGGAATTGATTTTGACCAGGATTACTTCTTCCTTAGAGTCAAAGGAGAGAATAGGTGGAAATGTATCTGACTTTTGTGCTCCGCTGTAGGAAAGATGAAAATTCACAATGATAGTCTTTTTAAGAGAAGTCTTTTTTTCAGAAAAAATTAAAAAATACTGTCCTTTTGGGTACAGTGCTTACTTCTATCAAAATAATAATTTTGATGATGATGGCAAATTTATGAACATTTTAGAGACTGGTAAAATATTTAGTGACTAAATGTACAGGGTAAAATTATTTAGGTCATTGAAAGCTGCTAAACACATGGAACACGTGTATTTTAAACTAGAATTTTTGAAATGTCTGGTATTAAATTAGCAAACAGGAAATCATAGAGAGGTCAGGATTGAAAAACTCTTAGAAAAAGGGCTTGTGTGCCATGTCTATCATTGTATCTCTAGCACCTAGAAATATATCTTGAATAAGAGGTGCAAATGAAATGAGTCAATATTTCATTAAAGGTGAGCTGACTGGAGAAATTATATAGCAAGAAAAAAGATATGACTGAAGATGAGAGAAGAAACATTTATTAGTTAATATGAAGTTAGTGGAAATTGAATTTTGGGAATTAGGAAGGCCTAGATTCAAATGGTGACTTAGTGTCATTTAATCTCTCCTTGTCATAGGCAACTCTAAGAATAAAAGACAAAGTAGGTGCAGACATACACTTCTCATGGAGGGAATTTCCTCCTTTTAGAGTTCCTGTTACCAATGAACTCACAGGTCTGCTAACACAACTAGATTTCTATTTGTTCCTTTCAGTGGGTCTGATATCTCAACCTCTCTATGACTGACTGTCCTGTCCTTCCTTAAATTCCTTGCTATGAATTCATCCAATCTACTGGGGCAGGAAATGAAACTTCTCAATGCCTTTTTAAACCATTGGAGCTCTTAGGCTATTCACATGTCAATCCCTCTTCTAATTTAATAAGACATTTAAAAGATTCTGGTTTATGATCTATATATTTCATAAGTCTAGGAGCATTTAAAATAAGAAATTTAGATCTCAGGCATATTTTTAAACTTTATTTTTAGTATTCATTTTTTAAAATTTTGAATTCTAAATTCTCTTTCTACCTCCATCCATGAAGACAAGAATGATACCTAATATACATGAGCAGCCATGAAAAACATATTTCCATATTACCAATGTTGCAAAAAATGCAAGAAAAATAATGAAAGTGAAAAAGTATGCTTCAATCTGTATTAGTTCTCTCTCTGGAGGGGGGATAGATAGCATTTTTCTAAGATCACTATTAATCATAGCAGCTTAGTCTTTCACAGTTGATAACAGCTACAATGTTGCTATTATTGTGAACAATGTTCTAGTTCTGCTCACTTAAATTTGCATTAGTTCTTGTTCTCAGATTTTTGTTCTCATCATTTCTTATAACACAATAGTATTAGGAGCATCTTTTAATCACCAAAAATGGCCCTTTTCTCACCACCTTATTACTGCTTCCTTACCTCAGCAAGACTTTTGCTGCTGAAGGGCATTTGTAAGGGGAGTTAAATTTGGCTGTGGAGGAAAAATTTCCTAAATGACATCGAAGAAAATTATGTAAGAAAGTTCAAAATCTTCCATCCACCATGTGTTCGTCCTTCCTTGCCGAAGAAGACCATGCCCTCAGAGAAATAAGGACATGACTTGCACTTGCCTTTGAGTGAGGAAGGGCTGTGCAGGTCACCAGCCTCACTTCTCCTCTAGAGCCATCTGAATCCAGTGACCAGATATTCATCAGGATGACTGGAGATGACCCAGGATGAGGCAACTGGGGTTAAGTGACTTGCCCAAGGTCACACAGTTAGTGAATGTCAAGTGTCTGAGGTAAGATTTGAACTCAGGTCCTCCTGACTCCTGCTCTATCCACTACACCACCTAGCTGCCCCTCTATACATCATGGGCTGATATTGAAAGAAGGATGCAAGGCTGATTTCTGTAGTTGATTATTTCTGTAAATATGACTATATGCTAATATAATAGCTAATAGCTAAATAGCTAAAAACAACCGCTACCATTTATATAGCTTTACATTTTGCTAAGTCTTTTATAAATATGACTCGATTCTCACAACAACCCTGGGAGGTAAAGGTGCTCTTATTAGCTCCATTTCACAGATGAAAAAACAGAAGCTAAGTGATTTGCCCAGGGTCAAAGGGCTAGTTAAATATCTGAGGCCAAATCTGAAATGGTCTTCCTCAAAACCAGCTCAAGGTCTTGGGCTCAAACATGGAGCTCCAGGGCAGCAGGGAACACAACCCTCGTTTTGTTTCGAGGTTTTTTGGGGGTGGCGCTGTGTAGCCCCTTAGCCACAGTTCAGTGCTGGGGGGTCTGTGCGCCCTAAGGTTCCGGGCTGAGGTGGAGGCCAGGTGGGGCCTCGCAAGGGCGCCGGTCGCTCGTGCCAAGCCCGTGACGAAGGAAGGCCTTCCTACCAGGCATGCCATCCCTCCAGGCAGAGAACAAACAGGTCCATCAGGCCGGGTCTCGTCAGCAACCCCCTTCCTGCCCCAAGGAATGGAGGGCGGGCAGAAGGAAGAAGGCCAGGTGGAAGGCCAGAAACTCCGAGGCCTCCCTGGAGATCCGCTAAAGCCGGGACCACTCAGGGTCGGACGACGTTTCAAGTTACAATTTACACATGCGCAGAGAGCCCCGCCCTCGGGCCTCAGACACCCCCGCCCCGGGCGCTCTCTAGCAGAGGGCCGTGCGCAGCGTGCGGGAGGCCTCCAGCCCAGCGGGTCCGGAGTTAGAGCCCCGGCCCCTGCGATCTGGGACAGCGCGCAGTTCGCGCAGTTCGCAGCTTTCCTTCTCCACCCTTCTCTCCCGGAGGGGCGGGGCGGAGTCACGTGACGCACCCCTCCGGGCCGGAGCCTGAGCTGCTCTCCCCACTCCCCGCACCGGTGGGAGGGTCACGTGGGCGGTGCTGCTGCTAGGGTAAGTCACTGTTCCCGACTGCGGGGAAGGAGAGTCTCCGCCGTCGCCGCTGCAGCCGCAACCTCTACCACCGCCGGACTGGGCGGGGGTGGGGATTCCGGTGCTGCGGCCTCCGCCATCACCTTCCTGCCTGCGTCTCCAGAGCTCTCGCTCCGACCGCCATGGAGCCCGGCTGGGCCCCCAAGACAACAGCCGCTGCCTCCACCTTGTGAGGCGTAGCCGCTGCCGTCGTCGCCTCCTCCGAGGACCTCTGGAGCTTCCTGGGCCTCGCTTCTCGCCGCCGCCGCCGCCCGTCGGCTCCTCGCCTTCTGGGCAGCTCCTCCATCCTCCTGCTCGGCCCCTCGGGGCCAGGCCTAGATGTGTGCTCCGTGAGAGGCCCAGGCCGATTCGAAGGCCCGCGGCCCGGGACGCCGCTACCGCCAACGCCACCGTCACCGGGACATGGTTTGGGCCTAGCGGAGCCGGGACAGGAGGTGAGAGGCTCTTAGGACCGCGGGGCTGCCCGGGCCTAGCCGGGCCCGGCGGCTCAGCCGAGCGTCGCGAGCCGGGGCGCTGGGCTCGGGGCTACCCCTCCCCGCGGGGTCCCCTCCTCCCCTCCCCCCAACAAAAACCTATTTTTTGCTTTTCTGCATCGCGGCACTTGCCCCTAGTCGTTTACTTGGTGGGTCTCATACTTTTTTGTTTTTTTTTAAATGTCCAGCTCGTCTCTAGTTTGACCAAGTTCTCTTTAGCTCAAGAAAAAAAATGGGCCCCGATTCCCAATATTTTTTTGCCCCAGTAGTTCTTGTTTTCTCTCTAGGGTCCCCAGATCCTCCACCGCCATTATTTTTTAAACCTGTAATGAATTAATCTTGTAAAAAATAACACTTACGGGGGAGGGTGTGTACTTGCAATACGTAATTGGAAGCCCCCCCCCAGGTATCCACGTATGATCATGAAAGCATTCCCCCCTCACCCCCAATAGCTGTTTCCACATTTCACTTCAGTTGCCTGTAGTTGGATATTAATGTTAGGCTTTTCACTTGCTGCTTAGTCGCGGGGGTTAATCTCCTCCGGTAATTGACGTCAGTGCTTTGTTCCTTCCACTTTGCTGTGTTTCAGGCTCTAAGGATGGATTATAGGCTAGATGATTTGAGAAGAGCCTCCTTTGCTCTTTCACAAAAGACATTTATAGGGGAATAGAGTTGGCAAGCGTGAACTTCCAATTTCTGGGTGGGAGAAGTATGAAGGGCAAGACTTAGTATTGTTTCTGTTTAAGGGTGTGTAGGACTTTTTTCCCTGTTTGGGAAAATTTAGACCTATTTAAAATACCCAAAAGGAAAATTGAGTTTTACTTTACAGATTCCAAGCCTATGGGTAGACCCCACCTCCACCCCTATTATGTTTGTTTTTAGGGTTAGATTGCCTAAAATATTTGTTCTTGTATTATGCTAATGGAATTGTTTATTCAGGTGCCATTCAATATACTTAAGGTGAAACTTTCTAGTTTTTCTAATTTTGTAAATTCACAGTTTGAGGAAAAACTTTTGTGTTTGAGTGACTGCTTAGAATCATCTCTGGTTATTTATAGGCGTAAAAGAACTCTGCAAAAGTGGGCACTTAGCTCCTTGAGGAAAAGCTGATCCCTTTAAATTTCTCTCTTCCACCTGCGACCATAAAAATGTCTAGCAATATCAACAAATTATTCCTACCATCTTTTTCAGTGTCAGCTTTTATCCAGTATTCAAAACAAGTTAAGACATTCTTTCACAAAGAAAGTTTCATATAGCTTCTGGAGTTTGCTGCCCAAAGACTTTGGTATTGTTAATTCTATAGGGAGCAGTAGGTTACTCTTCATAAAAGTAAGAATTTGCTGGATTACTTGGAACTTTTCTTCTCCTAACAACTCTTTTGGATGCTGAAAACACCGAGCTGAGTTAATTATCCAGTGGTTTTATTTCTTTTGTCGAGCATTGTAATTAATGGAACATAACAGAGATACTGAAAGATGTGTAGCAAACATCAAAAAATATTGTTTGACTTTATGAAGAATAATTTTTGCCTCCTGTTTAGTAGGGTTTTAAATATTGAACAGAATATTAACTTTCTTTAGGTTAACCTGGCAGCAAATCCGGTAGTATTGTGAAATTGTGGGAGATAAAATTTCATAGGATAGGAATTTGGGGAGAGGAATTCTCAAGAATGGGGAGGTAATATGGTTAGGCATCATCGTGTTTTGTAATTTATCTTCTCAGGGCCTAGAATTCTTCTAACAATTGCATTTCTTATATTTGTCAAAGTTTTAAGGAAATTTTTGTAGTTTATGGGTATGTCAGATTATAAAGAATTTTTTGTAATTTTATAAAGTTACTATTCAGAATCAGTTCAAAACTTGCTTCTCCCAAGTTCTGTGGCTCTACCGTCGTCAAAACCTAACCAATTTGATGGCGTTGTTTTTGGAGGGGGTGACTGTTTAGGGAGCAGAGAAACCCTAAATAATCATGTTGAAATGGTTGTGTGTTTAAAGTTGAAATAGCTCAGTATTGGGGTTATATATTGGGGTTATTTCCCAGATACAGCGGGCATAATCTTATGGTGAAAAATGTTTCCTAAAGCTTATGAAAAGTATCCTAGTTTTTGAATCCCATCTCAGTTTTAAATTTCACCTTCTCTCTTTTTCATTTCCTCTGATAAATGAGAGGAATCACTTGGTCACTTGAAATTTGTTGACCAGATTTGGAGTTATTGTGAAATTGGGTGTAGTCAGTGACTAAAGGGTGTACCAAGAGCTAGCCTGACCAGTTACCCTGCTACCTTTTTCCTCTTGTAGGATATTCTTCCCCACTTTCAGTAAGTGAAACTTCACATATCCATCTTTCTTGGATGTTCAAAATGTATCTAAAGGGTTGTAGGTCTGTATGGAAGACTAGCTGAAGGTTATATGTATAGCTAAACAGATATGAATAACATACAAATTTATTTTCCTCTTACAGATCTCATTTTGTGACTGAGCTACACATTCACCCTGCTTTTATACTATAGAAATAATACAGCCTGCAGAAACTTTAAAAAGTATTGAAGGAAGGTATTTGTTGGTTCACAGATAAGGATTTGTAGGCTAGTATTCTGCTCCTTGAATTATTTCATGAGCCATCAGTGTTTGAAAAGAGATAACCTTAACCAACATCTAATTTTCCTAAATCTAATGTATGCTAAACTGTGATGGTCTATAAACTGATTTTCATGGAGTCATTTTCTAAAATAGAATAAAACAACCTTGTGGGCATTTTTAGAGCCTAGTAGAAAAGAACCAGTGTTTGATAGTTTGCATAGGAGATAAATTACACTGGGCTCTTTATCCTTGGAGACTAGTCTTGTTGTGACTGATCTCTCTAAGACTTGTTTAAGGTCTCTAGGCCTAAGTAGACCACTTACTTGACAGGGATCTGTATCCTTGAACTGAGCTTGACCTTGACTGTTCTGAGACAAACTGAGGCTAGCACTTTTTGGGGTACAGTGAAAGAGATCCTTGAAAAATCAGAATAAAAAATACTGGCTGTGATGTGTAGTTGGTGAGAAAGGCAGTAAAATGTAAAAGTCTGCAATAAAGTTCATCATGGCAATGGATAAATAAGCATGAACAGTATCACTAATATTTCATATGAGATTGTTCGAGAAGAAACTATGGCATAGAACCCAAAGAGTTTGCCTCAGAGTCGAATCCTGCCTCAACAGTAAACCTTGGCAAGTTATTTAACCTCTCTAGGCAGCTTAAGATTATATATTGTAGAGAAAGTGCTGACTGACCTACATTGGTAGATGGAAATTTCTTCATTTAGGGGTTTTCTATATGAGTGAAATCAATGGTCCAGTCCATGTCTTTATCCTATTAGATTCTTTAGCAGAAACTATCCATCACACAGTCTATAGCCTTGAGTCTAGATTTTCATGGAATGGCAGTCACAGAAAGACATCTCTTTCTTCTTATTCTCCTCATCTTGGTTGTGGTGATCCATCTTTGGACAGTCTTAGCCCTGTGCTTTGTGTGTTACGTTGTCAGAAGAAACAGATTTGAAAGCATAGTGTGGTAACTAATCCTCTTTAATCCTTAATAATCTTAGGGGATGAAGGCAGACAGGCCAGTCTGAATTAGTGGCAGATCTAAATTATAAAATTCCTTGAAAGAAATGAACGTATTCACATAGCTGCTCCATTTAGTGTACTTTAATAAATGTTTGGAATTTGTCAGAAAAATGACAATTTTAGCGTAGCCTGGTCTTCCCTCTCCCCTTTTAATATTTCATTTATCTTTTGGGGACAGGTTGTTGCATGAGAATATTTTTAAATTGAATCATAGCATTTCAGAGTTGAAAGGGACCTTGACAGCCATTTGGTCTAGTCAATATTTTTTAAAAAGAGTGCCCACTATAGTAACGAACAAGTAATCATGTAGTTTTTATTTGAAGATCTTTTGAGGTAGCCCACTTCACTTTTGAAGGCTTTAATTGCTTGGGAATTATTTTCTAAGCCTAAATTTTTTTTAAGCCTAAATTTTCATTTTTGCAAATTCCACTCATTGTTCCTAATTCTGCACATTGAGGCAAGCAAAATAAAGCTTACCTGTCTTTTCACATGCCAGCCCTTCCACTACTTGAAAATAGCTGTTATTTACCCACTTAATCTTTTCTGTTCCAGTATAAACACCCCATTTTCTTCACCTAGCCCTCTCATTTGACCTGGACCAGGAGTACTTCACCATTCTTGTTGCCCTCCCCTGGGCAATCTCCAACTTTTCAGCTTTCTTCCTAAAATGTGGTACCAGTAGGTACATAACATAGATAGATGGGTCCTGACCAGGATAGAGTAGATCTGCTATCATGTCTTAATTCCTGGAAGGTTTTCCTCTCAATGCAACTTAAATTTATATAAACTTATTTAGCCGCCATATTACATTGTTGTCTTACTGAGCCTGCAGGGCACCAAAATTCCCAGATCTTTTCATCTACACTCTGTCTCCCCTAGTTTCAACATAGGATAGGGATTCAGAACTGCAAATAAGTTAGTTGTGTCCATGATTACATAACAAGTTAGTGGTGGAGCCAAGAGTAAAAAAAAACCCAGTTCACTTGACTCTTAACTCAGGTCTCTTTCTACTATATTGTGATTTTGATTGTGGTATCTTTGGATCAGTGATAAAGTAGTAATTCTGTGCTTAGTGATAGCAATGAAACTTGCTGAACTTTATAATAGTTATGTAGACAAACTATATATGTAGAACTGTATATTAGTTATATAGACAAAATAGATGTTTTAAATTTCTATTGTATCAGTTCTAAATTTTAACTCTGAAACAGCTTCATAATGTTTATTTGCTTGGTGCTCTGAGGGAATGTTAAGCTTAAACTTTTTACATTCTCATATTGTTACTGGGTCAAGGAGGATTTATTAAGAAATTTATACGTGCTAGGCATTGACCTAAATGCTGGGAATACAAAGATAAGCAAAAGCAGTTCTTGCCTTTAGGAACTCACATTCCTATAGGAAAGACGATGTCATGTAATTAGCTAGGTACATGCAAGTCACAGACACAGATGGACTAGGACATATTAATTTGAATACATGATTGTGTGCACCTGTATAGTAAGATGGGTTTGTACATTCAAATTAAACCTTGTGATTTGTGTAAAGAAGTCTCAGATTGTTCAGAAAAGCAGCACAGTGTAATTGAAAGAATGCTGGATTTAGAGTCAAAGGATCTGAGTTTGAACCTTGGACAAATCACCTATCTGGTATGAAATTTCTTCACATGTAAAATGAGAGCTACACCATTTAATGTTCTTTAATTAATGTTTTTAATTTATAGGAAAAATATTTTAGCTTAGCATAGTTCTTCTCTTTCCCTCTCCCCCTTACTATTTCATTTATCTTTTGGGAACAGGTTATTGCATGAAAATAACTAAATTGGATCACAGAATTTAAGACTTGGAGGGGACCCTGGCAACCAGTTGGTCAGTCCCATGTTAAAAAAAGAGTATACTACCCAACGGTAGTTGTGCAGTCTTTGTTTGAAGACTTTCTGAGCAGCCCATTTCACATGACTTAGATGTAAAATCCCATCATAAACGAATTAGAATACCATGGAGAAATTTATCTATGAATAACAGAAAAGCTTGTGATTAATATAAACAATAGAGAGGATCACAGAAAATAAAATGGATAATTTGGATTACATAAAATTTAAGTTTTTGCACAGACAAATCCGCTGCATCTAAGATTTAAAGGGAAACAGTTAACTGAGGTAAAAAAAATCTTTATTGCAAGTTTCTTGAATAAAGATCTCATCTCTAAGACATATAAGGAACTGAATTAAATTTGTAAGAATAGGAGCCATTCTCCAGTTGATAAATGGTTAAAAGATATGGTCAGTTCTCAAAGAAGGAAATCCAAAGTATTTTAGCCTTATGGAAAAACGCTCCAAATTACAAGAAATAAAAATTAGAGCTACTTTGAAGTTCCATCTCACACACTGATTGGTTTGGCAAAGTTGTTGTTATGGTTGTTGTTTTTATTTCATTTATTTATTTTATTTTTTGGGAGGTCTACACATACATTCTTAATTAAACACATTTTCACATTAGTCATGTTGCATGGAAGACTTAAAATGAATGGGAGAAAGAAACCATGAGAAAAGCCCAAACAAAAAAATTTCACAAGAGAAAACTTTGTTGTTGTTTTTAAAGGAAAATGACATATTGGAAAGGCTGTAGGCAAACAGGCACATTGATAGATTGTTGATAGAGCTGTGAGCTGTGAGTTGTTCTAGCCATTTTGGAAAACACTTTTCAACTATGCCCCAAAAGTTTCTACCTCCATGTTTTGACCTAGCAATACTAGTAGGAGGTCTGGTGCCACAAGGAGATCAAAAAAGGGGAACAGCTTTAGTATGTACAAAATAAAATTTATAGCAGCACTTTTTGTGTTAATGAAGAACTTGAAACTAAGGGGCTGCTCTTTTGTTGGAGAATGGGCTGTTTGTATTGTCATATGTTAATGTAATGTAATAAAATACTATTGTTCTATAAGAAATGGAGAAAGATTATTTCAGAGAAACCTTGTATGGACTGATGCAGAATGAAGTAAGAAGAATCAGGAAAACATCAGCATTGTAAAAATGAATAATTTTTAGGGACTTAAGAACTTTAATGAATGCTACCTACCCAAATCATTTTGCCTTTTTAATGGAGAATAGATTGGAGTGGAGGAAACCTGAGGCTGGGAGATCAATTATCCGTCAATGAACATACTATATGCCAGCTATTGTGCCTAAGTACTGAGGATACAGAAAGAAGCAAAAGACAGTCTGTACCTTCACAGAACTTTCAGTCCAGTGGGAGAGACAACATGAAAACAAACATGTACAAACATACTCTATGCAGGATAACTGGGAATTTAGAGAGGGAAGGTGCTAGAATTAAGAGTGGCTAGGAAAGGCTTCCTGTAGATGAGTTTTAGTTAGCATTTAAATGAAGCCAAGAGGCAGAGATGAGGAGAGAACGTTCTAGACGTGGGTAGCCAGAGAAAATATTTGGAACTGAGACATGAAGTGTCTTGTTTATGGAGGGGTCAGTGTCACTGTACCAAAGAATAAATGGTGGAGTGTAAGATAAGAGAAGACTGGAAATATAGGTGGGGGCAAGGTTGGGAAGGGCTTTTGAACTGTATTATAACATTTTGTATTTGATCCTGGAAGTGATAGGGAGCCTCTGAAATTTATTCAGTGGGGGGGGTTCCATGGCACTTTAGGAAAATCACTTTGGTGACTGAATGGAAGATGGATTGAAGGAGAAAGAGACAAGGCAGGCTGACCCATTTGCAGGATATTCAAGTATTTCACATATGAGGTGATGAGGGCTCATAATACGCGGTGGCAGTGTCAGGGGATGGACAGGAACATATACAAGAAATGTGAAGATTAAAAATGTAAAAATTTGGAATGATAAAGTGGAATCACGGATGACATTGACATTGGGAAATTGGCTGACTAGGAAAATGACAGTCACAGTAAAGTTAGGAAGAGGAGAGGATTTGGGGGAGAAATGAGTTCTGTTTTGGACATGTTGAGTTTGAGGAGTCTATTGGATATTCGCTTCAAAGTGTCCAGTTGAAGTTTGTTGATAACTTAGCACTGGAGCTGGAGAGGATTGGGGCTAGAAGATCTTGGAATCATCTCCATAGAAATAATTAATTGAATTGGTGTGAGCTGATTAGATCACAAAGTTAGAGACAATGAAGAGAAAAGCAGAGAGGACCTAGGTTAGAGTCTTGGGAGACACCCAAAGTTAGTGGATATGATATCCAGCAAAAGAGACTGAAAAGGGAGAGGTCAGACAGCTAAGAGAAGTAAGAGAAAGCAGTAACAAAAGCCAACAGAGGAGAGTATTCAGAAAGAGAACATGTTTAGCAGTGTCATGGAATAAAGAGGTCAAGAAAAACTTTGGAGAGAGCAGTTTCAGTATAAAGATGGATGAATGAATAAAAAATATTTAATAAATGCTTACTGTGTGCAAAGCATTGTGGCAAGTTCTGGGTGTACAAATAGAAAAGCAATGGGGCAGCTAGGTGGTACAGTGGATAGAACGCCAACCCTGAAGTCAGGAGGACTTGAATTCAAATCCAGTCTCTGACAATTGATACTCCTGTGTGCAAGTCACCTAACCCCAATTGCCTCACCAAAAAAAAAAGGAAGAAAAAAGCAAAGTAAGACAGTTCCTGCTCTCAAGGAATTCACATTCTAAAGGGAGAGAGAACACATAAAGAGAATACAGCTCTAAATTAGATATGGTCTTTGCGATAGAGCAACAAAGCCGATGGTAATGCATCTTTTTAAATGTAATTTCTACTGAATTAGAAAAAAAAATCCATTTCTGATGTTGAATCACTTGGCCGTGTATTGAGAACTTTATTTTTTGTGTCTTCAGTAGGTTTTGCCTGCTGAGGTGTTGAGACTGCAGCTTGAGGTGATGGCTGAGGGTGGGGCTAGGCTGGAAGCAAGACACAGTGATCAGGGGGAGTTTGGGCTCTTTGGCTTAATACCAGTTGGTAACAGTTGTCGTTAATGTATAGAGAAGACCCCTTATGCACAGTGATTGTTTTTCTTAGTGATGGCTAGAGATGGAAGCAGGGCAGGTAGTCTTCTAGGGCATTGCCTTATTCAAGGCCCTTCAGGATCCTGGGCTATATTCATGAGAGATTTTAGTGGTTTAATTTGCCTGGCACATCCTAGTTCTTGTTTCTCCTGGGTGCCTTTTTGTTTCAAGTAGACTGACTTGTTTGCCCTGTAGTCCATATTTAAATAAGCTTTATTTTTCTTTCTAAATTTGAGCCTTGTTCCAGTCTAGGTGGTAGATACATGATTACTTCTTAGATTATTTTTCCCCCAGTCTGATACTGTTTACTAAAGTTTCTTGGAATAAAAATGGAAAATTTTAAAGAACTAATGAAAATAGTTCTTTAAAAAAATTTTGTTGATGTCATTTGTTTATACATAAGTTATTTTCTTATAAGTTGTCTCCATGCAGAATTTTCTTTCCTATCAAAGAAAAACATTTAGTAAAATTGGTCAAAGCAGCTGTGCCCCAGAGGGTGTTTACAATAGTTTGAATCTATGGTCTCCTACCTCTCTGAGAAGAGGGAATTTTGTTTTATCACATTAGGTGACACTAAAGTTAACATTGAAATTAATTTGCATTTAGCTTCTTTTTAATTTTATGTTATTGTAAAGAATAGTTTTGATGACATCAAGATACAAGTAAAAATATGTCATCTTTTAAAGTTACTGAAATGAATTTAAGATACAAATAAGTAAAATTTGAAGGTAAAACTGTTGAACTACCCTTTAAATGAAAAATGACATTTGTTTTTGGATAGGTACTTGCTTAATGGATATGATGTAATAAGTCATTTTTTTTTGAAAATTGAATCAAAATAAGTTAAAAAAAACTTGGCACAAAGTCAAAATTTGTTTGAAAAAGTTTTTTTTTTCTTGATCATAGTCACTGGATAAGTCAGAGCAAACCATATGGGGTAGTAAAGAAAGGTAGAGGGTTCTATTATAGTATGTTGTATGCATTTTTTTTCCTTTTTCTTAAATGTTCACTTAAAAATTTTTGAGTTCCAAATTCTCTCCTTTCTAGTCCCTCCACCTATTGAGAAAGCTTTCAGACCTATGATTTTCATTGGTGTAGGGAACACCAGTTCTGATCTTTGGTAATGTTATTCTTAGTTGTTGGAGCACTGAGGGATTAAGTGATTTGCCTGACTTCTCAAAGCTACTAAGTGTCAAAGAGTGGAGGAACCCTATCCACTGCAAGGAATTGCTTGTCAATCCACAAACCTTATTAACTTTCTATTATGTGCCAGGCACTGATGATACATAGACAAAAAAAATTTACCTTGTATTGAAGGAGAGAGAGAGAGAGAGAGAGAGAGAGAGAGTGTGTGTGTGTGTGTGTGTATACGTACATACAGATATGAAATATATGAGGTAATTTTGGTGGCTGGTACTATTAGCTGGGGAAATTAGGAAAGGTCTTATAGAAAAAGTCGCATTTGAACTGGGATTTTTCTGCTGCAGCACCATTTGGTGCAGTGGATTTCCTACTGGAGTAAGAAAGACCTGATTTTAAACCTGGCATCAGATACTTACTAGTTGTGTGATCCTGGGCAAGTCACTTAGCCCCTATTTCCTTCAGTTTCCTTAACTGTAAAATGGGGAAAATACCTGGCAGGGTTGTTGTGAGGATCAAATGAGATAATATTTGTAAAGCATAATGCTTGGCATGTAGTAGGTGCTGTATGTAAGTGCTTATTCTCTTCCCTTCTTTTCTCTTCCTCTTATGAAGAAAATGAAAAGTTGTAATTTAAGATATGAGGAGAAAATGTGTTCCAAGCTTAGGGGGACAACGCCTGCCCAGCCCCTGAGAAGAAAGGTGTGTAACAACAAGGTCATTTTGACTTGACCAGCTCCAGAATGCATGAAGGAAAGTGATGTATAATGGGGTAGGAGCCACATAGGAAGGGGTTTTAAATACCAAACAGAGGAGTTTATGTATTATCTTTGGGGTAATAAGGAAGTTGGTATTGGAATTTTATTGATAAGGGGAGTGAGTGACAAGGTCAGACTTTTGCTTTTTGAGAAAATAACTTCAGTGGCCCTGTGGAGGATGAGTTTGGAGCAGTTAAAAACTGGTTTCAGGAAAATCAAGTAGAAAATACTTTACTATCTGCCCTTGAGGACTACTGTTGGATTATTTTGAAGTTTGTTCAGTTGTATCCAATTTTCTTTCAAAAATTATACTTTGTGCAGAAACTCTGGAGAGTAAAAGTTGATACTTTTAAAAAATATGGTTCATTTACTTTAGTCTTATAGACCTATGTGCAAATACTGAAACCCTTGATGAAGTATTTACTTGGTGGAATTAATATTATATAAAATTGAGTCATGTAAGAACATAACACTGGAAATAATGGAATTCATTGTATTAATATATCAATTACTCTCTGAGTAAACAAATGTATACAAAACTATACTAATAGGCTAGGCAAGTTCTGGAAAATCAGCATGTATTGGTAGTGGTAGATCATCATCAATCCTTTCTACAGACATTGAGTACTTGACTGTGTGCCAGATGTTGCAGAGTGCTGGAGAATACAAAAACAACCTCCTGGAACTTGAGGTTGTTTTTTTTTGTTGGGGAGGGTATGGAGGAGGGCACTAACAGAGATGTGGGGAACAATATGAATATAGATAAGTAAACACAAAATCTATACAAGGTAATTCTGAAGGAACTTCTATTACATGCTATAATTTTTTCCACCTGTGAAGAATCCAGGTAAGCTCAGACCCCTAGGAAAGTTGTTTGCTTTTAATGTAATCTATATGGTGTTTTGTCTCCTCGTTGAAATATGGTGCTTTTCCTCTTCTTTTTGAGTGATTAACAATGATAAACCAGTACAGTTACATTTGTGATTAGAGCTGTTATTGGCATTTTTGTGCACTATTAACAAGTGGAAAAGATTTTCTTTCCTTTTGACTGAGAGATGAGATATATTAGTGGGGAAAAAAGAATGATTCGCAAAAAGAGCTTCTGTTATCTAGTATATGATTACTTAGTTGTATACTAGAAGGTTGACATAACATACATGACTATGTAGAGAATCTGTGTTGGACCCTATCTGAGAATGTTTAGTAACTGAGAAGATAAAAAATTCAGAGCATGTATGGTTTCTTAAGTGTTACAGGGAGGTGTTATTGTTGTAGTGTCACTAACTGTAATGAGTAAAAAAGCTAAATGTAAAATCAAAGGTTCTTTACTGAGGATGATTGTTAGTATGGATTTTCATACTGATGCTTCAGTACTTAAAATAGTGAACTTTATAGCTGTTGGTACTGTCTCCGACAATAACAAACATTTGAATATCTTTTGTGTACAAAATTTTCTACTAGATGTTGGAGGAATTACTGCCTAGTAGGAGAATTAGATAATATTAGATAGTGTTAGAATTACCAAAGTCCTTTGTGAGGACCCAGGGTGAGGGTTATTATTAATGGAGATAGATGAACAATGAGGTGCAGAAGTGGCATTTGAAGTGAATTTTAAAGAATGGGTTAGAATTGAAAGGCAAGAAGAGAGAGGATGTCCTAGAAAAGAGGAATAATAAAGCAAGGTATGTTGGTGTTTGAGAGAGAAGGCTAAAGATAAGTACTGTAGCTTTTAGTACTGAGAGAATCAAGTTGACTCCCATTTTCTATCATCACTGACATTTTGTATAGTTGCTAAAGTTAAGTTCTGTATCCTTGAGCTAAATTTAGTTCTTTTTCTCTGTAAATCATGTCGTTTCAAGGATATCAGCTGTTATTGTATCTCTAACTGACTTGTGAGATGCAAGTAGATACAACCAACATCCAGCATCCCTAAGCACTAGAAAGCCCTTAAATCTAAAAATAGAAATTCAAAATAGTAACTGTAGTTTACTATAAAACTCTTATAACCCTCTCTTCAGAGTCCTTGTCCCTACTTAAGAGGCCTTGAACCCAATTTGTTTTGTAACTGCATACTTTGCCAATAAATTGCATAGCTTGGACTTGTTTTCTCAGTATACTTAATTCAGTTGCTTCTGTGAGCAGCCACAGAGTGATTTTGAGGCATCCCTGACCCCTCTGGCTAACTCCTTAGAGTGCTCTAATTGACAACTCCTTGCCCCTGAGGTCTGACACCCCCTTGATTTCAACTCTGCCTAGATAAGATGAGCCCCCATATTGTTGGGGAGTGATATCCTGTGGAGCATTTCTCTAAGGCAATAATAGGAGTCATGTGCATACCAAAGACCTAGCCTAGGTAATCCTCCACTTTGTTGGGGAAGGTTCCCCTTAAGGGAATAATGGAATTGAGTATTAGCATACCAATTGGTACCTCCCTGGAGAAACTTCTTGTAGTTTGGGACTGGGGGAAGCTCCTATTGTAGCTGGGAATGACCAAAAGATACACTATTGGATTGTGTAAAAGCCTGTTCTAGGACACCCCTTGTGGAAGTTCTTATTGGCCTAAGATCAGAAGGAAGCTTACCATCCAAAATGAGATGACTAAGAATAAGAACTCTCAAATAATGCAAAGATTGGCTAAAATAAATAAGCATTTCTATAGGTCTTGAATTTAGCCTGAAGAAAGGATTTGCAATTTCTGCAATTAAAGGCTTTGAAAGTACTTTTAGAAAATTGTATGGACTCGGTTTTTTTATTATTCAATTTGTAGTAGAAGAGAAGGAAAGACTTTTCTAGCAAGCAATTCTATGCATCTGTCTTGTATTAGCTGTGTTCTTGTTTCTCCTGGGACTTGGTCTTCAGCAGAAAAGAGTGAAATTTTTTTTTTCAAATTTTAAAAAACCTACAGAAAGTATCTCTTTCTCAGTCCCTTTAGTGAACAAGCTGGGAAGACAGACAAGACACACAGATAAGAAGCAAGGGAATCTTTCTTCCCAGTCTGTCGAAATTTATGGCATTGTAAACTAATTAGAGACTAAATCTGTGACTGAAATGTAAGTTCTCTGCTGTAAAGTTTTTGCATTTGGTTTGAATATTGGAATGTTATAGTGAGTTTTGGGGTAACACTGTAGAATTTATTTTAAGGAAAAGCAAAAATTAAGATGGAGTTACATAGAAATCACAACAATCTTTATCACTTTTCCTCTGAAGAATGTAATGCCAAGGAAGAAGGTGATTGAACTATTTGTTTTCCCTGATCGTGAAAGAGAGCAGCTTTTCTAAAATAGGGAACAACTAAAGAGGACATAAAATTTGGAAGAATATTTTGGTGTTATCTCTGCATTTTCTTCTTTAAATGATATAATAGAATTTAGTTGCTTAGGTAAGTCAGAAATAAAGTCTTTCTAAAACCACAAAGGTAACAATATTATAATTAATTAGTATTCTATAATAAAAAACTTGTGCTAAACTATAAAGGGAAAATTCAGTGGTGTGAAGATAAGTTCTATAGATAGTCTATATCTATAGATATCTATATCTAGATATTTGTCTATAGATAGATTATATGATATATATGATTGGGAAATAAAAAGTAGAGAATTAAGAAAGTAAGAGAAGCATTGGATCAGAATACAGAAAGAAAACAAGAAAAGTCCAGTTTTGAAGAGCTTTAATTAGAGTCTACGGGAGGACAGGATAAGGTACCAGACACTAAAGTCCTTGCTTGAGCTGAATTGTCGAGTATTCAAACTATGCTTCAGAAAGTGCAACTCCGATGCTGGCCACTGTTGTTCAAATGCACAATGAATGCTTGCCAAAAGGACTATTTTATGGAGAACTTGCATGGGGCAGGCGATCACATGGTAGCCAGAAGAACTGATACAAGGACACTCTCAAGGCCTCTCTCAAGAACTTTGGATTTGACTGTGCAACATGGGAGAAACTGGCACAGAACTGCTCAGCATGGCCTGCCCACATCAGAAAGGGTGCTGTGCTGTTTGAGACAGCACAAAGTAAATACAGGATATGCAAATTTGGGATATCCACCCCAAATATTCACACAGACTATCTGTGCCTAACCTGTGGTAGAGCATTCGAGCTCATATTGGTCTGAGCAGCCACAGTTGGACACACTGAAATTTCATTTTATCATGGTGATGTCATTTTGGTCCTCTTCGAAGAAAAAGGACAACAACCAAACAACCAACCAACTGGAGGACAATCTAGAGAAAGGAACGGAGAAAGTTTAAGGAAGTAAGGTTTGAAAATAAAAGGGTTTTGGAAAGAGGTTTGAGGGAGGTTTTGATTTCTTGAGCTAAGAAGGATATGAGAAATGTTATGTGGTTATTCTTTATCATGTGGAAACTGTAGTAATAAATTTACAGCATGACCTTTTTAGAAGATAGTATATACTAAAATTCTGACCTTGAAGCACCATTAGAATGATATATTTTAGTCCTTACGTAGGGAATATACATTTGTAATTTCATTACTACATTACAGAAGTTATGTTTGAAATTTTCATGAAATTCCAAGAAAAGTTTTATGGATCTTAAAAGAAGGGTGGTGATATTTTAAATCTTTGGCAGTAGACTAACTGAAAGTAGTGGACCCTATAATGTGAGGTGCTAGCAGTAAATAGCCCTTGGGAAAAGTGAGGTTCTGAATGTTACCATGTGTAAAAGTAGATGTAATTGAATTTATTCTAGTCTTATTTTAAGTGAAATGTGTTCTTCTTTTGAGTTAATTGTGATATTTGACCCTTTATAAGTAAGTCAGAACTTAATGATTTCACCTCAGTTTACCTCTCTTTCCTAATCTGTAAAGGAGATAAATTATAGCACCCATCTTCTAGGTTGTTGTGAGGATACAATAACGATGTAATAATTCTGTGGTGCTTAGCACAGTGCCTAGTACATGGTCGATAGTATATAAATGTTACATTGTTATTTCTTTACTTAAAATATAGTAGCAACAGTTACTCCATGTTGAATAATTATAAAGTGTTTTAGATGTGATTAGTATAAAATGTCAAAGGTGATAAAGTAAATAATATTTCTATATGATATAATTTGGAAATGCATTCTACTGAATTGATGTCATCTGATTTGTAATAAGTTTAGTTTCACTGCAAGATACTGTGTATGTTATTATTGTGCTTCTCAAGTTTTTCTTCATATTGTGAAATTTGGTAAACTTTTTTATTGGAAATACTGTTAGAAAGTCAACTTCCCTTTAAATCCAAAGCTTGTTAAAAGAATGTGGTCAGGGGGAGGTAGGTGGCATAATGAATAGAGCATCTCCCCTGAAATCAGGAGGACCTGAGTTCAAACCTAGCCTCAGACACTTACTAGCTGGATGACCCATAGCAAGTCACTTAACCCTGATTGCTTCCACAATATGAAAAATAAAAGAATGTGATTAAAATACTTTATAAATTTTAAATATTTAATTGGATATATTTTGCTTTAAAAAATGGAGAAAATAACTGTTGGGAGAAAAAGTAATAAAGTCTTGTAAGTTTATCCTTACCTGTGAGATTCCTTTGGGCTTTCTACTTTGGCAAGGTCATAAAATCTTACCAGCCCTGTAAAAGAACCTGCTAAAATGTTGTGAAATTCTCAATAATGAGTTGGTTTCCTGAGACAACGGGATCCTCTTTTCCATCGCAAACATTCCTTGCCAGAAAGAGGAATTTATGAATATGCTTTTGATGTAGAAGTGATTTATGTAATAATTTGTGATTATTAAATTTTAAAATTATACCTGGAAGTAGTCAGTGTTTTTCTGTTATGTACTTAGTATCTATGTGGAATTCTAGAATATGATTATTTTCTTAATTTCTAATGAATGACTTTTTCTACTGCGATGAATTTAAGCTAGAAAAAAGAGAAAGCAAAGGATGGTGAGTGAAATTTTTTTTCAAAATTCTAGGGAAACTTTTTATTGCTAATTGTTATGGCGATATAATGATATCCTAGGTCTAATCTGTGAGTAGTAAAATTTTGTGTGACTAGTAAAATTTTGTTATTTGAGGTAAAATCTCTTGGGACTGTAATTTGATACTCTCAGTTTTGATTTCAGGTATGATTACATAAAGCTAATAGTTAATTCAAGAGAAATACCATGTGATTCCTGAGAACTACTTACAGGTAGATGGGAAGAGTTGAGACGATATGCGGAAGGATCCTTTTGACTCAGTTTTCCCTATCATAATATTTTCTTTATGAATAGGAAATTTTCCCACTTGGTTAATTCTGAGCCTGACTATGATAACCTGTGAATAATGCAAGACTTTGCTATGTGAGCCTGGAATCAAATAGAGCTAAGGGAATTTTCCAACCCTATTATGACTTAATATTAGTCATGTCCCTCATTTTTCCTTTCATAGCAAATTTCTGTCATTGGGGCAAGTGGTCAGTGGCAGTTGTTGCAATACTAATTCTATGAAGTAATTGATTATTACCATAATAGGATTCAAGTATGAAAGATCTTACAGTTTTTTTAAAGCAGAATTTATAGTCCGTTCCATATGCTAAGCAACTGAATAAAATAAGTTTTGGGGCTTGCTAATAGTTATATATTCATGTGTGTGCAGTAGTTTTTGCAATAGCAATATCAGGTGGATAGAAACTGAAACCTAGTTGGGTTGATGCTAGTAAGAACATAGAGGAGGAGGCAGATACAAGAAATGTTGGAGAAGTAAAATCTCTAGGACTTAAATACTGGCTCTAGAAGTGAGTCAAAGATAACCCCAAAGGTTCAAATATGACCACCTCAATGAACAGTAGTACCCAAGGAAATTGAAGTCAGAAGGGGAGAACAAGTTTGGGATTAAAATGCCAGTTTTGAACAGGTTGAGTTTGAAGTGCCAGTTATATATATCCAAGCTAGGCAGTTGGAGGTGTATTTCCTGAGCTAAGAACAGAGGTTAGAACTGAAGATAAAGAGTTAGGAATCAGCTTCATGGGGGTGGCAGCCAAGATTGCCAAGGAAGAGAATAAAGAGAGGAAAAAAGGGAATGAGGGAGAGACTCAGGAGCACTCAAATGAACAAGTTAGGAGGAGGGTGACTAGTTAGGAGAACAAAGAGAGTGCAGTGAAACTAAAGTAGAAATATTCCTTTTGGAGATTGGGGTTGGTCAGCAGTGTTGAAAGCTTAAAGAAGGAAGTTAAGGAGAATTAAGACTCAGAAAAGGCCATTGGAGGTCAAGGAAAATGAAGACTGAAAAAACAAAGACCTCTGACTTTGGCTGTTTTAGGATGTCTTTTGCCCCGAGGAATGGTTTCACTGGAGTTGTAGAAGGGGCAGCTAGGTGGCACAGTGAATAGAGTGCTAAGCCTGGAACTCAAATCTAACTTTAGATAGTTAGAAACTGTGTGATCCTGGGCAAGTCACTTACCCCTGTTTGCCTCAGTTTCCTCATCTGTGAAATGATCTGGACAAGGAAATGGCAAACTACTTCAGTATCTCTGCCAAGAAAACACCGAATATGGTCATGAAGAGTCAGACATGACTGAATAGTGGAATGGGAATCGGATTTGCAAGGCTTTAAAATCAGTCGTGAGGAAATGGAAGGTTTGGATATAGATAACTTTTAGAAAGTTAGCAGTGAGAGGGAAAAGAGAAGAGATGGATCTATGAATGGAAAAGGTAAAAGGGACTAAGGAAGACTTTAAAAACTAAAGAAATTTGACTGTGAACAAATGAGAGAAGCCAGTGACAAGGAGATAGGTTGAAGAGGAATGAGAGGAGGAACTGCAACAAGGTCCTAAAGGAGACAATAGGGAATGGAATCTAAGGTACTAGTGAGATGGGTAACTCTGAGTGAGGAGCAGAGATAACTTTATTTTCTATGACCAATGGGAAAGAGGCAAGAGTCTGTGCTTTTTACTTGCTGAATAAATTATAAATGCCTGATTCAAGGCCATCTACAACCTACCTTTCCAACCATATCTTTTAGCCATTTTCTTCTGGTATTTTTTCTTCCATCTAAACGGAACTATTTTTATCCTGTTTCTGTTTTGCCTTCTCTTGCCCTGCTATAAATCTAGCATTTCCTCTTACCTTGATACCCCTCTTCCCACTATTTATTGTAAAATGAAATGCTGAATTTTGCTTGAAATCAGTTACTAGATATGATTTTTCAGAAAAAAAGTTTTATTAGTGCTTTTTAAAAATGTCAATCCTTTCCAGATGTATTTCCTCAGCAAACCTTCCCTTATAACAACACAACAAAAAAAAAATCAAGCAAAACTGATTGGCAAAATTACCTGTCTGCTAGTGTATATTTCATGTTATCTGGCCTCTGCAATTCATCTGAATTAGGTGTCTTCTAATATTTTCATTTATATTATTGTAGCATGACTGTGATATTTTTGGTATACTTTAATTCCACCTAGAAAACACTTAAACAAATTACCTTGCAAAATTCATTCTCTGAAAAAGTTTACTGGTGACTAACAAAAAGGAGATATATGTCTTTTAACTTGGATGGTATGAAACTAATGCTGACCATTTGCATTTGATCAGAGTTTTATAGCCTTTCCATGTTATTTTTATTTACATTATTTTAGTTCTTGCATATATCTTGGTTTTGGCCTTGTTTTTTTAATCTCTTATTCCTTCCTAACAGTGATCTCATGTTTCTATGAATTTTAAGGATAATAGGATCATAGAAGTAGAGCTAGAAAGGACTTTAGAGTCCATTTAGTTCAGTCTTCTCATTTAACAGTTGAGCAAATTCAGGAATAAGGAAGTTAAGTTATTTGATCAGGATATAACATCAGAAGTAGGATTTGAATCCAAGTCATCTGATTCCAGAGCCACTGTACTATACTAGGCTGCCTCTTAACAGTCATCATTCTTTAAGTAGTATTCCATTACATTCTGGACCCTCCTGGATTAAGAGTGATTATTAATAGAAACAGTTGCTGTTTCCCTCTCAGCTTGGTTTAGTTATTTTTCTTTGATTCATTAAAGAGGCCATCCCTTGACTACTTCTTAAACTGTCCTATTCACTGAATGGGTGCTACCTCACCCTAAGAGAGTACCTGATGAATAGGCCTTGGCCTGAAGGGGCCAATGTTTCCCATTGCATCCTGGGCCATCTTCAGTCATCCTGATGAATATCTGGTCACTGGATCCAAATGGCTCAGGAGGAGAAAGTGAAGCTGATGACCTTGCAAAGCCCTCCCTCAGTCAAAACAAAGTCAAGTGCAAGTCATGTCATCATTTCTGTGATGGCATGGTCTTTTTTGGCAACGAAGGATGAACATAACCACAGCATTTGTATACCATAATTTGCTCAAGTGTTTTCTTTTTAGTATTTCAAATCATGAACCTTTTTTATATATAGGTCTTGCTTTTAATAACCTCCTTTGAACATAGTGGCATCTATAAGTCAAAAGGTGTGAATAGTAAGTAACTTTTCTATCATAGGTCCAAATTCTTTTCCAGAAAAGTTGAAGCAATTCACATCTCCACCAACAATGAATTAGCATATGTACAACAATATAAAATCTTGCGCCAACTAAAGCTGAAAGGCCAGGATAAAAAGTTCTTTTTTCTCTACAAATGTGCAATAAAATAGTATTAGAAATAGTGGTTAATAATTTGAGGTCCCATAATGTATGCAGGAATCCAAAATCTAAAGTCAGGGTCAAATTATGTGAGTGTCTTATATATAGGTCTTTTGTTACAGCATTAGTAAAGTAACATTTAGGTCATGTTTCAGTCACAATATTCTGGTATCAGTGACCTGATTAAAAGTATAATAACCAGTGTGGACTCTTAAATATTACAATACTTGTCACAATGATGGGGAACACATGTGTTAGCTTCAGTCACAGACTAATCATACTAATCAAGTCATGTGAGAAGTTTTCAAATAATGGCCAGAGGAAGAAAAGTAAAGCACTACTGTGAGCTTCCTGAGAGTAGGAACTGGCTGGTTTTTGTTTTCTTATTTTCTTTGATTCCACTTACTACATAGTACCTGGCGTGTAGGCTTTTATTAAATGTTTCTGGTTAATGATGGTGACAATGACGATGACTCTTTGCTACTTATTGACTTGATTTCAACAACAGAAAGACCTGCTGGCTTTCTGGAAGATGTGTATGGGATTACAGAGAGATCCCCCATTTAGAATTTTCAACTCTTTCAATCATTATCCACTTCCAGTGATGGCTGTAGACACAAATAGCATTGCAGATGATCACAACAACATTATAGGGGGTAGAGTGTATCTAATTCAGCCCTTTTATTTCATAAGAACTTAAGGTTCTGGGAGGTTGAATGATTTGCTCAAGGACACAGCAAGACAAAGGGTAAAATTTGAACCTAGGACCACTAACTTCAGAGTCATTACTCTTTTACTGCATCTTAATTAGAAAGGTGATGTGGTTCAATGGAAAGCATGGTGATTTTGGAATCAGGGAACCCAAGTTCAAGTCTGTGCTCTATGCTGTTAGGTAAATCCATTAACTTCTCTGGGCAATAATTTCCTTACCTGTAAAGGGAACATGTTAGTCTAGTTGATGTTAAGGTCTCTTAAAGCTGTAGATCAGTGATAATTATGAAGTCTTATGTAATAAGTCAATTATCTTGAGACCAAAGATGATGTATTTCATCATTTTAGTCAATTGAAGGTAGTGGATACAGAGGAGAGGCAGATTTGAACAGCTTGCCAAGAAGATGGTGTCTGGGAATGAGACTTAGATTTCTAGATCTCATCTTAGCAATTCGAGATCTTGGCAGGGGATGTGGAATATCTTTAATAAGAACCGTTGAAAACATATATATTGTGAATGTAATGAAGAGGGCCTTAGCTCAAAAGGGAGGGAGAAAACTGCCTGCATAGATTTAACAAGTTCAATACTACAGGAAAAAAATGAGTACTGCATAGGAAAACCAATAGCAGAAGAACACTAGTATTTCACAGGAGACAGCCAAAAAGGAAGTAATTTATAAAGTCCATGACTTCATACCTATATGTTCAAAGTATGGGTAATAAACAGAGTAAACCAGAGATTCTGTTGCAGGGAAGCAATAGGAATATCACTGAGACTTGGTGGGATTTGGAATCAAAGAATTTGGGTTCAAATCTCAGTCTGTTACTGCCTGTAATCTTAGGCAGGGCACTTCTCTTTGCCTCGTTCTTCATGTGTAAAATGAAGGGTTGGACTAGGTAGTGACCTACAAGCTCCCTTCCAACTCTGAGTCTATTGATCTATCCCTCCCTCTCATACTTATGAAGTTGACTTATTCCGTTTAAATTCCATCTTAATCAGTTTTGCCCAATATTCTGATCCTTTAAGTCCTGTATTTGTCATCAAATGTCAGCTTTTTTCCCTATCTCATGTCATTTGCAGACTTTAAAATCGTACCATTTAGTCTTGTATTCATGCTATTGATGAAAAATATTACAACATCACAGGGCCAAGCACAGATTCTTGACACATTACACTGGGTACTTTCCAAGATGCTATCAAACTCTTTTGAATTTAAATCTCTTTGAGGCTGGCTGTTTAGCCACTTCCAAATTTATCTAATTATGATATTGTGTGGCCAGCGTCTTTCTATCTTTTCCATGTGAAAAGCATAAGAGACTTTATCAGATTATTATGAAACTATAGACTAGAACACTTACATAGAATGAAGGAATTAGCTTTAGCTGTGTAGTTTAGGAAGCAGACGACAGTTTTTACCAGAAGCATGATAGTGTAGTAATGGTGGACTTAATTTATTTTGATGTTGACTGTAGCTCTTTATCAAATGCAGAGCAAGTGACAAACTTTTGACTTGTTTAAGTGATAGTTTCATACTTCTGAGGATGGGGCAAATGACAGAGAAATTTTAATTTTGTACCTGATTCTTACCCATGAAGAGGAAAACTGGCCACTGAGTAAAAAAAATAGAAAGGTAGGACTTTGGAGCAAGTGGTTACTCAATTATAAATTGTACAGAGAAAGTTCAGAGCTGGTTCTGGTTTGACTTGGTGCTGACATGGAAACTAGATTGAAGTTAATAAAGACTTGAGTTTGAATGTGACTTCAGATACTGACTGTGTGACTACTGACAAGTCACCTAACCTCTCTCAATCTTAGTTTATCTGTCTTTAAAACAGATACCTCAAAATACCCAACTACCTGAGTTATGGTGAGGATCAAGTGATATAATATGTGTAAAGTACTTTGCAAACCCTAAAGTGCAATGTAATTATTAGTTAGCATTATTATTCCTAGATTTTGGTGGCATAGACTTCAAAAGATTCAGATAAACTAGTCTGGAACCAGTTTTTGTAAGGGAAGTCAGTCTAGTAGGAATAAGAAATTTGACAAAACAGACAGAAATGAGGAGGGAAGAAAATCTGTCTGAAGACCACCAATATAGGTAGTACCCAGGGAATTCACCCACAAATTTAGGTTTTAAAAATCTGGAAGCAAGGAATTGAAAATGAATATAAAAGAATCGTGCATTCCTATAAAAATTCTTAGGAGTACTAAAACCCAAAGTGAGCTTCAAGCTGGCAGTTAATGTTAAGAACAAGAAAAAAGAATTTTTTAGCTACTCAGTAGATATAAGAGAATCAAATATAAACTTTTCTGACATTTAAAGCTCTTTACAACCTGCCCCCTTACTGATTTTCCAGTTCTTACACATTATTCTTCTCTAAGAATCCTACAGTCCCGCCATACTAACCTAGTTGTTTGAACTTCAATATCTTGACTCTTGTCTCTATGCCTTTTCACCAACAGCTCCACATGCTTGGAATACTGTCCATCCTCCATTCTGTATTGCCCTGTTAGTGCCTTCCCTACTAAGTTTACTTTGTATCTTCTTTTTCTATGTCTTAATATGTATGTGTAGGTACATGTCTTCTTTATTATTAGAATGTAAAGCTTCTTGAGGGCAGGGATACTTTGTGCTTTTTCTGTGTATCTCCAGCACTTAGCATAGTACACGGCACATAGTAAGTGCTTAATAAATTTGCTTGATTGAAAAAAAGGGGTACGACTACTCAACTCAGCTCTTTATTTTTTCTCCTCTTTTTTCTTCCAAAGGGAATGATCTTTGTAACTTATATAAACATTTTTTTAAGTTCCTGTCATCTGCCAAGTACTTTGCTTGGCCCTGGGGGTACGAAGACAAAACCAAAAGTCTCCCTAGCCTAACATCCTGTTTGGGGTTGAGAGGAGCCACATATGCATGTATAAGTCAATACAAAAACAAAATATATGCAACATATATGTTCTTTGGAGGGGAACTAAATTCTCATCTCATATAACAAGTGACACCTGAGCTAAGCTTGGAAGGAATCAGGGTTCTAAGAGATGGAGAAGGTAAGAGGGAATGCATACAGAGCACAGGTTATAGCTTGTACAAGGGCTTAGGGATAAGAGATGGACATCTACAGGAAACAGCAGCCAAGCCATTTTGGTTGATAGAAACAAGTAAAGAAAAAAATTCGAGATGATAAGGAGTGATTGAATATCACCTTGCTGTCTTCAGTAAGATATCTGTGAAGCCTGAGTGAAATATGTCCTGGAACATTAATTGCTGAGATACTTTCTGTGCTCTTGGAATGGGGGCTTCATTAAAGCCCCATTTTCCTAAAAGGGAAGGACTTCGAACCTATAAACTATAAACAACAATCTAGATCATTTTATAGTTTGTGAGTACTTAGAAAAAAGAAGCTGTTTTTCTTTATAAAATAATAATCAGGCATGACAATGCATGCCTATAACCCATAGAGGCTACAGCTGACAGATTTTCCTGAGCTTCAGTATTCTGAGCTATGTTGGCCAAACCCATTGGGTATCATCAGCATGAGTATGGGGAGCCTCTTGGAGGACTATCTGAAGAGGGGAGAACTAATCCAAGTCTCTCAGCAAGCATGTCAAAGCTCCTGTGTTCCAATAGCCCCTATCTTCTTAGACTAGGCAAAATATGGAGGCCTGATATTAAAAATTAAAATTAAAAATTAAAAAATTTTATAATCCTAACAACCATCAACAAACATTAACATTTTCATATGTAAAAAAAATAGGGATATGTGTGGCACTGTAAAACTTACATACATTTTATCTTTTATTTCACTGTGAAGCTTATTTTTCTTTTGTATTATTCAAATTTAACATGGAAGTTGCACCACTGTCTTGCCTGTCTGTGAACTTCCTTTTGTGCTTATTTTTTTAAATGATTGACATTAATTCTTTTTTTCTAAAATTAATATGATTATCATTACACTACCTCTCTCCCTCCCAAGAAAAGAGAAGTAAAACATCAAAAATGAAGGAGAAAATGAGAGTTTTGCAGTGACCTGCAAAGTACGTATTAGTTTTATAAAATGTACGTTTTCCTGAGAATGAAATAAACTATATGAAATTGTTTTTCCTTCTCCAAAATAGCAGTAAATATCTTCCACATTACTCTTAGATGAATCACAAAGTACTAATTTGCAAGTTTACCAGTTTGCAAGTCAAGATATAGGGTATATTGAATGATGTAATAAATACCAAGAGATCTATTCTCACTGTGTGTGGAATTGACTTCAAGACCTTAAAGGAATATATGATGTAAGCCTATGAAAAGTTCCTGATACAGTTATTGTGCAGCTGCAGTAAACCACAACCAGCATGTAGTGATGGAGAACCAGGTATGTGCTGTCATTTAAAATTTAAGTGTACTCATTCAGTTTGCATTTCACTCAGTTTGCATTCAATACAAAGTCTAGCCTTTGCAATGTTGGTATTTCTGCCACAGCCACATGCCTTTATTTATATTGAAAATATAGACTATATTCAGTATTTCCCTTCTCAAAGAGAGGGTAAAGTGTCTCAAGGAACATCTCTTTACAGGTTATACAGGCAAATTGAGCCCAAAAAGTGGAAGAAAGACTTTATTGTGAAAATAAAGAAGAGAAAGTATCTGAAGAGGCAGAAGGAAAACCTGATTTGTGTCAGGAAATTGGAGAATAGAATAACATGATATGAAGGAGAAATAGGAAGAAAAAGTCTGAATGCTAGGGCTAAGCAACAGTTTTGAGGCTTTTTTTGAGGAAGAAGCAGTAGTTTGCAGAAGAATCCCAGTGCTACACTGGTAGAGGGAATTTCCTTATTGGTAGTTCTTATATCAAAGAAATCACAGTTCTGTTTCCTCTCAAAATCAATGGTAAAACTAAAAGTCAGGTTTTCAGATTAATGGGGAGGGAAGGAGAGAGAGAGAACACATTAGATATAGGTAGTGGGTTCTCTCTCACTGGAATGCTTCATACAAAGTGTGTATAACTGGGGTAGGGCTGCATATTGTAGAGGGGATTCTTGTCAAAGAAGAGGTTGTAATAAATGACCGTTTGAGGTCCCTTCTATTACATAAATGCGTGTGTATAAATTGGTGCACATTCTTTCTTTTTTTTCTTATGGTTAACTTCTGATTTTACACCATAGTGATTTTGAATTCATTCCTCCCTCTCCCATTCCCATTGAATCCTTCCTTGTATCAAAGAAAAATAGCAAAACCAGCCAAAACAGACTGTCCATCTGACAGTGTGTAATGCTTTCCACATTCCTAGTCTTTGCTCCCTTCTTGAGAGGAGGAAGGTGTGACAAGTAGTTTTTACTTTCCTTAGATAGTTCCAAAATGATTTTCAGAGTGGTTGACAATTCACAGGTTACCCAGCATTGTAGTAATGGCAATGAGCTTTTTTAGAGAATAATTTGGCTACATTTATACAGGAATTTCATGTATATGACACCATTACTAGGACTAGTTGAAGGATATTATTAACAAGAGAAGAAAAACCTATACCAAAATAACCATATATTTTACTGGTAACTTATTGGTAAGAGCATAAATCTGGAAAGAACATGTCCACTTGTTAGGTATTAGCTGAATAAATTGTGATATGGCAGTGTAATAGAACGTTTTCAATTCAACACACAGTTATTAAGCACCTTCCATGTAGAAGGCACTCTCCTTGGGCCTCAAGGAACTTATGATTCACTAGGGAAGAAGGGATATACATAAATGAGTAAGGATAGTACAGAGTAATTTGGGGAGGGAGAAAACATTTAACTGAATCAGAAAGACTTTGTTTAAGAGTGGCACTTAATGAGTTTTAAATTTTCTCCACCTCCCTCCTCTCTCCCATCCCCAAGACAGTGTATAATCTGATAGAGGTTCTGCATATACATTCATACTAAACATATTTTCACATTAGTCATGCTGTAAAGAAGAATTAGAACCAGTGGAATCATGAAAAGAAGAAACAAAACAGAGAGAGAGAGGGAGAACGAGAATGAGATCGAACAAATAGTGTGCTTCAATCTTCATTCATATTCTATAGTTCTCTCTCTGGGTATAGATAGCATTTTCCATCATGAGTCTTTTGGAGTTGTCTTAGAACCTTGCATTGCTTGAGAAGAGCTAAGTCTTATAAAGTTAGTTATTGAACAATGTGGCAGTAACTGTGTACGGTGTTCTCCTGGTTCTGTTCAACTTACTCAGCATCAGTTCATATAAATCCAGGTTTTTCTGAAGTCTGCTCAACATTTCTTATAGTACAATAGTATATCATTACATTCATATACCCCAGTTTGTTCAGCCATGCCCCAGTTGATGGACATCCCCTCATTTTCCAATTCTTTGCCACCACAAAAAGAGCTACTATAAATATTTTGGTATATGTGGGTCCTTTTTCCCATTTTTATGATCTCTTTGGGGTACAGTCTAGAAGTGGTGTGGCTGAGTCCAAGGGTGTGCACATTTTTATAGCCCTTTGGGCACAGTTCCAAATTGCTCTCCAAAATGGTTGGATCATTTCATAATCCACCAAAAATACATTGATATTCCAATTTTCCCACATCTTCTCCAACATTTATCATTTTTCTGTTTTGTCATGTTAGCCAGTCTGATAGGTGTGATGTGGTACCTAAGAGTTGTTTTGATTTGCATTTCTCTAATCAAGAGTGATTTAGAGCACTTTTTCATATGACTGTAGATAATTTTTTTTCTTCCTCTGTAGATAATTTAATTTCTTCCTCTGAAAATTGCCTGTTCATGTCCTTTGACCATTTATCATTTGGGGAATGACTTGTATTCTTATACATTTGACTCAGTTTTCTCTCTATATATTTTAGAAATGAAGACTTTATCAGAGACATTGGTTGTAAAAATTTTTTCCAAGTTTCTGCTTCCCTCTAACCTTGTTTGCTTTGGCTTTATGCAAAAACTTTTCAATTTAATGTAATCAGAATTATCCGTTTTGCATTCCATAATGTTCTTATTTGATCATAAATTTTTCCATTCTCCATAAATCTGATAGGTAAACTATTCCTTGCTTTCCCAGTTTGCTTATAGTGTCAGCCTTTATATCTAAATTGTGTATCCATTTTGTCTTTATTTTGGTATACGGTGTAAGATATTGGTCTTTGTCCAGTTTCTGTCATACTGTTTTCCAGTTTTCCCAGCAGTTTTTGTCTAATAGTGTGTTCTTATCCCAGGAGCTGGAGGCTTTGGGTTTATCAAACAGTGGATTACTATAGTCATTAACTACTGTGTCTCTTGTACCTAACCTATTCCACTGATCCACCACTGTATTTCTTAGCCTATACCAAGTAGTTTTGATGATTCCTACTTTCTAATAAAATTTAAAATACCAGTGCTTTTTAAAAAATTAATTTTTTATACATGAATTAACAATAAATAAAATTAGTGTTTCCATTTACAAAGCAAAATAGATTTTGCACAAAGCTGTCTGTTAGCATAACTTTTTCTTTTAAGTATGTAATACAAGTCAACATGTACCTTTCAAAGCTGTTCCCCTTGGCTTTGTTTCTTTCTGTCCTGTTCATTTCAGTGTTTAAAAAAAAAATACTTTAATGACTCTACTTTTTTTTCCTCCAACCCTATCCCTCCTAGTTTTGTTCTCTAGGATCTAATAAAACCTATCTAAATCCCCCTTCTAATACTTGAAAACTATTACTGTGAGTCTTCTCTTCAGGATAAGCATCTCTTGTTCCTCCAGTAAATTTTCATATGACATGGATTTAAGGTCATTTTTCAGGACCTGGTTGCCCTCTTCAGGACACTAGTTTGTCATTGTCTTTCTAAAATAATGTTGCCTAAGACTAAATAACATAGATAGGATTTGACTAGGGCAAAATACAGTGAGACTCTTTACTAATTACTCAAAACTTTTGCCCTTCTTTTTTATGTCTGTTTAAAAAAATACTTGTTTTAAACAGCTAAAATCTGCTTTCACTCTCCTACCCTAATCTCCATTCCACCCCAATTGAGAACACAAGAAAAGCAAAACCTATTACAAACCTATATAATCAACCAAAGCAAATTTCCACATTGATCATGTCCACAAAGATTTATCTCATTCTGAATTTTGAGTCCTTCAACTTTCTCTCAGGAGGTGGACAGAATATTTCATCTTTAGATCTTAGGAATTCTGGCTGCTCATTACACTTAAAGAGTTTTAGCACAATAGTAGTATTATATCACATTTATATACTTATTAATCAGTTCCTCAGTTTCCCCTTCAGTTTCCAATTCTTTGCTACCTGAAACAATTGTATAAATATTTTTGTACATCTTTAGAGTTTATTTTGCTTAGGACTAATCCCTCCCTTAGTTTACCTTCCCTCTGATTCCGTCTTCTCCCTCCACTCTTTTGTCTTCTGTTTTTCTGTTGAATAAAATTTATCTCTTTACTGACTTCAGTTCAGATGAGAGTGAAGTTCAAGGGCTTCCTTTCTTGTTTGTAGAGATGTTTTCTTTCATACCCCAATTATATAAGATAATTTTTCCCTCCTCCACTATATACCTTTCTTCATTCTTAGGATCATCAAAACATAAAAGAACCACTTACTGGTCTTGTCTAATTGTACCCTTGTGACAACTAAGGGTGATAGGGTTCAGAGGGGACATATGTATCATTTCCACATTTTTTATTTTATATAATATCTTATTTTTCCTGTTATATGTTAAAAATAAATTTTTAACTTTTTTTTTAAGTTTTGAGTTCTAAATTCTATTCTTCATTCCCTCCTTCTCTTGCCTCCTTCTTGAGATGGTAAGCAATCTGTTATAGGATATGCTTATGTAGTCATGTAAAACAATTCCATATTAGTCATTTTGTACAAGAAGACTCGGGAAGGAAGGAGGAAAGAGTGAAAAATAGCATACTTCAGTCTGTATTCAGACACTATCAGTTCTTTCTCTGGAGGCATATAGTATATTCATCATTAATCCTTTGGAATTATCTTGGATCATTATATTGCTGAGAATAACTAAGTCATTCACAGTTCTTCATCATACAAGTTATTAACTGTGTACAATGTTCTCCTGTTTCTGCTCACTTCACTTTGCATCAGTTCATGTAAGTCTTTACAGGTTTTTCTGAAATAAATCATCCTACTTGTCCTTTTCTTATGGCACAATAATATTCCATCACAATCATATACCATAACTTGTTTAGTCATTCCCCACTTGATGGGTATCTCCTCAATATCTAGTTCTTAGTCACCACAAAAATAGCTTCTATAAATATTTTTGTACAAATAGGTTCTCCCCCTTTTTAAAAAATACCTTTGAGATATAGATCTAACAGTGTTATGCTGGATCAGCAATTCATATATATGTATATGTATGTATGTTTATATATATATATATGTATGTATTTGTGTACACACACACACACACATACAGCTTTATAGATAGCTCTTTGGACATAGTTCCAAACTACACTCCAGAATGGTTAGATCAATTCACAACTCCACCAAGAATATGTTAGTGTCCCAGTTTTCCCACATTCCCTTTAACATTTATCCTTTTCCTGTTTTGTCATATTAGCCAATCTGATAGGTGTGAGGTGGTTTTTTGGTTGTATTGGTTTTGTTGTGCAAAATCTTTTTAATTTTATACAATTAAAATTATGTATTTTACATTTTGTACTGCTTTGTGTATTTTCTTTGGTCATAAATTCTTTCCTTATCCATAGATCTAAGCAATAAACTATCCCATGCTGTCCTAATTTGCTTTTAGTATTACCTTTTATGTGTAAATCATGTACCCATTTTGGCCTTATTTTGGTATACGGTGTGATATATTGGTTTATGTCTAGTTTCTGTCATACGTTTTCCAGTTTTGTCAGCAGTTTTCATCTCTTCATATTTAAATGCAAGCAGTTTATCCTTGTTTAGTTTATCAGTGTTTATTCATGTTTGTCTTTTTATGTTTCTCTTCATTCCTGTGTTTGATATTCAGAATTTCTCCATAGATTTTTCTTTCTCTTTCTTTTTATATTATGACGTTCATTTCCACAAAATTTTGAGTTCCAGTTTTTCTCCCCATCCCTCCCCTCCTCCCATCCCATAACACCTTGCATTCTGATTACTCTTTCCTTCAGTGTACCCTCCCTTCTACCCCACCCTTCCCTTATCCCCATCTTCTCACTTTTCTTATAGGGTAAGATAGATTTCTATACCCCATTACCTGTATTTCTTATTTCTCAGTTATATACAATAACAATTCTCAACATTCATTTCTAATACTTTGAATTCCAACTTCTCTCTCTCTTCTTCTCTCCCCACCCATCCCCATTGAGAAGGCAGGCAATTCAGTACAGGCAATATATGTGTCATTTTGCAAAAGACTTCCATAATAGTCATGTTGTGTAAGATTAACTATGTGTTCTTCCATCCTACTCTGTCCCCTCTTTATTCTGTTCTCTCATTTGACCTTGTCTCTTCCCAAAAGTGTTTACTTCTAGTTACTACCTTCCCCCATTTGCCCTTCCTTCTATCATCCCCCTCATCCTACTTGTCCCCTTCTCCCTTACTTTCCTGTAGTGTAAGATAGATTTTCATACCAAATTTAGTGAGCATGTTATTCCCTCCTTAAGCCATATATGAAGAGAATAAGTTTCACTTTTCCTCTCTCACCTCTTCCCCTTTTCTCCTCCATTGAAAAAGATTTTTCTTATCTCTTTTGTGAGTGATAATTTGCCCCATTCCATTTCCCCCTTTCTCCTCTCAATTCATGCCTCTCTCACCCATTAATTTTATTTTTTTTA
>CM053769.1:414776241-414837009 GCA_028658325.1 Potorous gilbertii
ATATCCTGTTCCCAAGCCTTTTGATCTCTTAATGTAGAAGCTGCCAGATCCTGTATTATCTTGATTGTATTTCCACAATACTTGAATTGTTTCTTTCTGACTGCTTGCAATATTTTCTCCTTGACTTGGGAACTCTGAAATTTGGCCACAGTATTCCTAGGAATTTCTCTTTTTGGGTCTCTTTCAGGAGATGATCTGTGAATTCTTTCAATATTTATTTTGCCCTCTGGTTCTAGAATATGAGGGCAGTTTTCCTTTTCAGTTTTCATGAAAGATAATGTCTAGGCTCTTCTGTGATCATGGCTTTCAGGTAGTCCCATAATTTTTAAATTGTCTCTCCTGGATCTATTTTCCAGGTCATTTGTTTTTCCAATAAGATAGTTCACATTGTGTTCTATTTTTTCATTCTTTTGGTTTTGTTTTGTAATTTCTTGGTTTATCGTAAAGTCATTAGTTTCCCTTAGTCATATTCTCATTTTTAAAGAACTATTTTCTTCAGTGAGCTTTTGAACCTCCTTTTCCGTTTGTTTAATTGCTTTTTAAAGCCTTCTCATTGGCTTTTTGGATTTTCCAATTTGAGTTAGCCTATTTTTCCAATTGAGTTAGCCTATTTTTAAAGGTTATTTTCTTCAGCATTTTTTGTGGTCTCCTTTAGGAAGCTGTTGACTTGCCTTTCAAGCTCTTCCATGGCCTGAGCCCAATTGCATATACATTTTGGAGGTACTGGATGCAGAAGCCTTGACTTCCTCTGACAGTATGCATTGTTCTTCATATTAAAGGATAGAAGGAAATATCTGTTCACAAGAAAGTAACCTTCTGTGGTTTTATTTTTTTTCCCTTTTTTGGGTATTTTCCCAGCCACTTATTTGACTTCTGAATCCTTTGTCAAGAGGAGAGTCCTGGTGGTCCTCCTTACCCCAGGACTAAGCTCAGGGCTGAGGTTCAGATCAGCTGCTCAATTCCTCCATGGGCTTTAGGCCAAGTGCTTCACAGATGGAAGTAGCTGCTGCAGCTACCAGCACAACCAACCTGGGTCCCCAGCTGGGGGGGACTTGCTCCCTTCTTGCCAAGCTGGGAAAGCCCTCTCACTGACTTTGAAGCTCTCTTTGGCAGTTGTGGGTTGAGGGATCTGAGACCCTCCCTGCTGGGGATTCTGCCCCAGAGGCTTGTTCTAGTTCTGTTCCTCCTCATGCCACATGGCTAGGGCTGGGCTCTGCTCATCCACTATGGGATAGATAGACCTTTCCTGTTGGCCTTCCAGGTTGCCTTTGGCTGGAAATCTCTTTCACTCTGTTGTTCTGTGGCTTTTGCTGCTCTAGAATTTTTTGGGCTCTAGTATTTTATGGGCTGTAGGGGAAGAGTGAGAGTATATGTGTCTTTCTACTCCTTCGTTGAAATGGACAGACCGAGAATAATTCACAGGCAAGAGTCAATTAGGAATTTCCAGAGTGTCATTTATTAGCCAGTCTGGCGGCTGCCTCATGGAGAGATCCAGAGGAGACAGCTCCAAACTGAGATGGGTGTATGCGTTTTAAGCATTTTGGCGCTACTTGTTACAGCCTTGCGGTTTCCATAACAAACATAATTCTGACAGAGAAGGGCGTGGGGGGGCTTGTTGTTAGGCAAGAGCCCCCAAACAGAAGGGGTTGTCAGGGTACTGTTGGGCAGAGGACCCCAACAGAGAAGAGGTGGTAGGAAAGGGATCCAATCAAAGACTGGTTGTCATTTAACAAAAAGTAGGTGTTGGGAAGGGGGGGTGCTCAGCAAAAGGTAGTTGCCTGGCAAAAGGGGCACAATGACTGTTACCATGCAAAGGGGCTAAACAGAAAATGACTGTTAACAATTCATCAGATATTTCACAACCCAAAGGGGAATAACGTTTTGACAGGGGCCCAACAAAAACCTGTTACTAGGCAAGTTATCCAACCCTGCACAGTAACCTAACAGATATCTCTCAACCCAGGGGCCCAGGGAGGAATAATGTCCATTTCACCATCTTGACTCCACCCCCCACCATAGCTTTTTCATGAGGTACATTTGCAAGTCCTTTATTTCATCATTTTGTTAAAGGTTCATATTTTTTCTCTTCTATAACATTATACTCCTTTTTCCTGAGTAAGTTATTCTAGGTTGTGAGGCTTTGCCTTCTGGAATATATTTCAAATTCTTCATTCCTTTATAATGGTAGCTACTAAATCATGGATGATCCTGACTATCTCCTTGGTACTTGAAATTTTTCTGGCTGCTTGCAGTATTTTTTCTCGTACTTGATTGGGTTATAATGTTCCTGGGAGTTTTCATTTCGTAATTTCTTTCAGGAAGTAACTGGTAGATTCTTTCTCTTTCTACTTTGTTCTCTGATTTTTTTCATGTATGATTCCAAATTCTTTCTCCTGACCTTCCCCCACCCATCAAGAAGGCAAGTTCTCATGATAACCTATCAGTTATATGTGTCAAGTAATGCAAAACTTTTTCACATCTGTATGGTGCATTTTCCTGATCACTTTGGAGGAATTTTAACTGTACTAGTTCATACCAGTCTGCCATCTAAGCTCTTCAGCTTTGTTCATGTTTCCATTAATTTTTTTTGAATGGTGTATCTTTGCTGTTGACTAATTGAGATTGTAATTCATTAACCCCCTCAGATCTTTTTCATACAAACTGCTGTCTATTTATACCACCTCCAGATTGAAAGTAGAAGGAAATGAAGTCTGAATGAGTGAAATGACTTTACCTTTTGCCTGGGATTACTCAGCTCAGTAAGTTAGTGGCATAACTGAGAATAGAATCATTTTATTTGACTCCCAGTCCTGGGTCTTTCTAACTGCACCCAGATTTTTGTTGATTTATCTTTGTAACTTTGACTGAAATAGGGAAATTTGGAGGAGGAGCAGGTTTAAGTTGGAAATAATTATTTGGTTTTGGATTTGTAGCATTTCAAATGTGCTTGAACATCCATGAAAAAAGTGAAAGTACTTGACTCAAAATCCTATTCTAGTAAGACTGAACTTTTTTAAAACATTTTTTACCAGTTAGACTGGTGTACTGAAAAGATGGTTTTTCAAAAGGTGTTTTGGGCTTACAGCACTTAATGTAATTGATGATTTAACTTTGTGCCCTTAAGTTCTTGAAAAACCAGGCTTTCAAGTAATTACTTTTTTTTTTCCAACATTAACCAACTGAGACACAAATAATATTTATGTTGCTAACTTCACAAGCTCTTGACCTAATTGTCTCCACAGTATTACTAAGAATTAAAGGACCCTAGCTTATTGTTGCTGGTCTAAAGTCCTATGCCTAATAGCTTAATTTTAGCCTTAACCTCGGATGTTCCCCTACCAATAATCTATAATTGAATAGATCTGGTATTAAGTTTATGAACCTTTTGACTATAGGAAGTTGCCACCAAGAGTAGGGACATTGCAGGGATGCAGTATCTCCCCAGCTTCATGTCAATTCCAGTCAGGATTAGACTATCCACTTGCATTCAGTCAGACTTAAAGTCTGCCAGGTGTCAGTGGGGAAATTGAATCAGGAGAATCCCACTTCAGCCCAGGCTGAACAGCTGCTCTCCCACCCTTCCCATGAGATCACCTTAAGCAGTTCATACCAGCATCTCACCAGCTTACTGGCATCATGGATTGGAGACTCAGGTTGCCTTTCTTGCTACCCATACCTGGAGTCAGAAGAACAGTCACACTTAATAGTCCCATAGCATCTAAAAATGGCAAGTTCCAATAACCAGGTTTCAAATATGATTATAGTTTCACTTTGGCTAAGGAACATCTTTTGAGGCAAGTCTTAAGTGGCTTACATGCCTTTCTCTACATGTTCTAGTTCCTAATTAAATAGCAATCATAAAATCAAATTTACCATTAAAACCTTAACTTTTCCATCAATGCCAAATTTTGCCCGAGATTACCTTCCTCTAGGGAATTTAGACTGAAATTCTTTTCCCCAAACAAAAGATGTCATTGATTTATTCTCAGTAATTAATTCAGTTAATTGTTTTAATAATACTAATTGCTTTTATCTCACTTTGTAACATGTCCCAGTTTTTTTCCCCATCACTCTCCTTCCCCCACTTTCTGATACCTTGCATTCTGATTATTCCTTCCCTCAATGTATCCTCCCTTCTGTCACACCCCACCCTTCCTTTATCCCCATCCTCTCTCTTTTCTTATAGAGCAAGATAAATTTCTATACCCCATTCCCTGTAGTTCTTATTTCCCAACTATATGCAATAAAAATTCTCAACATTCATTTCTAATACTTTGAATTCCAACTTCTCTCCCTCCCCCCCTTCCCAGCCCCACTGAGAAGGGAAGCAATTCAACACAGACTAAATATGTGTTCTTTTGCAAAAGGCTTCCATAATAATCATGTTGTGTAATACTAATTATATTGCCCTCTGTCCTACTCTATCCCCCCTTATTTTTTTCCCCTACAATTGACCTTGTCTCTTCTCGAAAGTGTTTATGTGACTCCTTTCTCCCATTTGCCCTCCCTTCTAACATTCCCCTCACCTCCTCCTCCCTTACACTCTGATGGTGTGATATAATTTTCATATCACATTTAGGGAGCATGTTATTTCCTCTTTCAGCCACACATGGAGAGTAGCTTTATTCCTACCTCCCATTATCCCTTATCTCCTCCATTGAATAAGATTTTTCTTATCTCTTTTATGAGTTATATCCTGCCCCATTCCATTACTCCCTTTCTCTTCCCAGAATTTTCCTCCATCACCCCTTATATTTTTTGTGTGTGTGTGGATATTATTTCTGCTGATATAACACACCTTGTACTATCTATGTGTGTGTGTGTGTGAGTGTGTGTGTGTGTACAATCTCTCCAACTATCCAAATACTGAGAAAAGATTCAAGAGTTAAAAATATTTTCTTTCCATGCAGTATAATGCAAACAATTCAGCTTTAGAGAGTATTTTATGATTTTTCTTTACTGTTTACCTTTTCATGTTTCTCTTGATTCTTGTCTTGGGAAATCAAGTTTTTATATACATATCTGGCCTTTTCTTCAACATGAATGATTGAAAGTCATTTATATCATTGAATGACCATTTTTTCCCTTGAAGTATTATACTTAGATTTGCTGGGTAGGTGATTCTTGGTTTTAATCCCAGTTCCCTTGACCTCTGAAATATCCCATTCCAAGCCCTTCGATCCCTTAATGTTGAAGCTGCCAGATCCTGTGTTATCCTGATTGTATTTCCACAGTACTCAAATTGTTTCTTTCTAGCTGCTTGGAGTATTTTCTCCTTGATCTGGGAACTCTGAAATTTGGCCACAATATTCCTAGGAATTTCTCTGTTCAGGCTCTTTCAGGAGGTGATCTGTGAATTCTTTCAATATTTATTTTTCCTTGATAATTTCATGGAAGATAATGTCTAGGCTCTTTTTTTGATTGTAGCTTTCAGGTAGTCCAATAATTTTTAAATTATTTCTCCTGGATCTATTTTCCAAGTCAGTTTTTCCCATGAGATGTTTCACACTTTTTATTTTTTCAAATTTTTGGATTTGTTTACTAACTGCTTGGTTTAACTCAAAAGTCATTTGTTTCCCTGCACTCAATTCTCTCTTTCAACTAATTATTTTGTTCAGTGAGCTTTTGAACCTTCTCCATTTGGCTAATTCTGCTTTTTAAAACCTCCTTCTCCTCCTTGGCTTTTTGGGCCTCTTTTTCCAATTGAGTTAGCCTCTTTTTAAAGCTGTTATTTTCCTCAGCATTTTTTTTGGTTCTCCTTTAATCAGCTGCTAATATGTTTTTTAAGATCTTCTGTTGCCTGAGCTGTTTAATTTTTCTTTGGAGGCCCTGGAGGCAGGGGCCTTGACTTCCTCTGACAGTATGCCTTGTTCTTCCTCATCTGACAGGATGGGGGGAGACACCTGTTCCCCAAGAAAGTAACCTTTTATGGTCTTATTTCTCTTCTCTTTTTTGGGCATTTTCCCAGTCAGTCACTTGGCTTCTGAGTTTCCTCTCCACAGCCACCTTGGTTCCAGTTTCGCCAAGCCAGCACTGGGGGCTGATATTCAGATGAACTGCTCCAAAGCCTCAGGGGCTTTAGTCAACTGCTCAGGATGGGGCAGGGCCACCACACAGGGCTCAGTTCCCTCAGGGGGTTTATGATGAGATCCTCAACAATGGGTGTGGGCTACTGCCTGCTTTGGGAGCCAGGTCTGCTGCTGCCTCTACTGCTGCCACCTGAGGAGGCCTGAGTTATGGGGACACCCTGCTCCCCTCTCAGCCAGGCAAAAAGACCCTCTCACTGACCTTTGGCGCCTGTGGATTGAGGGCTCTGCACTGCTGCTGGAGATTCTGTCCCTGAAGCCTGCTTGGATCTACTCCTCTCCAGTGCCACGTGGCCAAGGCAGGGCTGGGCTCTGCTCCGTGTCCAGTGCGTGACAGACCTTTCCCCTCAGGTTTTTCTGGTTTCTCTGGGATAGAAATCTCCTCCATTCCGTTGTTCTGTGACTTCTGCTGCTCTAGAATTTGTTGAGAGTTCTTCTTTACAGGTATTTTATGCGCTGTGGGGTAAGAGCTAGCATATGTGTATCTTTCTACTCGGCCATCTTGGCTCCTCCCCCTCAAGTAGTTACTTTTGTAGGAAATTATGATAACAAAGTCAGTCATTTAAATTAGATCTGACTTGTATATTAGGATGAACTAATAATTAATGTAGTGAGATAATTACTCAGAAATGTCTTCTCTGATCAGTTGTAGAACACTGAGAACTCATCTTACATTCGTTGAACATTCATGTTGAGATTGCCAGTAGTAGCTGGTTAGTCTGGGTGCTTTGTTCTTGAAGTCACACACAGTGTGTGTGGCACATTATTGCTTTTCTTTTTAAATTAGTGCCCTTGTAGTTTGCAGAAATGTATTATTTTCCACATTTCTTGGTGTAACATGAAAAAAATATACCTCTCAGGGTGGACCTTGCATTTGACCTCCAAGAAGATAGCTTTAGTAGACTCTCTTCCCATTAGCAGAGGTACTACAGAGAAATGGCTTAGGAGGGAAATCTTGTTTGCATCCTTACCTTTCTCTTTGTACCCCACTGGTCTTTCCCTGCCCCTTACCAAAAATAATGTTGATGAATTTATGCCCTTTTATTACTGTGGTCTCATTTTTGCTCTTGATTTGATCAGTAGGGGAATGAGGGGCATATTTTTACGAAGTGGCTATTTGGGATTAGAGATGTACATGAGTTCATGGGAACTGTCCATAAGAAGATGGACCAAACACTTAAGTCTTACAAACTCTGACATCAAAATTTTTGACAAATCCCTACACAGAATCTCCTCAAAAAGAAACTATTTTCTGTGCTATTGTATAAGAAGCCTTACTAGGCAGTGCACCTGTAAAGGTCTGATGAAATTTTCAACTAGAAGAGGTTACTTCAAACTTTCGAATTTTAATTCTTGAAGTTAAAGTATCTCATATCCCAAACTGACATGATAAAATCAGTTAGCTCTAAACATTTTAAAATTAAAGATAGAAAATGTTAGACTAGCAGTGGCAGAGTGAGGTGAAGGGAACAAACCTTCTACTATGTGCCAGACAGATACTGTGCTAAATATTATCTCATTTGATCTTTACAAACAACCACTTTATACAGTTGAAGAAACTGAGGCAGACAAGTTAAGTACCTTTCCTAGGGCTATGCAGGAAGACTCTGGTCTTTCTATTTCCACGCCCAGTGTTGTCAACTGTGCCATGTAGCTGCCTAAAAATCTTTTCTATTGTCTTACCTTATATATAGCAACCAAATTGGGCATTGTGTCCCCTGACTTTCTGTCACAAATAACATGTTTAACTCTTGAGTCTTGTATTAAGTACAGTCAAATAAGAATTACTCAGTGTCAGTGTTTTCCACTGATTTGCTGTTTTCATGCATTATTTTTGTCATTGGTAATAATCATGAGAGCACCTTCATTTTTGCATGTCAAAATCTTCCATGAGGCTTAGGTCAGGAGCTAGTTCCATGAAGCTTTCCCTGGTTTCTCCTAAATACTGTCTTAAATTTTCTTACAGCCCTTTATTTAGTTCACTTTTTTGCCCCTACTGCATCCTAATTATCTCTCTTTACTAGTAGATTGTAAACCTCGAGATGAGGGATATGGTTTTTGACTTTGTTTGGTATCTTAGTACCTAGCACAAGTGCTTTCCATTTAGTAGGCACCTTAATCTTTTATTGAGTTGAATTGAACCTAAATTTTCATCCTAGGGTTCCTAGGGTACCCCTAGTCCCTCCTACTTTATGGAGGGGATTGTTAAAGAAGCAAGAAAATAACCTTCATGTTTCCTTTAATTATTTTCAAAATTGTCTTTTAAAAGCTTCACCACAAATTTAAAAGGGAAGAGTAGAGCTTGAAGGTTCTAAAAGCCAGGATAACTAACTACACAGTGTATTACTAATTCAAAATTACTTTATAGGTATAAATGAGGAATAATAACAGCCTCTTGTAAAAGTGTGAACTATATGGGAAATGGAGTGGCAGCTCAGTGTAATAGAGCATTGAACTTGAAGCACCAGCCAAGGCACTTTGCCCATTTGAATCTCAGGTTTCGCATATATATAAACTGAGGCTTATTTATGTCTCTTCTGTAAAAGTTATATCTGTCTGGTTGGTCAAAGAAGTTATAATCCTAATATATATACTCTTATAAGTACCTCTGTTGATTAGACTAGGGAAAATGAATGGTAAGCATTATGTGAGCTCTTTATAATTATTTTTATTTTGTCAAGTAGGACTATACTTCTACTTCTTCCCACTTCAGACATCTTAAAGACCTCAAAACAAACTCATATCAACTTCTAAATCACTCACAAAAATGTCAGAAGAAAATTCAGAAGCCAGATTAAAGACTGTATATATATCTTCTTCAATCCCCTATGAAATTTTGCCTAATTGCTTTTACTTGCTCATTCCAAAACAAGCTATTTTATGTCTAGACTCAGTGGGTTCAGATTGTAATTTGTGTCAGATATGGTAATTTATGTAAAAATTACATACACAACACAGTTTTACTACACAACACAGTTTCTGTGGAATTTGTTATCAAGAAATTTTTTTTTCTGCAGTGCTTAAGTAAGCTTTAGTCCAGTTTCTAATGGAATTATTCTAGATTTTAGTTCAAATTTAATTCAGATTAATTAGGTCATAAACATACTGATGTTTTAAGAGAGGAGGGAAAAATTCCAGTTGTTTTATTGAAATAACTATTTTCATGTTTAGTTAAAGAAGCAGCTGAACTTCAAAAAATGGCAAATTAGCCTCTCCTTACTAATTTTTTAAAAAATAGCAGTGATTCTCTCATTCTCTCCTCCAAAAGAAGATGGCAAAATTTTTCACAAATGACTTTGATAAAACTTTTAAAACTAAATTCAATGTAAGCAAAATGTTGAATTGCACAGTAGCATACATTTCAACAAAACAATATTTCTTATATTTAGAAACTTTTCTTTTGTAATGACCAAAAACAAATTAATATAAATCATGGTCTTTTAATTTTTCTTCCTACTCAAATGCCATTTTAAGAAAGTTATAGAAGGTAGGATTTTTTTTTTTAAATTTGACAAGACAGCTTTTAGTAAAGCTTCAGAACCTAAACGAATCAAATAATCAGCAACCATTTATTAATGCTCTTGTGTGCTTGGCATTATTCAAGGCATGGGGAGACCAAAGAAGTAATAGATAATGTCTTTTCCCTTCAAGGAGTTTATAAGCTTATTTTTGTACAGTATCCCAATGCTGTGTTAATATTTTTGGTTTAAGTATTCATGCAGAAGCTTTTTTAAAAGGGCATTCTTAATAAAAGATTACATAAAATGTCTGTATTTGGACAGGACCAAGTATTGTGAAATTAATATTTTTGTTCTCAGATAATTGACCTTCTGATACTAAGCATTCAAGTGAATGCCCTTAACTCCCCTATTTTTAGTTTCTTACTTAAGTCTTAAATGTATTTCTTTTAATTAAACACAAGAGTCATAATTTTCCTACTAGGTTAAATTACATAGCACAAGACTAAAAGAAATGCCTAGTCTATATCTTTGCCCTTAGCCGAACTGTTCCTAATAAAACCAAGACAAATGGATCAGGATTTTCAGGGAAGTAGGTTGTGCACAGCCTCCCTTGGTATTTACTCATTTAGTTACCTTTTAGCTAAATCCTTTCTCACCTCAGACACTTGACACTCACTAGCTGTATGACCTTGGGCAAGTCACATAACCCCAATGGCCTCATCCTGGGTCATCTCCAGTCATTCTGATGAATATCTGGTCACTGGATTCAGATGGCCCTGGAGGAGAAGTGAGGCTGATGACCTGCCCAGCCCTCCCTCACTCAAAACAAAATCAAGTGCAAGTCATGTCATCATTTCCCTGATGTCATGGTCTTCTTCGGCAATGAAGGACAAACACACCTAAATCCTTTCTGCCAACTCCCATTGTTCTGTTCTTAGTAGCAGAACATTTCAGACAGTCAAAGAAATAAAAATATCCTTTTCCCCTTTAAAATTTTCTATTTTTCAGTAGAATCTAATGATCTTAATATGAGATAATTTTGGATAAATTTGCTAAATGGTCTCCCAACCCCACAACTCATCCCCCAAAAACCTGGATTAGATACTCCAGTTTTGCCATTTATTGAAATATTAACATATTTAGAGCAGAAATGTCATTTTTTAGGGAATCTAGAACAACAGCAAAGCTGAGGTCAAACTGCCATACAGGATGGACACCAAGGAAGCTGTATTGGGAACAAAAAGAAATCAAAATAAGGTAGATGAAAAGTAGAGAACAAGCACTGCCCTATGGGGATATGGGAAAAGGGAAGGGGGAGGAGGGAAGAGTGTGAATTCAGTAGAAAATAGAAGTTAGGAGATTTCTTAAGAAGAACACCTAGAAGCATAATAATTGTAAGTAGTGGTAGGTTGGGTTTCAGTGATACCTTCCTTCAGAATTTAGAGAAATCACATTTACAAATTTCCCTTGACTGATTTGTAGCAAACTCCCTTTAACAGATTTGCTTATATTAAGTGAAAAGCATGTTGGTGGAAGGGTTGGACAGTTCTGGGTTATAATTTCACGTGTAAATTGTATAAAACTCACCAGTGAAACATGTTTTCAGTAGTGACTAGATAGAAACAACACTCACCAATTTGTCATCATACTTAGGTAGTGTCCTTTCTTGTTTGGGAGAGAGATTGTGATAAGGAACTCTCCAGTTTTTAGTACTGAATGGGCATATTCAATATGACAGATGTTATTTTATCTTCCTTTCCACTTCCTTTCTGTCCATGATAGAATATTATGTTTTTGTTCTTAGCAACATGAACCGTGAAGACCGGAATGTGCTTCGTATGAAAGAAAGGGAAAGGCGAAATCAGGAAATTCATCAGGGTGAAGAAGCCTTCCCACCTAACTCTCCTCTCTTTGCTGAACCATACAAAGTTGTGAGTTTACCTAATTTTAAACTTGCATCAAAATGAAATGTAATGGTTCTGTATATTATGGTTATTATTTTTTAAATTGAAAATTTGGTTCGTGTTATATTTTCTAGTACTGGCTGTGTGATCTTTAAAAAATCCCTTAACTGCTCTGAAACTGATCTTCCTTATCTGTAAAATGTTTTAGTTAAACTAGGATAGTGCTCCTTAATAGCCTTTATCGCTCTGAAATTTCCAACTTCTGTGCTTCTTGTAGCCTGAAAAATGCAGTTTTATTTTAATTTGCAACTGCATTTTATTGCTATATTTTTTTAATTGCTCACAATAAATGTGGTGTTGTACCAAGCTAATTTTGGTCAAAATAGACAAAACAGTTGCATGGATGCCAGTGTTTCCATTGATATCTGTAGTATATATATTGCTTATTGAAACACAAGTTTTAGTCATTGCATCTTAAGGTTTTCTGATTTCTAAGCTGGTTTTCTAAATCATAAGGTGCAGTGACTAATGAAACTTACTAATGAAATAGTAAATTTAAGCAATGTACTACAGGCATCAATGAAAACATATGACAAATGTTAATCTTATTCAACTGCACCTTTTAGTTTTTTGGCTGAATTTCTTGTAACAAAATTAAGAATACTTTCTGTTATTTGATTTATACTTACATATAACACTGACCCTACTAAAATTTTGACTTTTAAAAATTTTGAGAAACTTGAAATATTCTTTATCATTGGTTACTTATTGGAGTTCCTTTAATTGCTTCTGCTCTATTTTGTGACTGATTTCAAATCTATTTTGTATATCATGACAGTAGTAATACTGACAGTATATAATAATGACAAGCACCTTCTCTTGACCTTTATAGCAAACAAATCAGAAAATTTGGCACTTAAAAATCTAAAAACTTGACTCAGGAGATTTTTTGAAGGTTTTTCTAAATTTCGTCTAGGCCTATTGGCATAGCCGTTTATATTGCATACATTTTTTTTTAAGTGTTGTATGTGGGCAAGAGCCAGGGAGAGGAAAAGCTCAAAGGAGGATAATTTTGACTGAATTTTTTTAAAGTACTCAACTAAAATGAAGCCTGAGATAGCAGTTTATAGTAGATTCTGAATTCTGTGATACAATGTAAAAGAGCTACGTATGTTTCTCTCACGTTACTAGCAATTACTTTTTAAGAATTCATTACTAATGAGTACCTGCCTATATAAATACTTTTATGTTGCTTTTGATGGTGAGATAGTGTTAATTCTCTTTAGACAGTAACCAAGAAAATTTCCTCAAATTTTGTGAAGCATATGAGAAGTGCAGATGTAGTAGACTGGCCAATTCCCTTTTGTTACTACCTAAGTACCTTTTTACACTAGTACATTATTGATATTAAAACTTCAGAGCATTTTTTTAAAGTTAAATTTAGGATAACCAGAATTTAATATTTTGATATACTTTCTTAAATTTGTAGTTTTTCAAGATCCCTGTTACTGTGAGTGGAGAGAAAAAATATTTAGTGTTTTGATATGAAACACAGACTTGATTCCATTGAATTTTTAATCATAATTTTAACCATAATTGGTTAGTTGCCCGCAAACATTACGTTCTTAGGGATGTTTGGCGTCAAAATATGAACATTGACTAACTGACTAAGATGAAGCTTTGTTTAGGAAAATATTCCAGTTTTAAATTGAACCATAATATTGAATATTAAGGAACATTATATCATGTTCCTTGGGAATGTTTTCCTAAACTGTCAGAATATGAGCATGGGCCTTTTGATTGGCCTAGAGTTTTGATAAGGAATATTAAAGTTTGATATTTCTGGTCCCCTGGTGTACGTTTTTTTCCCACCTACTTTGCCAGTAAATTGATTAGAGGAAGAGATCAAGCTAAAGTGCATTTGGAAAATCATATGATGTTTTTCATTGATTTTCCAAACTGCTTGCTGCCGCCAAAATCACCTGTTTAACCACTAGGGTTTTCAGTCCCAACAAAAAAGAAATTTCATAGCAGTGAAATTATTTTTGTCCTCTTCTGATCTTCGTCTCTTGAATTTTCACATAGTAAGTTTTGGAGCTTTTAAAGTCTTTAGTGGCATAAAATATTTATTTAAATGTAAAAAATGTGTTCTTAGAAGAGAGTGAATTTTTCTTTAATGGAGTTGAGGTTTCTTTATTATTCCTGGCTGTTGTCAAACTTGGATTAGTCAGGTGTAAAATTTTCCTGCTTAGTTGAAAAATAATATTAATTATATACTTTATTGTAATTTCATGTCATTTTATTTTTTGTATAGACTAGCAAAGAAGACAAATTATCTAGTCGTATTCAGAGCATGCTTGGAAACTATGATGACTCCTACGAAATGAAGGATTTTATAGGAGACAGATCCTTACAGAAGCTCGTTACAATTCCCAAACCTACCATACCATCAACAACAGATGAAAAACCAAATCCAAGTTTCTTTAGTGAACACAGACATGGTAGCTCTCATCAGAGCAGCAAATGGACTCCTGTAGGACCAGCACCTAGCACTTCTTCCCAGTCACAGAAACGGTCTTCAGGTTTACAGAGTGGACACACTAGCCAACGGACCAGTGGAAGTGGCAGTAACAGCACGAGTAGTGTTGGTCAGAGGCATGACCGTGAATCATACAGTAGTAGTGGCAGTGGTAGTAGTAGCCGTAAAAAAAGCCAGCACGGATCAGAACACTCCAAATCTCGTTCTTCCAGTCCTGGAAAACCACCTGCTGTTTCTTCATTAAGCTCTAGTCATTCCAGAGCTCATGGGAATGATCACCACAGCAAGGAGCAGCGCTCTAAGTCACCACGGGACCCTGATGCAAATTGGGACTCACCTTCTCGTGTTCCTTCGTTTTCAAGTGGACAGCACTCTAGCCAGTCCTTTCCACCTTCATTGATGTCAAAGTCAAACTCAATGTTACAAAAACCTACTGCCTATGTAAGGCCCATGGATGGACAGGAGTCCATGGAACCAAAGCTAACCTCTGAGCACTACAGCAGCCAATCCCATAGCAACAGCATGAGTGAGCTGAAGCCTAGTAGCAAAGCACATCTAACCAAACTGAAAATACCTTCCCAACCGTTAGATGTAAGTTGATTGTTTACTTATAAGAACTTGAATTTAAGATAGCTATAGAAGTATATATTTAGAACTGAAAGGAACTGGAGAGTCTGTCCTCATCCATACCATTCATTTTAGAGTTGAGGAAAATGAGGCCCTGAAAGTTAGCTGCTTGTTTTGTAAATATTACTGACCCTAAACTAGCTGGTTTTTTGGCAGTAAGAAGTCTTCGTACTAATGTAGAAAACAGTATTTCGTGATTGATTTTTTTACTTTTGTGAAGACATCAGTATCCTGTCCTCTGTTGTTGAACTGTGTATAGGAGATGGCCCTCTTCAGCTAGGAAATTGTGATGAAGTAGCATCCATAGTACATTAATTACAAATCTTTTTTCCCTCTTTGTGTTCCATAGATTATACATTATATTTGTACCTGTGCCTGATTTATATACCAGATCCATATATTCTGGTGATAAATGTCAGACTTTAACTATGTACCTTGAAGGTATTGAGACAACATTTTTAATTCAAAGTTGTTTGAAATATATTGTTTGTGTACTAATGACAATTCCAAGATGTTCTTCAAAGTAGTCAAAAGGGTGAACCATAATATTAGTAAAATGGCCAATTTTCAGGTTTTTAGGAAAGGAAAGTTTTAGTACCCAGAAATCCATAGTATCAAAATTAATTAATTAAATTTGTGTCTGAGTCATTTGTTTACTAAGTAATTTCAGTGACAAGGGCAAAAAGAAAGAATGAGAGAATACTTCTCTCTCTTCTTATAAGAGAGGTGAGTTTCTGTGAGTGTGGAACATTTCATATAAAAAGGATTCCCCAAGAAAAGGCTTTTGGAACATCATGTATTATCAGACTCAGTTGATTTGTTGGTTAGTTTTTTCTGAATCACATTTCCCCTTCTTTTGTTGCAAGAGATGATTCTCTGGGTAAAGGGAATGCAAAGGGGAGGTATTCAGAACTGAAGGTGATGTTAAAACAAAGATAGCAGTTTTTTTGAAAGAACCAGTTTGTTCATTAAACACTACTTTAAATGCAAACTCCATTTATAATCTTAGCATTCTCTTTCCTAGTTGGTACCATTTATTTTTCATCTTCCATTTTTGCTGTTCTCCTATCGAACAGTGTTTCTTGGTTCACATATATACATGGTTTGCAATTTTAAAAAATTGTATAGAGGTAAAATTGTTTTTCTTTTATAATCTGTATTTCTTGTTTGTTATGAATTTTTTCCCAAACCATAGATCTGAAAGATATTTCTTCTATTCTGTGAGGTTTTTTGGTTTTTTTTAATGATGTGCATTTTTATATTAAGGTCAGCTTTCATTTTGCAGTTTATTTTGCTTATTCTGTGTATGGTGGTTATTTACATCTTACATTACTTAAAAAAAAAAAGGATTTTCCCCATGATGATAATGTTAAATGTTGTTTTGCTTGAATGTGCTTTTGCCTTGTTACTTTCCTCATTTATTTAGTATGATTTCATATGTTGACCTGAAAAATCATCAGTAGTCTTACCTTTTTTTAGGCATCTGCATCTGGTGATGTGAGCTGTGTGGATGAAATTCTTAAAGTAAGTTGCCTGGTTATTTTGGCTTATGAAATTGTTTATGTGTTTGACTAAAATCCATCAGAGTAATAAATTTTTGTCATTTTTGTTGACATTTTTGTTCTCCCTCAAATGGTTTAACTACTCTCTGTTAGAAGTACTTCCAAGACAATGTTTAAAAAGCAAATAGCAGAAACTTCCAAATTGACAGTTAGCTTTGAGAGCAGGAATTAACCCAAATTATCACTTACCAGGCATAGCAAACAATGTTTTTGAGGTGTGGATCTGTTCTTAATGAATTCTGCTAGTCACTTACGTTGAGAATAACATCAGAATCCAGATAAATTCATGACCAGGTATTACATTCTTAGTCAGTTAGTGCTAGAAAGAGAATAGAGCTGGCTTCTTTCATGAATTGACAAGTAAATGTCTTTCTTAACTAGCCCACAGTAATTTTGTAGGAGGACTTTTTACCTATACCACTCATCTGGTATTGGACTTACAAATAGACATTAGTCTTATTGAAAATCTTGACTTGCTTGACCTCTTCAGTTAGGCTGTAAGTATGAGGTAATGGGCTTCATTATTCATATTTGTAATAATATGCTTTGCATATGGTAAAGACTTAGGTATTTGTTGGCTATTTAGATGCATTTTCTATCTTGGGCATGTACAAATACAGGCAACAATTATGAAAAAAGTTATGGCAAATAAAATATGACTTTTGGCATAGTTTGCTTTTTTATATTTGGGTTGTAAACTAATTGTAGTAATTTATTTCAGGAGATGACACACTCATGGCCTCCCCCCTTAACTGCAATTCATACACCATGCAAAACAGAACCTTCTAAATTTCCTTTTCCAACTAAAGTGAGTAAACAAAATTACTTTCATACTGTAAACAAACTCTAAATGGCCTTAGCAAAGTTATACTTATATTTAAATGTGGCATTTAATATCCAAAGTGAGTTTTGGACTCATAAGTTGTCATTAGTGATTGTACTGCATGCTTAGTAATCACTTGGCTATCTTATCTCCTTGTCTTTCCACCTTGACAATGCTTTGTTTTCACTTTAGTCTGAAGGATTTGTAGCCATTTTTTATCTGTTCCAATTTTTTATCCTCTTCTGAAACTTAAAGCACTAAATCATACTTATTAAATAAAGCATTGTTTCTACACTGCTAACATTGCCTTACCTACCCCAAGTACATTTCTTTAACTATCTATATTCTCCTGATAATTTAATATTTGGGAGCACTTCGAGGCATTAGACAAAATTCAATACAACACTTTAACTTTTCTGAAATGTATATTGACATTTCAAATTCATTAGTTTGAATGGGCACAGACTAGGCAGGGAGAGATGAGAAATGAGAGTAGGATATTGAGTTAGAGCCAGGCTTTGGACATGGATTTATGTGCTAAGCTGAGGAGTTTATATTTTATCCTCGTGGCAGAGAAAAGCTAGAGGTACCAAAGGTTTCTGAGCAGGAGAGTACTATGGATCCATTTTTTTCAAGATAATTTTGGCAGCTATAACTAGAAACAGGGCAACCAATGGGTTGTAGAAAGGAAGGGAACAAGTATTTATTACCTCTGCTATATGCCAGGCACTGTGCTCAGCACTTTACAAATGTTTTTTCATGTGATTTTCACAATAACCCACGTTGTTATGATCCCCATTTTACAGTTGAGGAATAAAACAGAGGTTAAATGACTTTCCCAGGATTACACAGCTAGTGTCTGAGGTTAAATTTGAATTCAGGTCTTCTAGGCCCAGGGCCCTACCCACTTTGCCTCCTATTGGCCACTATGAGAAGAGATGAGGGACAGGGAAAACGTGATGATGGATAGCAGTAACGTTATAAGCGTGGGTGTGGTGGTGGGGGAATATTGCCCTCTACAAGAGAGTTGTTTTAAAAGGAAAAGGTGGTGGTGGAGGAAGGAGTTTAATTTTTGACATGTAGAGTTTGAGATTCTAAAAGGATGCCCAGTAAGCAGTTAAGAGATTCAAGTTCAGCAGAGAGATTTAGGACTTTACATACATAGCCTTCACCTCAGATGCTTGACACTCACTAGCTGTGTGACCTTGGGCTAGTCACTTAACCCCAATTGCCTCATCCTGGGTCATCTCCAGTCATCCTGATGAATATCTGGTCACTGGATTCAGGTGGCTGTGGAGGAGAAGTGAGGCTAGTGACCTGCACAGCCCTCCCTTACTCAAAACGAAGTCAAGTACAAGTCATGTCGTTATTTCTCTGATGGCGTGGTCTTCTTCGGCAGTTAAAGACAAACATACACAATATAACTTTAGAAATCAGTTAACTGAAGATGAAAAATACTGACTACTGATGAGAAAGAAAAAATATATAGAGAAAAGAAGTCCCAGAATTGAGCCTTTGGGTACACTCATGCTTTTAAGGAGCAAGAGAGATGGGTGATTGTCCAGCAAAGGAGATTAAGAAGAGCAGTCATATAGCAGAGAGAGAGAGAGCAGTGTTTATCTAAGGCAGTGAAGGAGAAAGCAGGCAGGAGGGAAGAGGTGATTAGCAGTGTCAAAAACTTCTTAGGGATGAAGACTAAGAAAGGACCATGGGATTTAGCAGTTTTTGTAGACCAAGATTGTAAGGGGTTGATAAGTTAATGAATGATGAGGTAGTCAGAGGAGAAGTCTATTAATTTGGCAGTGAAAAGGAGGAGGACACATGACAATACTTAGAAAATTTTTTAAGACTGGAAGAGTAAAGAAAAAAGAACCCAGGAGACAAGAACAAGGAGAGGAAAATAATCAATGTAGCAAGTTCATATAGAGATGGGACCCCTTTGGCAGTCTAGTGAAACCTATGTTTTAGTATTAAAAATATTTTAAATGCATAAAACAGAATGTGTAGACCTGCAAGAAAACTAAAAATTAGTGAAAGTAAAGGTATAATTTTTTCCCCCATTCTGGTTTATAGTTCAGTTACCCCCCCACCTGCACTTCCTCCCAAAAATTGGGACTCTAGTCTGCAGTTTCACTTGTAGACCATAACCCAGTGTTTTTTGGTAATGGAAATTGCCATTAGATAAAACTGCTTGAGAGAAGGGACCAGTTTTTGGCTTTTTTGCCTTTTTTTTGTATTCCCAGTATTTAGTAGAGTGCATGGAATTTAGTAGTAGGTGTGCTTAATAGATGCCAGTTGACTTGGGAACAAGAACAAAACAACTATATGCGTACAGACTAAGAAATTTTTCTTTACTGTAACAAACAGAACCAACAAAGCAGTGTGCATGAGATCTACAACTTGAAAGAACAAAACAAATTGAAAATACATGCCATGTAATGGTAATGGCTAAGTTTGCCCCCAAGGAAGAGAAATAAGAGAGTGTGCTTCACTTTGTTATTTCAAACAAAGGTGAGGTAATAAAGGATTGTAAAACACTGCATATACTGTAAGCTTGGTTGGTCTGTTGGCTACGTTTACTGAACTTTTTTTTTCTATTTTAAGGGACAGATACCTAAAAGGTGGAAGAATATATTAGAAAAAAAAAGATGATGTGAAAACAAAGACAATTTAAATTTAAAAAAAAATTTGCCAAATATTGAGAGCAAAGACAAACTGAGAGAAAAACATAAAAATTATATTACAGATAATGAAGGCAGTAACATAACATGTTTTGCTTGCAGCCAAAATAATTGTCAGTGGCAGATTTGTATCATTGTACACTTACGTTAATGAAAGAGAAGACTAATGAATAAAAAAATTGGGCTAAAAAGGAAAATCAACTAATACACCCCAAATAAAGGGTTAAATTTGAAAATTAAAATTTAAAGTAAACAGATTTGAAATTTTAAAAATTGAAATAATGAAACAAAATTTGTTTTTGAAAATATGAATTGATTAAACTATTAGTTAAATTAATCAAGAGAAAAATTGTAAAAGTAATAATGAGAAGTAAAATTAGAATAATTGAAGAATATATAAAATTATAAACTATTACTGAAAATCTAAGTGATAAGGATTATTACCTACAGAAATATAAAATTAAAACAACATTTAAAAACACTTAACCCAAATGGCCCAGTCTAGGATACAGGGAAAAAAGTACTATATTCAGAGGGCCTTTCTTCAGATCCTTAACTCTACCACTTTATTATTTGATCATGACAAATCACTTAACTTTTCTAGACCTTGACTCTGTCCTCTGTAAAATAAAGGAATTGGACAACCTGCTTTGAAGGTCCCTTCCAAGACTAATACTGCAAATAAGCTATAAATTAACTGTTTCAGAAGAAATTGCTAGGATCACTGGTGTTGGACTTACTAGTGAATTCTGTCAAACATTTAATGGACAAAAATTAATTTTAAAAAACTATTAAGAAATAGAAAAAAGGAAGACTTTAAGAAATTTCTTCTAAGGCACATATATGATCCTGCTTCTCAAACCAGAGTATCAAAGGAAAAGTACTTTACAGTAATATCACTAATAAACATTGATGTAAAAGTTATTAAATAGAATATTGGCAGATTTTTATCAATCTATACTAAACCTTATTCTTTATAATCAATTTGAATGTATACTGGAAGTGTGAACATAGATCAATCATAATTAGAAAAGCAGCTACAGAATAACCTAAACATTTAAAACTATTTAAAATTGAAACCTTTTTTTTGTGTGTCATTTGTTTCTTAAGATTTCCCTTCCTACCTATTGAGCTTTATTAACAAAGATTTAAAATTGATGGGATATCCCATAGAACCAGTCATTACATCAGCTATGCCTTGTCAGTATGTGCAGTATGTGCAGTATTTCTCTCCCATAGATACTCACTTCCAAAATGAAGTAGGGAAGGAAATACAGTTACTCAGTTCTTTTCAGAGGCAAAGTTTGGACCTTAAAATTAGACTGTTCAGTTTTATTTTTATCTCACTTTAGTTTTCCCCATATTCACTTACAAATTACCTTCTTTATGAGTCACCCCATGTAACAAATAGTATTTTTTAAAGAAAATCAGAATAACTGATGAATACATCAAAAAATCTGAGAATATGCATTACATTGTACTTATGGACCCTGGTGGGAGTAGCTTTTTTATAAATAGTCTTCTTTCTACCTATGTAGCATTAACACTTGTAATCTTTTGTCATTTTTTTGCCAATTTTCCAGGTATGAATTGGGACTTCAGAATTGTTTTCATTTGCCTTTCCCTTCTTTCAGTGATTTGGAGTATTCTTCCATATAGTTCCATAGTTTATAGTTCTTTTGAGCATTGTTTGTTTATATTCATTGACCACTTATGCCTTGGATATCGAATCTTTATCAGAGCTAATTGATGAAAAGACATATTTTTCTGCCAAACTTTCCTTTCTAACCTTTGTTGCATTGATTTTGTTTGTGGAAATTTTTTTGTTTCATGTTGTTAAAGTTATCTCTATCCTTTCAATCTGTTGATTCTATGCTGGAAATGCACACAACCACCCATTTCTATTTTGTATTACACTTTTTGGTTGTTATTTTGCATTGCTTTTCAGTAACTAAATTGTGTTGCATGTGCCATGTGCAGTGCATTTTGACTGGTGACTTTGTGGCAATGCTAATTTGGGGGATTTACTGTGATACCTAGAGCCACAGAATTGACTATAGGAAAATTTATACCTATGCATTATCTGACATAGTTGAGACATAAAATGACCTACTTGGATTAAGATGCTGAAGTGGTAACCTTAGTTTGGAAGCCAGTGTCTGATACTGACTACCTTTCATATTCCTTCATTCTATCCCTTCATCCCTCAAATGATGTTATGTGGAGATGAGTTTATGGAGCTACAGGGATTTGGAGGGGACCCGTGACACTACACAAACTATGTTATATGTTGGTATATACAAGCTATACCCACTCATTCTTGGTTAATAGGGGTCAGATAGACAGGATACGGAACAACATGGGGAATCCTTGTTGGTGACAACAATCACATTTCTATGAGTTTAAGCAAAGTAATTCTCTAAATGCTTTAATCAATATACTTTGCCCATAATTATGGTTTTACATATTGCAGGCATATTAAGAGTAATTGAAGCCATTCATTTTCCACTGAGGATAGCGAGTTAAGACAGGAGCAGTGTTATAATATGGAATGTTAGTGACTGGTAAAGGGAGCATGTTTAAATGATTGGAGGTTGCTGTTTGGCACAGGGAAAGTCCATCATTGATCATGAAGTTGCATTGGCTAAAAATCTGTAATAGATGGGTGAACAGAATGCTAAATTATTTATAAGTGATTAACTTTTTTACCTTGCCATCTAGCTATAAAAACCATAACAGTACTCCAAAATAAGTTAGCTGGAACTAGGCAGTTTGATTTGAAGTCAGCTTTTCAAATGAATATTTCAGTTTTCTCTTGAGATCACTATAATCTGACTTTTCCCCCCCATTTTTAGGAATCTCAGTCAAATTTCGGCCCTGGAGAGCAAAGTAAGTATTTCTGTTACTTTGGTTCTTAAATTAAACAAATATCAAATTTGTATTTTGTGCAGTGCATTGGGCTTGGAGTTGGTGACACATCCATGAAAAAAATGAGACCTAGGCTTTCCCTTAATAAGTTTATAATCTTGTAAGAGTGATAGACATGTCCATAGAAAAATATAGTGCAAGTTAAATGATAATGGAATTACAGAATAGTATGAGAGATATGGATTGGGGATGTCATGACTTATTTCTGAGGGATCAAGAATGACTATCTTCTAGAAAGTTTCCTCTTAAATAACCTATCCAGTTCCCATTTCAAAGCAAGTACCCTTTAAGATATACTTGCTTTATTATCTATTAGTGATGATGAGTTATTTTATATGAAGACATTTGGAATAATTATTTTTACTTTTAAAGCTAAATTTCTTAGTGCTCTATAGACCAAATTAATATATACATCATACTATAATAAATTTCTGGCCCATAAATGAAGATTTCCAAGTTATGCTTAACAGAAAATACATAAATGAATTTTTTGTATCTCTAATCTTTTCCTGATCATAAAAACAAGATAAGATTTTGATGGAAAACTTGGAAGGTTTTAGTTTGCTTCCCTCTTTCGCCTTTCATCTCTGGTTTATTCCTAGCCTTTTCCCATATTTTTCCCAAGTTTCAAAACTATTCTCAGGATTCCAAATTTCACTAGCAGTTGCCACTTCCATCCTTAGACTTTTAACTGCACTTAGGGAAAAAGAGATTTATCCACACCTAGACCAAGATCTTTAGAGGGAATACAACGCCCTAAGAAACCATTGCGTGACGATGACATTTGTTAGGAACAATAGATAAAAACATGCAGCTGAGGATACGGTGGATAAGCGAGGATTTTGGATCACAGAATCTCAGAACTAGAAGGAATCTTGATCATCTTAGTCCCTTTCCTTTTCCAAATGAGAAAACTGAATCCCAACATGATGAAGTGATTTACTCATGGTCACTAAGCTAGTAAGTGGAAGAACAGGGCCTTGAACCTCGGTGTTCTGATTCTGAGTTTAGTGAGTTCCCTAAACTGAACTGCCTTCTGGTTACTGATCTTTTAGTTTGAGATTGTCCTTCACAAGAGCAAAACATTGAATTGGTGTGAATGACTAGGTTTTGGCTAAGTGAATTCCATTGTGGCCTGATACATGACCATGAGGGGTAACTGTTCTGTTTTGTACAACTGTTGATTAATTTGAGATTTGTATTTTGGGGGATGGAAACACATAACTATAACACTCTGATTCAGGCTTAATTTTTGTCATCTTCAATAGTCATTTCAAGCATACCAGTTAAATATTGCAAATTAAGCTCACTTATAACTTATGTTCATAGTTATTGTTGACATTCACTTATGTTGCAACAGATAGGGTAGTTGATAATTTCTCATAAGAAAACTGAGGTTGTCTCAAGTCAGCTGTACTATACCTGAATCTTCTCCATTATTCTCATTAAATGTTACTACAGTTTGACTGTTTCGCAAACTGAGTTACTTACTTGAGCCATCTCTTTATTCTAGAAAGATACAATCCTTCATCTAAAACTTCAAATGGGCATCAGTCCAAATCGTAAGTTAATTACTTAATTATCTTTAGTTTTTAAAGTTCCTTTGCTTAGAGCTTGTTAATCTGTATGGTTTGGTAATTTGGGACAAAATTTAGAAATGTCCTCATTTTATGTCTGAAGTTATTTTTATTGATTTCATTTGTGAATGTATGGTGAATATTAAATCAAAATGTCCTTTAAATGCTAATAAGCCTTTAAGTCAGTGCTTATAAGAACTATAGGCCAATTATACCATCCCTAAATCTCAATGTTTTATTTTTCAGGCATTGAGAAGGGGGAAGGAGGGAGGTACAGAGAGAGGAGAAAGGAAAGGAGGGAGGAGATGGTGCTGTTGTAATAGTACCTGTGAAATTCCTATGTGATTTATATGAGTACTTATCTAGTAGACCCAAGTCCATGGCCCCTTACCTCAGTGAATAGAACTTTTGTACCAGTGGTCTCAAGTACATGGGTTTGATAGCCATTTGGTGCTTTTCATGTTCCTATATTTTGTGGCCATAACATTCTACTGTTACTCTCAGCCTAAAAATGTGTTCCATGGCTCATTTATTGAACGTGACAAGAGAGGATGAATAAATGAATGTAATTTATCATTGATGCTGAAGAATAGCTCAGATCACGTTTGTGTTGATCATAGGCTTTGTTAATTCATCTTCATTGAGTTCTATCATATTCACTACACTTTAGCATATGTGTTAAGGGATATAAAAACAGCAAGATTTTTAATAATCTAGTCAAGGAAGTGTTAAACATTTGATACACATTCATGGAGAAATAGATGCTGAATATAATTATATAACATGCTATATATCAAATGTTTAGGGAACTTGAATAAGGAAACCAGGAAATTTTCCTGATGTAGTCTTGGGACCCAAAGCATATAGTGTGCAAAGGAGAAAATAATTTTATTTTTTATACCCAGAGACAAATCGTCTCGTTTTTATGCTCAAAACTAACCATCAGAGAAGTACTTTTTAGTTGTCATGATGAAGAAGGCCCTGACCTCAGATCAAGTTCACCGTTTGGGTGTGAAGGGAAGTGTAAGTAATCATAATAAAAATAATTCTTTTCCAGTTGACTGGACATTGGACTATAATCCAGCAAACAGAAGACATGGCAAAGTAAGGATTCTGGTAACTGAGGAACCTCGCTAGATGACAGGGATACAACAACATAATGAAATGTGAGGTCAGAGTCAAGGCAGGAACTCTCCTGAGTTCGCCCATAAAACCCTCCAAATACCTTTAAAAAAGTTACTCTAAACAAATTCCAGAGCAGCAGATAGTGCACAAAGACAGAGTGAAACAATTTTCCAGCCCAAGGCAACTTGGAAAGTCACCAGGAAGGGTCTGTTGTACTAGGGTAAGAAAGGAGTGTGGGCCATGCCAACACAGGCCAGGCCCCAGCAAACCCAGAGCAGGCCTTAGGGCAACTGAATCTCTGGCAGCAGTGCTGGGTTTCAGACCTCTCAGCCCACAGACACCAAAACAGTTTAAAAAGTTTAGCAGGAAGGGTCTGTCATACCTGGATGAGAGTAGAACACATTCTAGCACAGGCGGCACCAGTATAGCTCCAGGAAACAAGGAACAGGCCTTGGAAGTGATTGAATCAGCAGCAGCTGCTGCTTCTGGAGTTCTCATTCCACTTGATGGTAAAAGGGGCTGAACAGTTGGTCAGAAGGAGAGTGCAAGAGGGTCTTTTTCTAGCACTGAGGCAGGTCTCTATTGCTTTGCTCATTCTTGGGTCTCAGTCCTGGGTGGTGGTCCCAGATTGAGGAGGAGTACTGTATAGCAGAGCTTGGAGCCATAGTAGAAGGGGGACCCTCCTCACAGTTACAGGACAGAAAAGAGTAGTTGTTGATTGTTCATAGATCAGAGCACGTACCAGGAGAGTAGTAAACACCTCTCCTTACATCATATCACCTTGGAAGAACTGAAAATTTATAGATCTTTAGGAATATCTCTGAAAACATCTGCACAAAACCACTGAAGCTTGAAATAGTGTGTCCTCTACCCTGGAAGCAGAGCCTTCCTTTAACAACAGTTAAAAATCACATAATAGGCTGGGGAAATGAGCAAACAGGAGGAAAAACACTCTTGACTATAGAAAGTTTCTATGGTGATAGGAAGACCAAAACATACTCCCAAAGGACAGCGAGCCAAAGCTCCTGCATCCAAATCTTCCAAGAAAAATAACTATTGGTCTCAGGAAATACTCAAAAAGAATTCTGAAAATCAAGTAAGAGAAGTAGAGGGAAAATTGGGACAAGAAATGAGAGTGATGCAAGAAAGTCAATGAAAACAAGTCTCAAAACTAGGCTTCAAAAAAGAGCATAAATATAGTCTTTCAAGAAATTAAAAAAGGAAAACTACCCTGATGCTCTAGAACTACGGGTTAAAATAGAAATTGAAGAATCCACTCATCATCTTCTGAAAGAGATCCCAAAATGAAAACTGACAGGAATATTATAACCAAATCCCAGAGTTCCTAGGTCAAGGAGAAAATGCTGGAAACAGCCAGAAACTATTCAAGTGTTGTGGAGCCAGAGTCAGGATAACACAAGATTTAGCAGCTTCTGCCTTAAAGGATTGGAGGGCTTGGAATATGATATTCCAGAGGGCAAAGGAGCTAGGATTAATCACCTACCCACCAAAACTAAGTATATAATCTTTCAGGGGAAAAAAAACATTCAGTGAAATTAAGGAGGACTTTCAAACACTTTTTTTGTGTGTATATTCTACAGTCATTTCCATATAACTTAGATTTTTTTCCCCTCTTCCCCCTCCTTCTTCCCTCCATCCTTCCCTACAATGGCATACAATTTTATATAGGTTCTACATATATATTCCTATTAAACACATTTTCACCATAGTCATGTTGCATAGAAGAATTAAAATGAATGGGAGAAATCATAAAACAAACCAAAACGTAATACAAAATAAAATGATCTGCTACATTCTGTGATAGAATTCCATAGTTCTTTCTCTGGATGTGAAAGGCATTTTGCCTTAAAAGACCATGGGAAATTTTTTAAGTCCTTGCATTTCAATGAAGTTCTAAGTCTACCTTCTGAGAAACTTTAAGCTTCTTGATGAAAAGACCAGAGTTGAATAGAAAATTTGACTTTCAAATACAAGACTCAAGAGAAGCATAAAAAGTTAAACAGGAAAGGGGAATCATAAGGAACTTAATAAGATTAAACTGTTTGTAACTCATAAGATCTTTTCCATTTTTAGGGTAGTTAGAAGGAGTATATATATAGACAGGGTATAGGGTACAGGTGTGAATTAAATATAAAGGGATAAAACCTAAAGAAAAATAAAATTAAGGGGTGAGAGAGAGCAATATACTGAGAGAAAGAGAAAGGGAGAGGTAGAATGGAATAAATTATCTCACATAAAAGAGTCAAGAAAAAGTTTTTACAGTGGAGATGGAGAGAGAGGGGAAGGTAAGGGAAAATGAGTGAACTTTTCATCAAAATTGCCTCAAAGAGGGAATGACATACATACTCATTTGTGTATAGAAATCTGTCTTACAATACAGGAAAGTAAAAGAAGGAGATAAGAGAAAGGGGAGTGGCAGGTGAATAGAAGGGAGGGCACATTGGGAAATGGTTAGTCAAAAGCAAAACTTTAGAGGAGGGACAGGGTGAAAGGAGAAAGAGAACAGAATAAACAGGGGTTAGGATAGAGGGAAATACAGTTAGCAATAGTAACTGAAAAAATTTTGAAGGAAGTCCCTGTGATAATGGCTTCATTTCTCAAACATAGAGAAAACTTAGTCAAATTTATAAAAAGAAGAGCAATTCCCAATTGATAAATGATCAAAAGATATGGTCAGTTTTTATATGAAGTAATCAAAGCTATCTTTAGCTTATGAAAAAATACTCTACTTCACTATTGATTGACAAAATGCAAATTAAAACAGTTCTGGGGTACCACCTTATACCTATTAGATTGACTAATAGGACAGAAAAGATAAATGACAGATGTTGGAGGGTATGTGGGAAGAATGAGACATCAGTGCACTGTTCACAGAAGTTGTGAACTGATTCAATCATTCTTTGGAGCAATTTGGAACTATGCCCAAGAGGTATAAAACTATGCAAACCCTTTGACCTAGCAATACTACTACTTGGTCTGAATCCCGAAAGAAATTTTTTAAAAAGTCATAAAGGAAAAGGATCTATATATATACAAAAATATTCATAGCAGCTCGTTTCTAGGGGTAAAAGAATTAGAAATTGAGGGGATGCCCATCAGTTAGGGAATGACTGAACAAATTATGGTAATGCAGTTATGATGAAATTCTGTTGTCCTCTAAGAAATGATGAGTAGGATGCCTTAGAAAAACCTGGAAAGACTTGCCTAGGCTGATGCAAAGTGACATGTACTGTGTACGAAGTAATAGCAATATTGTAAGATGATCGCTATGAATGACTTAACTATTTTTAGCAATACAGTGATCCAAGACAACTCTGAAGGACTTAGGATGAAAAATGCTACCCATTCCTAGAGCAAGAATTGATGATGTTTAGATTTAACTTTGTTTTTCTTGAGTTTTTTGTCTATACTTTTCTTTCATAGTATGACTGTTATGGATATGTTTTACATGAGTACACATGTATAACCTATATCAAGTTGCTTGCCTTCTCAGTGAGGCTGGCATGGGAAGGTGGGAACGTAGAGAGATTGGAACTCAAGAATTTTAAAACAAATGTTAAAAATTGTTTTTGCATGTAAATGAGCAGGGGATTTAAAAATAAAGAAGGACTCAAAAAATAAGTGAAATGTGAGTGAAAGAGATCAGAAACAATTGGGGAAAGACTTTTAGTTAGAGTTGAAAGAGAACATTTCACATGTAAAGGCATGGAGGTGTGAGATGCATTATTGTATACCAAGGGCTGCAAGTATGTGTTATATTGGAACATAAAATACTTGATTAGGAAGTAATGGGAAATCAGTTTGGAAAGATAGGCTGGAGTCATATTGTGAAGAACTTTAAATACCAAAGAGAGGAAGTTATATTTTATCTTAGGGATATACTGACACTTCCTGAGCCAAGTGTATAATATGACCAGACTTAGGCTTTAGAAATATCACTTTGGCAGCTGTGAGAGGACAAACTGGGGAAGGATCTACAGAGAGACCATGTAAGAGGCTGTTGCAGTAGTCCAGGTGAGAAATTGTGAAGACCTGAACTAGAAACGTCAATATATGAGAGAAAAGAAGGGGATAGATATAAAATTGGAGATAGAATCTAGAGGACTTGATAACAGATTGGTTATGAGTGGTGAAGGAGAGAGAAGAGTTGATAGATAGCCATTCTCATGGTTGCCAACTTGAGTGATTAAAAACAATTATTTGGGATTCCCTGAGTTTTAGAATCACCTTACCCTATTCTTCACAACTGCAGAGACCACTGTGATGCTCTAAATATTCGATCTTTGGCAAACACCCCATATCCATTTTTTTTTTACTATGTTATTATATTTTTACTCTTTTACTATATTTACTATATTCTTTTTTTTTTTTTTACTATTTTACTATATTACGATGGTAATAGGATAAATGAAACCAGAAAATATAAGAAGGTTGCAGCTAACCAGAAAGATAACTCACATGTTCTCCTCGAAGAGGCACTCTTAAAAAAAAACCTTTGTTATTTTTGTAAATTGTTAAAGGATAACTACCCAAGCATATTAGAACAAGAAGGCAATGTGAAAAGTGAAATCCACTGTTCACTTCTTGAAAGAAACCCCAGAATGAAAACTTCCAAGAAGGTCATTTCTAAAATCCAGACCTATCAGGCAAAATTTAAAAATAATACAAGCATCCGGAAGAAGGATTAATCAAAGAACCATGATCAGGATCACTCAAGATTTATCAGCTGTCACTTTAGTGGAGTGGAGGACATGGAATTAGATACTGCAAAAGACCTAGGTCTGTAACCAAGAATAACTTATCTATGAAAATATAGTTATTCTACAAAGAGAAAAAGGGCCTTCAGTAAAATAGAGTAATTTTTTTCAAATGTTCCTCGTGGGAGAGGAATAAAAACCTGGAGCTGAAAAGAAAGTTGAAAGTGTAAAATATGGAAGTCAGGAGAAAAAAGGTAGCTTATAAGTAAACAATCATAAGTCACTTTATAAGGACCATTTACATTCTAGATGTTAAAAAAGATTCTTTAAGAATCTTAATATCAAAAGGGGCAACATAGGTAGTCATTTGAGGCAGACCACCTATAAATAGTTATATTTTGAAGATGATATGAGACAGAAAAGAAGAGAACCACTTCCCTGACTTAGGCCCTCATCCCTCTTTGCCTAGACTCCTGATCATCTTCCACACTACTGCCTGCCTACCAGAGTGGTTTTCCTAAGTGCAGATCTAACCATGTCCCTCTTTGACTCATTTAACTCCAGTGGCTCCATACTGACTCTAGGATAAAGTATTACTGCATCTTTATCTCATCCCTTGTAAAATTTCTTTTCGCATATGTTTTATGTGCACTCAGTATAGTAATAGATGTATATAATTTATAAAGATAGGGACTGGACTTGGGATTTCAGTGGTATGGAGAAATGGTATTTCAGCATTATGGAGAAGAAACTCCTCACAGTGCAGGTACCATTTTATCAGTGAGTAAATATGTTCATTGTAGGGGTTCTGGCTCAAAATTCTTTTACTGACTCCAGTCGCTGCTCTAAATCATATGAGTATATGTTTAGAGCTGCAAAGAACCTCAGATAAAATTCAGTTCAGTGCAAGCGGTCACCTCACCCTCTGGACATCAGTTTAAAAAATTTAAAGAGGTTAGGTAACATCCCAGAGGTGACACACATGCCTGGCAGAGCCTATGTTGATGTAGACATTGATTCTCAAGGATTTCAGTGTAAAGGTGGATATATGGGAAGAGAGTGAAAAGTACATGGGGAAATTTAGTTTAGGAAGAAGAAAAGGAGTGTAAGATTAGTTACTTACATGCTTCTTGCCTGGAGTTACCTAATGCTTTTTTTCAGGAAGAGTAAATAACATGGACATGAACACTGATGATCACAAAAGAGAGAAATTGTGATTGAATTTTACCATGTAGGAAATTATTGATTAAAGATGTATGTCATTTCTGAACCACTTGTCCGTATGCAGCGATATCATCAGGTAGTTAGGCCAAAAATCAACACCATTGCCAAGGTAAAAGAAAAAATAAAAGAGAGCTAAACACTTAGCGGAGCCTGAACTCAATCTCTTGATAACAATAAATAGTAAATGAACTGATTATCCTAATTTCCTATAGAAGCATGATCCAGTGTAATAAAACGTTGTGAATAGGGGAGGACAGAAAAGCCCAGAGAAACTCCCTTAACCAGAAAATTCCTCTCTTTTGTAAAAAATACACCATGTATGGACAACTTTCCTTTATAATTAGAGACTCATGAAATGAAAAATCACAAATAGTGTATCACTTCACAGAGCAAATTACTTTCTCAGCATTTGGTAAGGAAGAAAAGAGACAAGAAAATGAAGTCAGGAAGAGATACTAGAACATACCAACCACCGTGGAAGAAGTCTCTTTTGGATACAACATAATTTTGAAAGATTTGCAACCAAAATGATTGGGAAAAATAGTCACTGATAATATTATCTAAAAAAATTCCTCCTCTAGGAGATTCATGACTTCTCAGAAGCCTTATAACTTATAGGAAAATGAAATAACAGTGATTGTAGTTATTGTTATTAACAAATAATAGTTTATATGTAGTTGAAGGAAAAGAAAATATTAAAAAAATAATACCTAGCGCTTTCATAGCACTGATGAACAGATGGGCAATCAACTAGGCTCACAATTGAATAGGAGAAATAAAATGGGCTATATTGCAGAGCTTTAATCATTCCAGCAGTCGCCCAGTGTTGCTATATGGTTGTAAATCACAGAATACCAGTATCCAAAAAATCATTTGTGCAATGGAGAGATCATGGATATCACTATGGCATATTGTCAACAATGATTTGTCCTTAATAAGTAACAATAAAAGGTATTTTCCAGGAAATAAATGTCTGACCAGGAAAAGAGTTGGGCTGGTCATATAGCAGGAATAAAGAATGATAGATAGTAATAGTAAATAGTAGTAGAAGTACTGTGCTTGGTGCCCTTGAATGTTAATAAGACCTGTAGGAAACACTCTCCTACATGGGAGAAGGTGGGGTGGGTGCTTGATAGTGTACTTACAGTGTGTGGACAAAAATTACACAGAATGAGGTGCTGTTTGATGAATTACATGTGGTCTTTACAGTTAGAGGAAAATACTGAGGCTAATTGAAGTTTAGAACTATTGAGGAGAATAATTACCAGCTACTGAACTCACAGCCCTGGGTAAATAGTCAGGGATTCTTGCAGTCGCATGTGATTCATTCTTTGTAATAGGTTAGATAAATTAGAAAGAATGTTGACTGAAATTAGAGGGTGATTTTTGCAAATGATTGAACGTATCTGCCTCAGTAGAAGGGGAAAGAAATCACAGCTAGATCATATGTAATTGTTTTGGGGAAGACTTACAATGAGCAATTGTGTATGATTCTTGCAGTTTGTGGGTATAATAACTTAAAGCTTATTTCAGATGCCAAATCTGTGAATTTATAAATATTGTTTATGTGTAAGTAGGAAAAATTACTCTTAATGATTTTATTTATTTGATATTAAGATGAGTAATTATAGAAAAAAAATAGCAGTCACAAAAATGGTTAAAATTATTCCTTGTTTCTTAGTTCTTTACTCCAGATATGAAACAAACCAGCCATAGTAAGACTTGGTTTCATCAGCGATTACTTCTAGTATTATTGGTAGCTATTAAATGTCTGGCATGCTTATTATGGAGTGTTCTGAAAAGTGCTAATCTCTTCAACTTTTCTCTCTAGTATGTTAAAAGATGATTTAAAACTTAGCAGCAGTGAAGATAGTGATGGAGAACAGGTAGGTAATTTAAGATGTTGCAAATACCAAAAAGCTAAGAAGTGTAGTAATAATAATCTTTGAGGTTTGTGTAGCACCATGTATCAATTAGTAAGCATTTTTAAGCACTTACCATGGGGGGGAGGGCAGAAAATAAGAATTTATATAGTGCCTACTACATGCCTGGCACTGTGTATTGCTCTCTCTCGACTGTGTAGTATTACCACTCTGTACTGGGGGCTTTTGTTAGAGCTTTACAAATATTACCTCATTTGACCTACTATGTGGCAGCTGTACTAGGCACTTGAGATATAGAGACAAAAATGAAATATTCTGTGCCCTAAAAGAACTTTTATAAGTTAATTCTTAATCGTTAAAATAAAGATTCATATTTTCAAAGAAATCTTAACTCTGTTTTGACTGAGGGAAATTCTGGTTTCTTGTCGGTTAACCAGACAAGATCGGCTTGTCTTAAAACGTGGTTTGTTGTTATACTCAAAAATAATATGTGGGAATGTATCAGTTAGGATTTTGAGGAAGGAATATAGTGGCCTCTCTTTGGTGCTTTGTGATTGAAGACTTAGCTGTTTTTTTATTCTTTGGGTTTATGGCAGTATTGGGACAAATGTTTTCTGAAATTCCTTCCCCATTCTTCCCATCAACACCCCCCAAAACATGGAGAACTTAGGATAATTTGGTCTTCCCTTTATTTCATTAATACATTTGGGTCTTTTATCTTAAAGTTTTCCATACGGTAAGAGCTGCTGTAACTTTTTTTTCTTAAATAGATACAAGTCTACCTTGAGGAGTTGGTGGTAGCACTTTTATCATCTAATAAAAATGGCAATTTATGCTTATTAAACCTAAAATTCATCATTTATTTTAGAAGTAAAAACAGCCCAAGGGTTCATTTAAGACCAGTGGAGCACAGTTTCTCCTCTTTATGATAGTTCTCAGCATGAAAAATATACTATTACATTTATGGCAAAATAGTTATACAGATAAGTTAAAGTATGAAAATAACTTTGTGAAGATGCCTTTTTTTACACTTAATCTGTACCAATCAGGAAGATGATAATTATGATACAGATTCCTCAGTGAAAGGAAGCATTGGGAAATATTGCAGAGGCAAATTGACAATGCATTTAGTTATGGTTTAGGATGTTGATCACATTTAGTATGTAGAATAATAAGTGTGTTTCATGAACTTACTGTACTTTAATTATAGGACTGTGATAAAACTGTGCCAAGGAGTACACCAGGAAGGTAAGTATGGATGTATGTTTAGGACAAAAGTGTGATGTGTTAAGATAATCCATATGTGTTAGTATATGGGGGTGGTAGTGTGTGTGTGTGTGTGTGTAGACATAATTAGCTTCAGAAATCTTTGGTTATAAGGAAATAAATTATGATGAAGTAGTTTTGGATCTTGATAGCTTTGCACAAAAATGTTTAATATTTTTTAGGCAAAAATACCTTACAAAGTAGTTAATGATTAGAAGTTTTCAGAGTAGAAGAATTTGTGTTTTGTTTAAGAAAGCAGCCATATTAATTTCTTCATTGAGATAAAGTTTTAAATTTTATCCTATCTTTTTTTTTTTTAAAGTAATTCTGAACCTTCACACCACAATAGTGAAGGAGCAGATAATTCCAGGGATGACTCCAGTAGCCATAGTGGATCTGAAAGCAGCTCTGGATCTGACTCGGAGAGTGAAAGTAGTTCCAGTGACAGTGAAGCCAATGAGCCATCACAGAGTGCATCTCCTGAGGTAGGGTGAAGGCAATTCTTTATTCTGAGCTGATCTTCATAAGCTGCTGAGTGTTAGAATTAATTGGAAAAAGTGATTCTGAATGTGAGGGTGTGAAGAGAAATATTTTGTGCATTTCTTGACCATCTAAACTGACCTTGCCTACATTTCATACTTATGGGGAAACTGCATGGTACAGGGAATAGGAGAACTTTGTAGATAAACCACCTAATTACTTTTCCTCTGTTTCCTTGCTGTCTAAATTTCTGGTCTAATTTACTTTGTCTAAAATCTTCTTGTTGCTTTGAGGTGATATCGTAAATCATTTTAAAAGTAGTTTTTCTTTAGGCTTATTTTTGTATAACTTGAGTTTAAAGACTTCAGGGATATTAGAGCAGGAAATAAGAAAATCTAAGTAGGTACAGTTTTATTACTAAAGTTTGTTGAATATGCAGATGAAATGTCACCCAGTGTGTGTAACTTTTTATCTTTGGATTTTCCACTACTTGAGGCTGTTAAATATTAACTATGTTTTCAGACTATTGCTTTTGGACTTGGCGTACAAAATATTGGAATATTGACCACTTAGAAGCGTTCAGCTTTTTAGCAAAGTTATCAGAATTCCAAACCACGGTTCTGAATTATTAGAACCTGGATTGGGGGTGTGTACATTTAAGTGTCCTCCCTGGAAAATGGCAACTAATTTCTGAGTGGGATTGACTATTTATATCATACTCTTAATTTATATCTAATCTCTTTAGGAAAATAGAGGAGAAGTAAATTTGTACTGTCTTCTTTTTCAGCCTGAACCACCACCAACAAATAAATGGCAACTTGACAATTGGTTGAATAAAGTGAATCCACATAAAGTGTCACCAGCTTCTTCTGTAGATAGTAATATCCAATCTTCTCAAGGTTATAAAAAGGAAGGTCGTGAACAAGGGCCAGGAAGTGGTTATGCTGAGCAAAATGGACCTAAAGAGTCCAATTCTTCTACTCCTGGACGAGATTCCAAAACTATTCAAAAAGGATCAGAGAGTGGTCGTGGGAGACAAAAGTCCCCAGCACAGAGTGATAACACTACACAGCGAAGAACTGTAGGAAAAAAACAACCCAAAAAAACAGAGAAGGCTGGTGTAGAAGAGCCTCGAGGGGGCCTAAAAATAGAAAGTGAAACCCCTGTAGACATGACAACAAGTATGCCCTCCAACAGACACAAGGCAGCCACAAAAGGCTCAAGAAAACCCAATATAAAGAAGGAGCCCAAATCTTCCCCTAGATCTACAACAGAAAAAAAGAAGTATAAGTCAACAAATAAACCTTCACAAAAATCTAGGGAAATCATAGAAACAGATACTTCATCTTCTGATTCTGATGAAAGTGAAGGCCTTTTTCCTTCTTCACAAACTCCCAAGTATCCTGAGAGCAACAGAACTCCTATTAAACCCTCCTCAGTAGAGGAGGAGGACAGCTTTTTTCGGCAAAGAATGTTCTCTCCTATGGAAGAGAAGGAACTCCTTTCTCCACTTAGTGATCCTGATGACAGGTATCCACTTATTGTGAAGATTGATCTGAATCTCTTGTCAAGAATACCAGGAAAGCCTTACAAAGAAATGGAGCCCCCCAAGGTAGAAAAGAAAAATGTGCCTGAGAAGCACACAAGAGAGCCCCAGAAACAAGTCTCAGATAAAGGTTCCACCAAAGGCAAGAGGAAACATAAGGTTTGTAAACTTATAAGAAAAGCTTTTTTGATCTCAGATAGTCAAAATTAATATGCACCATCAATGGCTGATACATGTAGTAACTTGTGAGTTTCAATAGAAAGAGATTCCAAGAGCCAAACTTTGCTGTTAGGCATGGTATTCATGACTTGTCCCTGAAAGTTCATTCATATTTGCCTGTGCTATATGTGGAGGGACAGATAAAGGAAGGGTAGATGGAATTATTAGTTATTATTAGTTGCAAGCATATGTTTTTATGTTCCCAGGACTTCTTTGCTTGTAAGTGTTCAGTAAATGTTAAATCAGTTTTCACTAGACTCTGTTCTTTTTTCACTTTTTATATATAAATATATATATATATATATATATATACCTTTTGAACTTTCTACTTTGCCATCCTATCAATAAAATCATATTTGAAACACAGAAAGAGCCTTCAGCTATATGCCCTGAATTTGTTCATATAAGTGGAAACGGAAGATCATTAATTTCCTACAGCAGCTTAGGAAGCTTTGTTCAGTCATTTTCAGTCATGTCTGACTCTTCATGACCACATTTAACATTTTCTTGGCACAGATACTGGAGTGGTTTGCCATTTCCTTCTCCAGTTCATTTTACAGATGAGGGAACTGAGGCAAATAAAGTTACATGATTTGCCCAGTGTCATACAAACTAGAAAGTGTCAGAGGTAAAATTTGAACTCAGGAAGGCGAATCTTCTGATTTCAGAGTTGATATTCTATCCCGTGTGCCACCTAGCTGCCTCAGCTTAGAAGGCTAGAGAACTGTACTTGGAAGACTCAACCAAGCTCATGATTTGGGGGATCCAATGTGTTATTTTTTGCTGATGTCTTCTAAATATAAACCACTTCAGAGATACTAGAAAACTGAAGTTAAAGGGAGCATGAGTGAGTTTAATCCCACAAGGTTTTATGTTCTTGTTTCATGTAGAATGATGATGATACCCGAGCCTCTGAAATCAAGAAACCTAAGATTGAGGAGAAGAGTTCATCAAGCCATAAGACATCCAGCAGTAGAGAGTAAGTCTCAGTGAATGTTGAACATTGGTGTAATTAATATGTGATATTTCTTATTGCATACAACTGCTCATATTAGACTCTGCCTAATATGTGATTCAGGCAGTTAATAAATATTACAATATAAGGAAAATATACAATGTTTCTCCGTAGTGTATTTCCAAGGCAATATATTTTGTTTTGTATTTGAAACTAGATTTTTAGTTCCTGTGGTCATTTAGATACCAATTTTACTACTTTTTTTTTAAATGTCTTTGCCAGAGGTGAAAAGTAAATGACGATAAAGATACTGTCATTTCTTTACTTCTGCATTGTAGTAGAACTATTCCATAGGCCACGCAAAGAATACAATAACATTATATAAGAATCTGCAGATAAAAGCCACATGCCATCCTTTTCTTCCTGGGTTATAAACTCATAATTATAAAATGTTGGAAATTTGAAATTGTTTCCAAATATGTATGCAATCTAAATATAAAAAGCCACTTAATATTTCAAGGAGAGTGGAAGGGAAAGATAACATTTCACAGATGTGAGTAGGGGGAGAATTCTTACTCAAACAAGAGACAGAGATCATCATAAAAGAACAAATAAAATTTTTGACTACATAAAGTTAGAAAAGCTTTTTGCATACAAATTGCAGGTAAGATAAAAGAAACTTTGAATAGGATAATCTTTGCAAAAAATCCTTGCATTAAATATTATTAAAGGTCTATATTTATTGTCCCTGGAATCAGGAGGACCTGAGTTCAAACCCATCCTTGGATACTTATTAGCTGGGTGCACATGGGCAAGTCACTTTTCCCAAGCTGTATTTGCTGATAGATAAATACTGGGTTACAGAGTTTGAAATTTTTCTAAAAAATTGTAAACTCTCCAGAGCAATATGCAAAAGTGCTTCAACTGAACAATAATAAGAGAAATGAAGATTAACTCAGCTTTTATCTCATACTCTAAAAATTGTTTAAGATGACGAAGAAAACTGAGATGATATAGGGATGGGTTTTTGAAAAAACCAATAATCCACTTAATATACTATTCATGGAGATGTGCATTGGTCCAACCATTCTGGAAAACAGATTTGGAATTTTGCAAAAAAAAAAATAGGATAAGAATTCATGCTTTTGGACCCAGAAATCCTACTACTAAGTCCATGCTGCTAGGAGACAAAAAATAAAAATGTCCAACATATTTATGAAAATATTCATTAAGAGCACTTGTAATGATATGAAAGAATTGGAAATAAAATGAGTGCCCATTCATTGGGGAATGAATCTGTGGTCTTATATCTTGAATAACATGTATAGCTGAGTGATAATAGCTAGCACTTATATAATGCTTTAAATTTTGCAAAGCACTTTACAAATATTAATTCATTTTATCTTATAACAACCCTGGAAGGAAAGTGGTACTATTGTCCCTGTTTTACAGATGAGGAAACTGTCATAGGCAGTAGTTAAGTGCAGTTTAGGATTACACAGCAATTTAGCACTGAAAGCCACATTTGAACTCAGGTCTTCTTGATTCCAGGCCCAACCCCTATGCCACCTAGCTGCCTCTGGTAATAGGAATGTAGTGAAATTTTGCACATTAAGAAATTGCAAATATGAGGAATTCAGAGAAACATGGGAATATTTATCTTAACTCATGGAGTAAAAAATAAGCAGAACAGTATACATAGATGACAAATCAAAAAGGAAAGGATTAATAAAAAGGAAGCCAAACTCTGAGTAACTGGCAAAACCAGTAGTGAATCTGAAGAACAGATAATGAAACATACATAATTCCTTTCCCCCTTCATGGCAAAGAAACAGGGGTACTACAAAGGTAGTGCCTTTTATTGTCAGATGCAGTCAGGCTATTAATTATTTTTGCTTAATTGTTTTTCTTTGTTACAAGAAAAAATTACATTGAGGAAGGGGAGAAACAAAGCAGTATATTCAGAATTGATATTGATGTAGAAACAAAAGGCATCAATAAAACTTTTTTAAATGAAGAAAAAGTTTATTGATGACCTATGAGCCTCAATCTGTCATTGGGCAGAAATAATTTATATTATATGCCTTTTTAAAAAAATTTTTTTACTAATAGCTTTTGTTTTTGTACCCTCTTTATATCTGAAGGTATCCCTCCCCATTAAGCCATCTCTTATAACAAAGCTTTATAAAATAGGAAAAATTCAGCAAAATGAACCAACATGTTGACGATGGCTGACAGTATATCAACCCACACGGTCCTCCACTTCTCCAAGAAAGGGGGAATGTTTTCTATACAGTTCTTTGGAGCCAAGCTTGGTCATCATTATTCTTAGAATTTTAGTGACTTCATTATTGCACACTTATACCCTGATCATCAAATGCTAAGAGTTAAAGTTGATTTTTCTTGAAAACTAAGAGGTAAAAAATATGTAAGTCTTCTATATTCTGCCTATTCCTTTCTCCATTTAGAGAGCTAAATTGCATTTCTTTGATTTGGCAGGTCATCCAAACAAAGTGCTGTGAAAGAGAAGGATCCGTTGCCTTCTCCTGCTGGACCTGTTCCCCTAAAAGACTCAAAAACTGAGCATGGATCCAGGAAGAGAACAGTCAGCCAGTCGTCTTCCTTAAAATCTACTAATAGCAGCAACAAGGAGAGTAGTGGTAAAAATAGTTCTTCCACTTCCAAACAGAAAAAGACAGAAGGGAAAGTTTTTAGTGGTTCCAAGGAAGCCAAGGTAAGAGTTTGGAGGTCTTATGAAAGGCCTTTGAAGATATGTTTGCTTTTCCCATTGAGATTTTTCTGATTGGCATTTTAAAAATCTGTTAAAATATTCTTTATTTAAAAAAAAATCATCACTAACAAAACCCATCATTTTGATGGTAAACTACAGTAGTGATAACTGAGAATTACCTTTCAGCAGACAGGAATCTGAATATTGCCTGTTCTTTCAGATTCACTTTGTATCTATTGATTTTGCTTAACTGTTTTTCTTTGTTATAGGAGAGAGAGAGAGAGAGAGAGATTGAGCGTGTGTGTGCACGTGCACGGTGGGAGAGGGGTTGGAGGTTGCTGGGAAGATAACAGGAAGTAGTTATAATATCAAAACAAAAGGCATCAATAAAGTATTAAAAAAAGACTATGAACAGCTAGCTTAGTGAGTGGTTAACTGCATATTAATCAAGATTAGCCTCTGTGTTTAAAAACACTTAATTGATTAAAAGTCAGTCTGTTAAATAAAAACTGACTCTAATTCAAATAGTACCACTTGTTTAGAGTGAGTTTTTGGTATGTGATTTGAGGGTTAGGGTTTTTTTGGATTTCTTGTTGAATAATAAGGTGACATATATAAAGTGAGCCTAATTAGTCATTCAGTGTCGTTAAAGGCAAGGAAACTTTTAGCTGAGGCAGCACTGATTAACTTCAAAATAACATAAATGTAAAGAGATATGTAAGCAAGGCATTTTGAAAAAGAAGTGTTTTGAAGATTAAATTTTACTAAGTAAAAAATTTTAACCTTTTGTATGAATCTGTCTTCAAACTATCTTGGTATTTGAGGAAACTCCTTAAAGACAATAGAAAAAATAGAATTGAACTGCTTCCTAGGATACTGGAACATAGTGTTAATGTTTTTGAGTTTAGATTCCATAAGTTAGCAAAGATTTGAAAAGAGGAAGAATTTCCATGTAAGGCAGCAAAATTAATGAATTCAATACTGATTTATGAATGCTAGTCGTAGAAGTAAGTTTTAAATGTAGCTGGGCTCTATTAGGTAGTAGCTAAATAACTAACACCAGGTTATACTCAGTAGATAATCAGAATGAAGGAGCAGATATAAATAAAGCTTCAGAAGTTGTAGTGATAGATACAGTGAATGAGAATGGAACATTAATGGCCTCAAGGTTGTGGTGTAGGTGCGGTTACATTGGCCTTTGGTCTGCTCGGCAATTTGAGGTGAAAAGTCCTTAGGCAACTATGACCATTAGGTAGTAACAATTTCCTTCAAATTAATATTATAGGATATCATTAGATGTACTGTGCTACGTTTTATGCTACTTTTGACAAGCTGTACAGTTGAAACCTAGGCTGACAGATAAATATGTTGGGAGTTAGGTACAAAGGTCTAGCAAGTCGAGCAAGTAAGATTCAGCATAGAATTGACCAGCATGGTGTACTAGGGCAAGAAGAAGTTCCAGATCCAGGACAGAGTGTTTTGAACCCTGTACTTGGAGCGGGAATAGCTGTGAACTGGTGGTTCTGTCACTCATCCCTTAGAGCTGGATTCTCCTCTAGTTAGCGTGCCCTGAGGAGAGGACCTGTTGCTAGGGGTGATGATCTCGGAAAAAGAGCAGTCGTTACCCAAGGCTAGGTACTCCAAAACTGAACAGCAGCTATGTGACTCTGACTGTTCAGCTGGAGTGAATAGGATCTTAGATCCAGCCCACAGCTTGTTCTGAAACCTGCAGCAGAATAACAAGTTCAGGGAGCTTAGACCAAAGGGGAGCCTCCACTTCTGTCACTCAGAACCTTTAGAGCCTTCCTGTTAGTTGACAGTGGTTGGGGCAAACAGCTGTCCAGTAGAGCTTCAGCAAGGGGTAAGCCCATAGTTGTATTATTCAGACCTAAATCCAGGTGAGAAACTTGTGGAGTTTAGACCTACAAGGCAGAAAGTGAACTTCTCAGAGTATTTTTGAGCTCTCTTGTATCTTAAGCTGTTTCTGAGATCCTTGAAGAACACAATAATTATTATCTGGAGAAAGTGACAGGACCCAAGAGAATGTAAAATAGGACCAAGCTTGCCCAAACATTCAGTTCAGAAATGGTATGAGTCTAGCCTTAATGAGAAGTCCAAACTTAGGAAGTAAGACAGGAAAAATGAGTGAACAAAGAATCTAGCATGAAAGAGCAATTACAGTGACAGGGATGTCCAGGTCACCCATATAGGAGAGAATGTCAGCAAAGTTATGATCTGCTTCTCTTAGGATTTTTTTATGGTGTAATATTCAGGTTCCATAGCCATTTTGAGTTTACTGTAGGTCAGCCCTCAAACATCAATTACTTAGAACTAGGAAAACTAGAAAGCAATTGACTTGGGTAAAGTAGCAAGCTTTCTTCTTACCTCCAGACCCACATCTCCAACTGCCCATAGCATTATCACCCCTGAGATGTCCCTTTGGCACTTCAGAGTCACCATTTTCAACACCACACTTCTTGTCTTTCTGCTCAACTTGTTCCTCTTTGTTCCTTTCTGTGGTACCATGTTGTCCACCATGTTACCAGTGACACCTTCCTCTCTTTCATCTCTCAGGATCAGTTTTTAAGTCTTTTCCATTCTATAACATTTCTTGAATTAATTCTCTATTTGTATTGTCACCATGCTGGTACATAGATTCTTATCACCTGCCTAAACTGTTGTTAAGAATGCTCTTAATAGGTATCTCTACCTTCTAATCTCTCTGCCTGTACTCCATTCCTTGTGTCCTTACCCTGAATGGTCTGTTTTATGCATACCTCTGATCATGTCAATCCTTTGCTCAGAAATCATTAATTAGTAGCTTCCTCTTACCTACTAAAAAAGCTCTCTCTCCTGGAATGCAAGGACCTCCACAATGTGCTGCTACACTTCATTTTTTATAACACTGCCTTCTGCCTCAGGCTGTTTTGTGATTGTTTTGAGGACTGGATCTCCTTATGTTGCCCAGGGTGGAGGTACAGCAGCCACTCACAGTCCCAGGCCCAATACTGGAAACTTTAAATCGCTCCGTTTTTCTGACTTGTTCCATTTTGCCCCTCCTTAGGTAGCCTTGTATTTCTCCCCTGCCAGGAGCTCACCATACTGTTGCTGGACTTAAACTTTAACTTTAACCCACTGTCATCAAAACTCTACAGTTCAAGCAATCCTTCAGCCTCAGACTCCTAGCCGCAGAATTATAGTTGTGTGGCTCCAGACCTGGCCATACTATTAACTATGCTTGAAATGTCCTCTTTCCTCTTTTCCTATTGAAGTCTCACCTGTCCTTCAGAACGTAACTCAGTGACATCTTATAAAAATCATAGTATATTGCTAGAAGGAACTTGAGCCCATTCTCCTCATTTTTCATATATGAAAATTGAAGACCATAAAGATGAAATTATTTGGCTAAGTACATACAGTAATATAGCCAGAATTTGAACCTGTGGCTTCTAACTCTAAATCTAGTGTTTTCTTCTACACCATTTTCCCCTGTCAGTAACAACCTCCTCCCACAGACCTTTTACAATACTTTTTTGCCATCCTTTAAAGTAGTGAGGCATTGTGTATGTTTGTGTCTTATTCCATCACCTGGAATGCCAGCTCCATCAAAGGTGGGGACCATGTCTGAACTCTGTGCCCCCAGCACCTTGAATAGACTTCATAGAAGTAAATCATTTAGGGGAATGAATGAAAAATGAAAGAAGGAACTTGATGTTGTGAACAGAGTATTGCTAATCCATGCGTGAAAACAATGCTTAACAGATTAGTCTGTTCTGGCTGATTGATTTAGCATATAATTTACTAGTGATTTTAAGAAGTAATGTGATTTTGACAGTAGGGCCATGTGTTCCTTATGTTTTCATTAACCACCATTGACTGAATAAAATGAACTGTGTTCATGTAAAGTGGAAGGTAACTTTTTCTAAGTATTTTGAGTTCTTAAATCATAGTGTTTTATAGTTCATAAATCATTGGTTTAAAAACATCAATTAAAATGAATTGCAGAAGGGTAAGGAGTTGATTCATTTGTATCTTGAAGTAGAAAATAATTTTTTATTGTTTACAAATCTGATTAACTTTTTAGTTTGCAGCTGTTTATTTCAAATTGCTAATTACTTTTTTTTCAGGAAAAGGTTCCAAGTAGTTCTTCAAACTATCCTCCAGCTACACAAATTCCTGATGGCTCTAAAGCACGCAGAGCAAAGCTTGCCTTTGATGACAGGTAAAACAAATGAAAATGGGTCTGTGTACACAAAGCTTCCCACTATTAAACTAGCGATGAATTTCAACTTTGAAAGTCTTATCATGATTAGAGGGCATTGATGCTATGTGTGCAAAAAATATTTAAAAAATTTTAAGAACGTGCATACTTATCCTCCCTTGTGGCAGAATATTATCAGTACAAAGCCCACCTCAAGTTGTTAAAAGTGCACTCCAAATTATATGTCCATTCTAACTAACAGAATATTAGCCAGAACAAATGGCTTTTTCTGAGATTAGCCATGCAGGTAGTTTCATTCTAATTTCTATCACAGCTATATTCAAAGTTATCTCTTGGATTTTTACTGAATTTTATGAGTCGATTTTTACTGAATCTTAGGAGTCAATTAGTTACTAAGTGCTTTGTAGTAGAAAGTTTAGTATTATCCTGAGTGTTTCATTTTGCTTTCTGAAATTTTCAATATATTCATTTGGCTAAATCTGATCCAACAAGCAATTACTCGGTGGCTACTATAGTTATGGTACTATGCTGAGATATAAAAACAAAACAAAAAAGCTTATATTTTACTGGGAGAAATGTAACATACAAACAGAGAAGTGTATACCAGATAATATGAAGAAGAAGACACTAAAAAACAAAGAATATTAGAAAAGTATTCTGTAGGATATGACTCGTGAGGTGAACCTTAAAAGAAGTAGGGCTTCTGAGAAGTAAATGTGAGGAGGGAATGCATTCCAGGCATAGAGAATAGCTTATACAGCATTATGAAAGTGACAAATAGAATGTTGAGTTTACAAGTAGATTAGTTGAAAGGTAATAGAAATTTCGTGAAAGGGGAGTAATATAGTTAACTTGGAAATAGATGCTGGTGCCATAATTGCAAAGGGTTTTAAATGCCAAATTTAGGCATTTGCAGTTTATCCTAAGGGCAATAGGAAACTTTATGAAATAATCAACACTGTATCTGATTTAAATTTTGCTTGCATAAACCAGTATACTTGCTAAATAAAGTAACTTTTGATTGCATACATTATTTCCTGTAACTTAAAAAATTGAACTACAACAAAGATAAATTAAAATGTGATCTTAAGAAAAAATTTTCCATTTCTGTTACAGGAGTTATTCAGCAGACCATTATTTACAAGAAGCTAAAAAGCTAAAGCACAATGCGGATGCATTGGTATGTTTGCTTTCATGTGTAGCTTTTTGGAATTAGCTGGCAATTTTTACTTTGATTTTAGCTACCTTTGCAATATTTCACAACTCTCATTTTCACTAATAACTACCTTCTTTTTAGTCTGATAGGTTTGAGAAAGCTGTCTATTATCTTGATGCTGTGGTATCCTTCATTGAATGTGGGAATGCTTTGGAGAAAAATGCTCAGGAATCCAAATCTCCATTCCCTATGTATTCAGAAACTGTGGAGCTAATTAAGTAAGTAGTGCATGGAGATATCTACATCATCAAGGTCAGTATTGCTGATTCACTGACCTAGATGTGAAGAATATAGCTGACAACAAAATTTAATCGTGGATTGGCAGCGGGGCAACTAATAAATGACTTCTAAATTAAATGATTTCCTAGGCCTTTTTACTTTGAATTCGTTTGATTCTAATGTGTTGGAGATTGGGAGAAAAGAAGTAACTAAATAAAATAAAGTACTTGGTTTTGCTTACATTTTGTGGTCATTGATCTATGTACTTAATGTTACAGATACACTATGAAGCTGAAGAATTACTTGGCACCAGACGCTACAGCTGCAGATAAAAGATTGGCAGTTCTTTGGTGTGTAGAGTTGTAAAGTACCATTTTTGGACCAGGTTGTGATAGACACAGAAATGCACTACATTTGTGTTTTTTGTTTTGTTCTGTTTAGCATTCCATGATCTTGATTGGCATTCCAGGATCTGTGTTATAAGACACAACTGAAGAAAAGTATAAAACAAATAGATTTTTGTCTTGCTTTCAAATTGCAAGGCTCTATGGAAAAAGGTTGTCTTGCTTTGGTAGGGTACAGGAGGGTGTGTCATAATCCAGGTTTTGAACCTCATCTCTCACATTGTCTTTTCTTGGGGATCTAGTAATGGATTCATTCTCTTCCTTGGTGCTTTTTACCCCATTTATAAGAAGAGAATAAAAATGGAAATATATCTGATATCTAAAGTGTGAAGGCAGTATAGTGGGCCTACTTATTATACTTCTCTAGGCTGTTTGGGGGTAGGAATTCATAGAAAGAGCCAGTTTCAGAATTAAGGTTTTAAGATGGATAATCTTGATGATAACTGTACACTTAACTAGCTTTTATTTAGTTCTGTGGAATGCATAAAGAGTAAATAATATTACTTTTTAATTCTGTTTTAGTATCAATAGTAATCTGTTAAGTTGTGAGCTCCTTGAGGGCAGGGACTGTCTCTAGCATTTAGCACAGTGCCCAGCACATAGTAGGCTCTTAATAAATACTTATTGATAGTAATTTTATCTCAATTTGTACTATTAGTAGTTGTCATTTTACCTACAAATTAAAAAGCTGATGTCATTGTCAACTTAGTGATAACAGTTTCTTTCAAATAAACTTGGAGAAAACTAAAGTTGACTTTTTTCTTCTTTGTCCTGTGTTGGCGTTGTAAACAAGTCTGTCTTCTCTTTCTTTTTTTTCCAAGCCTTCGATGCCAGTCCTTATTGTACCTGAGGTTATTTAAGCTGAAGAAGGAGAATGCTTTGAAGTACTCAAAAACATTAACTGAACATTTAAAGGTAAATGTAGCTGATAGAAATACAAATTCTGGTTCTCAAACCTAATTTTGCAAAAAGGGCGTCCTTCCATTATCCCTAGAAATGTCCTTATAATGTTTTTGAGTATTGGGAGAGGGAAGCATTATAAGCCTCTGAATATTGGGGAATTGAGGAGGAGGAGGTAGCTAATGACTGTGGCAAGTGTTCATTTTGAGGATTGTTGGGACTTAGGTAGGTTTTCCAACAAGACAGTTTTTGGCAAACTTCTCTTTGAAATCCCATTTTCACCATCTTTGGCAGTTTATTTAGCCATGTATAAATAATATTTCAATATATGAACCCATTTTCATTAAACTTTAGAATAATCTCTTAACTCCTCCTTGTATGTCTCTCTTTTCTGTTCCTACTTCTTTTATTAGCATTTAGGACCATCCACAATCCACCCCCCACCCTTGCTTTTTTGAGCTTTCTCCAGCAAGGCTATCCGCTGTCCATGAACAAGCTCTGTACATTCCCACTTTTGTACCTTTATTTATATTGTAGCCTTTGCCTTAGATGCCCTTCAGAGCCTTTCTAAATTCTTCCAGGCATAGGTCTTCCATAAACCCATTTCTCAGACGCCATCAACTACCTTTCCTCAGCTCACAGTAATGTCTCCCTCTTTTGTATTCATATATTTCTTTATTGTCTCTATCACCTGTGCCATGTACATATATGTCTTCTCTCCCTAAAAAGATTGTAAGCCCTTTCTGAGGGCAAAAACCATGCTTTATGCTTGTTCTGGGGAGTACAAAGTTCATATGTAGTAGACATTCAGTATTTGTTGATTTGATTGACAAGTAAATTGTGGGTTTTTTTTTTGTTTGTTTTGTGTTTGCGTGTGTGTTTTGTCTCTAGAATTCCTATAATAATTCTCAAGCTCCATCACCTGGCATGGGAAGGTAGGTAATGTTATTCTTACCCTGTGAAATAAAGATTATTCCTTAATAGTTTTTTTAGTATTTCTTGAATATATAAATTTGTGTCAAAGTTGACAATAAGGACAGTTTGTATGTGCCATACTTCTTCATCATTCAGAATGATGTTCCACACAGTGACATTTGAAAATTTTATGAATTGAATCTAAAGAATTGCCATACTTTTATTCTTGATATTTGGGACGGTCGCAACTAAATTATTAGATACATTTTGAGTCCTTTGAGACTGGAAGGAACTTTTCGGATATTTGAGTTTGAAACTGTTAGTCAGAAACCCTAGAGGCAAGTGAGAGGGGTCTGGTTCTTCTCTACTCCATAAAGACCGCTGCTGTCGCCAACCACACTGCAGCACAGTATCTACGGAGAAAAGTTTTGGGGGGTGGACTCCCACCCCAAAATGCCAACACCCTAATTGGTACTTAGGGCCACTTCGAGTGATTAATTTGGTTTCAGACCTGTTGAATTTGAGAGGTTACCTGAGTAGAGATATCAAAAAGTACTTGGAAATGTAAGTGGAGCTTGGGAGAAATCAGAGCTGCAGATAGAGATATGGGAATCCACAGTGAAGTGAAAGGTCAAGAGAGAGAGAGAGGCATCCACAGAATGCTGAGGAACACTGATCTAGGAGAGACATTTCAGAAGAATAAGTATATTTGTGTCCCTACAATGCTTAGGTGCATTTTCATTCATTCATACCAACACCAGACTACAGTTATTCCTGCTACATCGTGGTTTTCCCCATCATGGTTTTAATATATTGAGGGTTAATACAAGAAATTAAATGAGAATTTGATGGGTTTTGTGGAAGCCACAAGTGACTCAGAATTGCATAAAACCTATGTAGAGTATTGTACAGTATCAACCCAGGTTTTACAATAAGGTACTCTAAGTAACCCCATAAGAGAAAAAGAAAAGAGACTTCTCTGCTACGAAGGGAGGGCCAAATAATTTTACCCGGCTTTTCCAGGTTGTAGGGGTGTCATCCCCTAACCTCCAAGATGTGGGAGTGATAACTGTAATAACCCTATGAGTAAAAAAGAGTACAAGGGAGAAGGAGCCTGTAGTAATATTTCTGTTTGATTTATCCGCGCTGTGGGTAGATTTTATTGTTATGGGCTTTTTAATTCCAATTTTGGTTTTAAAAAATATATCCCAAAGTTTTAGGACATTAGTATTTTTAACAATTCAGTTTGGAATTAAAATGCCTATCTATATCTTATCAGTTCTTTCATTCATCTGGTTTGAGATTTAGTTTCAGACTGATCTAGTCTCAGATGTATTTTTATGTACGTTCTACTTGTATAATCACACATATATAACTACATCTATAATATTGTTTCCTAAATGGATGTCTTATGTTACTTAGTATGTCACCATACATTAATATCCATTGATAAGTTAACGGTGAATTCTGAATTAGTCTTACAAAAGCCAAAGGAACATGTAGCTCAATATTATGTGTTCATAGGAAACACAGCACTGTTAGAGAACTGAGGATAGTTGAAAGCTGTGCCTGCCAGCAGTGAATAATCTTGTTAAATAATTTGTGTAATAAAATTACAGTGGTTCATTGTCTATTTTAAGAAACAGTTTTATATTATATGCTTATGGTGAAAAACAGAAAACCAATTCTTTATTCTGCTTGTTTATAAAAATCATGAAAGCTTCAATCAGTTGCTAACAGTTTAAATTTTGGTATGTTCTGCACATCATATCACAATCAAAGTTGTTGCTTTTTCTTTCTTGCACATGCAGCAAAGCTGTTGGGATGCCCTCCCCAGTTTCTCCAAAGCTCTCTCCTGGCAATTCAGGAAATTATACTTCAGGGGCAAGCAGCACTTCAGGGAGCAGTTCTTCAGTAACTATTCCACAGAAAATCCACCAGATGGCAGCCAGCTATGTTCAGGTCACATCCAACTTCCTTTATGCCACCGAAATCTGGGACCAAGCTGAACAGCTTTCTAAGGAGCAAAAAGGTAGGTTTTAGGAAATCAGTACATTCAGAGGATAGTGGATGAATCTTAAAAAGCCCAACAAGTTAATTTTTGGTGTAAATTATTCATTATAAGTATTGATGTTTTTAAAGTATTAATAATTCATTTTCTGTAATCTATTTTAGGGGTAATGACATTAATTTGAAGATTTTGAGCTTTTAACAAACTATAAAGTTAATATATGGTAAACCATACAATTATGGTACAGACATTTGTTCTCCTAATAGCCTTTTCTGTTGCTTCATTGTGACATAGAATTAAGTTTCGAATGTACATGCCTGCAGAGAATAAGATGTGATAGCTCCTACCAAGATGGAAAGGCAAGGTCTTGGTTATAGGCCTGGCAAGGGACAACATATGTGTGTATATGGTCCTAATCAGTGAGAATCAGCCTGACTGAGTCATTATCAGGTTGACCAGAAGGTGTTTAAATTTTTAACTGTGGCAACTTTCAAAGACTTACTGAATTATAGAGAGTGCAATCTCTGTTGGTATCAGAGTTATAGCTTTAGGAGGGAGAAAAAAACAGTTTTTTAAGTTAACCAGTCTCAGTGGTCTATCATGATAAGGGTAATACTTTTTAAGCTCTTCTAAAAGAAATTTATGCTCAATCTTTTAGTATTTAAAATATAATGTAAAACGCATCTTTAATTCACTTAAATTTAATTTACTTTTTTTGTGGTGAAAACCAGCTAGTCACAGGAATATATCCCAATATCTCCAAAACATCTAATTTTCATGAAAATAACTACAAGATTTGTAGACAAAAAATATCTTCTAAAATTGTCTTATTTCATCTTAATTCACTAAGAACCTTCTATGTGCTAAATACCAATCTTTATATTCCAAATAAAAGGGAAAAGATAACAATGCCAGATTGAATTGGAAAGTGGAAAATTCCCTAAAGTACCATAGTGCAGAAGAAAGAGTATTAGATTTGGGGCAGCTAAGTGGTACAGTAAATAGAACACAAGCCATGGAGCCAGGAGGACCTGAGTTCAAACCTGCCCTCAGTCTTTTGACATATACTAGCTGTGTGACTTTGGGCAAGTCACCCAACCCCTAACTGCCTTGCCTTCCCCTCCCCAAAAGAAAAAAAAAGAGTATTAGAGTTGTTGTTGTGTCAAGTTCATTAAATTGTAATTTTGCTTGTAAATGTAACTCTGACAGCAAATTCTGGTTTATAAAAAAAATCCATAAGAGAAATGCTTCTGCAGAGAGTGAATTCCTCTTCTACCAAAGGTCTTCATCTGGAAGTTTTGGTGATCCCTTCTCTAGGATGTTGTAGAAAGTGTTTTTCAGTACAGGTAAGGTTTAGACTAGATAACCTTGAGGTCTCTTCTGATGCTGATATTTAGTGAGTCTATACCCGAGGTAGACTGTTCCCCAGGGAAAGAGTTATTCTAAATATACATTGCTTAATATTTCTCCGAAGAGGGAGGAAAAAAAAACTTAGTTCCTTCTTCCCATGAATTATGGATTTTTTACTGCACTGTCTGCCAGATGACACAACAGTCACATAGGAGACTGTACATGATTTAATTAATGTTTTTGCTCATTTTAGAGTTCTTTGCTGAACTGGATAAAGTTATGGGCCCTCTCATCTTTAATTCAAGCATCATGACAGACCTAGTTCGCTATACCCGGCAGGGACTTCACTGGCTTCGTTTGGATGCCAAGTTGATATCTTGAACTGAAGGATTCTTACTCAGAACATATTCTCGTTGCCTCTGGTTTTTCTCCACAACACTGTGTCATATCAATAAGGAAGACTGCCATAACACTGCTTAGTCAACACTAAGAGCAAGTAATGCTTCTGCCTCACTGTCTCATGTAAAAGTTGTGTTTTTGGTTTATTTTGTTGTTGTTATTTTTTAAACCCAAAGCCATCATGTTAATGGACTTCTAAGGTATTCCCTATTTGGAAAGTTATTTAAGTATTTTTACATCTGCAGCATATTAATAAGATGCAGTTTTAACTAATCTGAAATGGGATTGAAATTCTAGTTGTAATGCATAAGAAATCAATTTAAATCATATTTATTTTAATTTTTAACTGTCCATTTTGGTAGGAGTATTTTAATAATTATTTCTACCTATAAGTTTATCCTACCAAATGCTTAGCAGAAATTTCATGCAGACATTTTTATTTATATGCTTTAAACTTTGTCCTCAGTAATGTCTCCATGTGGTAAAGCTTATAAAAGAGGACCATTATATTCTCAAATGTAGAAACATGTATTTTAACATGACTGCCACCTCCTATTCAAATCTTAAATGACAACTACAGTTTAAGTATTGCAGAATTTGTACTTAATGTTAAGGAAAAGGACCCAGAAAGGTTCTTAAACATGTGAAAACAAATTTAAATATTAGAATATAGCATTCTAGATCAGGGGAAAATCATGTTTGGTTCAAGATGGGTTATTATTTTTAAAATCATTATCACACTCAAGTAATACCATAGCAGTCTCACAGTATTACAGTTACTAAAATTTAATGAATTATAAGAGATCAGGTAAGAACATAAACTCTGGGAGATATGCATCATACAGAAGGTTTTTTTTTTTAAATGAAAGGACAATCTTGAACCTTTTTAATTTTGTTGAAACTTTATTTTCTTTGTTTTTGTCAGTTGATACTGCATTGAAACAGTATCATTTACCATTAGAAAAGTGGGCTAGAGAACTCCTTAGAGTCATTACCTCTGTCTCTTCCAGTGACTGAGAAATTAGAAATTTTGTTTTAACATTCACATCCATCTTCAGAATTCTCTTTATTTTATCTTTGTCGACTCATTTGGGATATTCTGAAATGCACGTACAATGACTGCTGTGGAAATGGGCTGGACTTTGGGTGTGTCCTATTTTACCTTACAACTTAGAGTAAAGTTGTAAAACTATTCTAATCCGGAGACGTAGAACTTATTTTAATCATATATTTACCCCATTGTATTATGAAGGCCCCCAATGAGTGATGATTATTTCAGTTGGGAGCAGAATATTCACTTTAGAGAAGTTACCTTTCTGATGTAAAAGGAGAGCCCTCCATGGGTTTGAAGTGGCTGCTTTTGTAAAAGTTGTACACCAAAGTACCTTTCCATACAAGGTGCTTGTTGGAATACAAGGTGAGAACTGTACTGTTTGTACTTTGCTTAGTGCCCCTATCATGTCTGGTGTGCCTTAAATCTTACATTTAGATGAAGACTTTATGGACTGTTTACAGACGAAGCGTCACAGGAGGACCAGGTCTACTGTGTGCAGCTGGTTTTGTGCAGTAGTTAAGTAAAATTTCATTTCCTTTTAAATATTTCTTTAGGACTAACCGTGTAAAAATAATTGCTTTTATAAATGGTAACCCTTTAGTATAATATTTAGTCTAAATCTAGTGAGCCTGGATTGTATAAGGCTGCTGAAATAAGCAGATTTTCCTCCCAATACCAGAAATGAACATATGCTTTCAGGAAAAAAAAAAAAAGGATTGCACTCAATTTCTGGATCATCATCACGTGCCAAAAGGATGGCAAGTGCAAAAAAAAAAAAAGGAATTGAATTGAATGTGAGTTGTAAACATTGTACAACATTGAATATTGAATATTGCAGTTTATCCTTTGGGTTTTGGTCTTTTAAATTCACATTTTACAAACTAGCAAGCTTTTATTGTATTATAGTTGCATATTTGTAGGGCTTCCTTGATTGTTTTGTACTTCCAAAAAAAAAGATGGTTTTCTACTGTCAGAGAGGAGGAAATTAGCAGACCAATGTTGTTTTGAAAACTTTCCTCTGGTGTAGATTTCTGTCGGTTTAGCACCCTTTTGAATTTTAATCTGTGTGAGTGTGTGTGAGAGAGAGAGGGAGAGAGAAAGAAAGAGAGAAACTATTAGGGGCTGTATTCAAAGGACAACCTTCTTGTAGAGTCTATAATGATTTTTTAGTAAGACGTTTTTCAACTAGTATCAAAGCAGATTCGTTCTTTCCCTTTTAGCCCCACAGTGTCTTAGGGGGATCTTAAGGCCTGCTGTTTTTATATACCCTTGTATGACCTGATGGTCAGCAGAAATTGTGTGTGTGTGTGTGTGTGTGTGTGTGTGTGTGTGTGTGTGTGTGTGTGCGCGCGCACGTGCGTTGGGTGAATGGAAATTCTCATGTGTGGTGAATGGTGCTGCACTAAAATATTCTCTGTAAAATGTATTCATACTGGGATGGTGAATGCTTTTCAGTTGAAGAACATTTCCTTCCAGTAAGTAATGGGCAATAGAAGGTTTGGGTCTGAGTAATTATATTTCAAATGCCATGGTTTCTGGCAGAAACCCTAATAGCAACGGGTAGAATATGGCCTCCCTGCCTCTGTCTGCAGTCATCTTGGATATTTGGCTCTGTTGTAGGTGACCATTCCACCTCAAGTTTCTTGTGACTTTTTTGTTTAACTTTTAAATTGAATACAACTAATGACAAAAGGCTGATCTAGCTTTTAATGTACTGATCATCTTGGAAATACAGCTCTTTAATCAGATCACATAGTTCATTAAAGACTAATTTTGTCTGCCTTCTGTCTTACATACATGATTTAGCTAACATTTTACCCTTTATATACAACCAAAGTATGGAACATTGTCATGTCCAACAGTGCTTTTTTCATCCTGGGAGCTTTAACATAGCCTGGCTGAGCTAGGTCCTAGGGACCCCAACCTCATGAGATGGAACCTTTCTTCACAGCCACTGCCTTCACCTGTCAAGATCTTTTTTCTTCCACCCCCTTCAATCCTGCTGCAAGAAGCAGAGCTGTGGCTTCCACCTAGTGAGGTGGCTCAACCATGATTGTTGTTGATAGCACCAGTACTCCCTCCTTTAAAGCAAACCTCGAAGACGCGGTGACCTTTTTAGGAGTTCTATGCTGTGACACAAGATGAGATTTGTACATATGTCTGCCAAAGAAGGTGTTTGAAAAACTCTGGCCTAAGCCAACGATGCAAACCAGTCTCAAATAACGTACATTTGGGGGAAAGGCCACTCCTTATTGTACCAAGAGGGTTCCTGTTATTGTGGATGGATATATATATTTATATATCAGTGTTGCACTTTGAACCACTTGTAGTTTGACTGAATCCTTTTCCTCACATCCATTTCTTCTTTAATTAAAGAAACATAGTAAATAAATAGATCAGGCTGGCTCAGACAGCTTAATTCTATATTGGCTGATAGAAAGTTTATAATGTTATGGAATTTATTTGATTTGTAACAGCTGGGTTTCTCCTTGTGAAGCAAGATTACCGAAAACAAACTTTATAAAGTTCAAGGCTTTGGCATTCATATTTAGTGGATTAAAATAATAATAGTAGTCCATGGGAATCCAGCGTAACCCCAGGGGTTTTGGTTGAAGATGATGTAGCCATAAAAGGAGTACATTCTGCACTCTTCTTGGTGTGATAGTGAGCAGTTTGAATCTTTAGAATTATGTACACATACTCACTTTATATATAATGTATTTTTTAAAAACCATGAAATCATTTTGTCTAAAGTATATATGTGTAGTGTTTTAGCTTAGTGCACCCATTTTCACATTATTTATTAAATCGATCTAAGTCACTTTCTCAGTGACACTTCTGTCACTTATTCAGTGACATTTATTGCATAGTAATGTACAAGAGTGCAATGTGTATTCCTTTAGATTAAGAGTTTATTTGCAGTAAGCTCATTCTAAAAGTATCTGTGCCCTTTATTAATATGTTAGGGCTTTGTAGAGTCGGGGGGTGGGATCGGGTGGAGAGGAGTCTTAATTTTCCAATTGCTATTTGGATAAAAATGGCCTCATTGTGTGTTTTATTTATATAATATTTTGCTTTGTCACAGGTGCACTTAGTGGGATTTTTGTATGAAGTAGGTTATGTTAAGCCTAAGCAAGTCCAAGTTTTGAATGAACTCACCCCACTGGGGAGTAACTATTGTACAACCTTATAGAGTCTATGACTAGAATTCCTCAATTCTTTGAAACACAGATTTCATTATCTTTAGCTTTAGTATAAAGTATGGTGGAGAAGTGGGTTTCCCCGCTAGTAATAGATTATATAGACCCAGACTAATTCTGCATTCAAGTAAATGATACATGAATTAACTCCCAGATGACTTGAGAGTGAACTGTGACCAACAGTTTACATTAGTTTGCCAGGGTTTGGTGATTTCTAAAAGTCTCAGTGTCTCAGCTAATGGAGAGCCTGTTTGGCTTTCTAGAGACCAGAGCTAAACAGTTAGTTGTAAGAGCAGAAGTCAACTGTCAAAAGATAATTTTAAAGGCAGATTTTAAAGGTAAAGTACTTCTTACTAAGCTGCATTAGATCTTTAGACCAACAGTTCAGTTGCAGGAACTTGATGCTTCCACCACAAGTGGTTAAGTTGGGAGTTAGGGTTAGATGTAAATAGACTTTGCCCTGTGAAACCTTAAAGTTGCAGACTGGTTTTCATGCTTTTATTAGCCTTTGGAGGATAAGCCCATTAATCTTCCCTATGCCATTATTCAGCATGTCTTAAAATGAGCAAGAAAAAGCTGCCCAGAAATATAGCTGAATTATAACTGTTCACCTTTGAAATTATCTGCCTGTTTTATTTCATCAGAAAGAAGTGACTGGAAATGCTGCCTTTCAAGTCTATGCCATGAGAGCCCATATTTATTCCACTAGCTGGTGATGTAGACTTTCAAAAAATGTCCCTGTTTTTGTGACTTTATGCATAACCCTAGCAAATTATTCAGTTGAGCATTCATCAGTATTGTGGCACTCACTAATTGAGTTGACTGCATTGATACGAATGCCTAAAAGTTCACCTTCTAAGACCAGACATGGTGTTAGCAAGCACAGCTCCTAGAATTTGTATCTGGTCTCCCTTTTGAATGATTTGTATATGGAGGATGAAGTGCTTATATATTTATTGAAAATCCTTTATCTTATTTGAAATTATAATTATTTGGTAAGGGTTTGAGGGTTTTTTGTTGTTTTGTTTTTGTTTTGTTTGAGGGAGGGATGTTGATGAAGAGAAGCTGGGGTGGGTAGCTAACTTAGAAGCCCTGTTTAGTGACTGACAAGATGTCTTTATTTGTACATGATTCATATCCCTGTTTTACATTTGTTTTATCCAAATTCTTTAGGCATCTGGTATTTTCAGCCAAAACTTCAAGTACATACTGTGAGATTTATTTGTTGCAATACACTTAAATTTCAAGGGATAGTTTGGGGCTCAGAAGTTAGGATTTTTAAGTCAATATGTGCATTTCACGTAATAAAGCTGTTAATGGTGAGCAAAGTATTATATACTAACTAGATTTTTCCACATCTGTATAGTATATTCTATGTATTTTGTGGTATTGAGATTATAGAAAGTTTAGAGTGTCTGAAACCTGCATTTAATGTGTATTTTTAAACAAATTTATGGCAATTAAAATATTTGGAGAAAAGGGTATCACATTTCAATTTGTAAAGATCTTTTTAACTACTGTGTCATTAAATGCTTTGTATAATGCAAAACCATAACTGGAACAACTTAAGTTTAATAAATATCAAATAGATTTTTCTGTATTAAACTTTATAAATGCTGTGCTGTTTATACTTCTTTTTTTCCTCCTAATTTGGATTCTCATTTTCTATTTTTGCACTGGGTTCAGGAATCCAAGTCCTTTGAAAACGTGTTTTGGTGGGTATAATTTTTACCTTATCACAACTTATATCTGCTTCTTGAGTGGTCCAGTAGGATTATTGTATGATCCATGTGCATGAAAATCAAATTATCAAAATGATGTTTTACCAGAGTCTTCGCTTTCTTTCTGAGTTTGTCTTTAGAGTAGGAATTGTTCCAATGATAAATCCACAAGATTTTTGAGTTCCTTCCTGGGGATGATTCAGAGCATGGATGTATTTCTTTGAAGGGTAGTGAGTGCGTCGATACCAGAATTATTGACCATGGCTTTGTCACTGGAAAGATAAGTGAAAGACTAGTGCTACATACACAAGTTTTGAAATGACAGGCTTTTGCCTTTAAATTTTAACATTCTACCATATTATTCCTATTCTTTAGTGTATTATTGACCCCTTTCTCCAATTTTGCAATCTGAAAATTTTTCTAGTCTTTTACCATAAAATAATAGATTTAGTTTTCTATATTCCATATCCCAAAAGCTTGAATTACAGATGTCTCATTAAGATTTTTTAGAAATTTTAATTTTTCAAATTTTAACAATAATACATGCTTATAAAAATACACTCTTAAGTTCAAAAGTTTATATGTAATTTTCCACATGTCCATACTCTTAAGAATGGGGGTGTGTGTGGGGAAAATAGAGTGACTAAGTTAAAGTATGCATCTTGCCTTTAAATATTAAATAGTAAAACAACTTCACAGATAATTCCAGTAGTTATGCAGCTAATAATCAATATTCCATAGAACGGAGCATTGGAAGCAGCTGCTTTCTTCTCTTTTCTTACGTAAATATATTATTCCTGGGTCCCGTTGAGGGAACAGCGTCTTTTCCTAGGTGAGTAAAAAGATATGTTACAAGGCAGAGGCAGGGCTCTGACTATTCATACATAGATACATATGTATATATCTGGATAGACATACACACACACACACACACACACACACACACACACACACACTCACTCACTCACACAGAGATACATATGTATGTAAATAAAAACCTCTTTATTGTCTTGCCTAGTTTTGGAATCTCATAAAGTAGAAAGTAGAATTTGTCTTTCTAAAAAGTCCTGATCACCTGAATTGCTAAGCTGATAGTGAAAGAGAAGAAGCAAACTTTGGTCCTTGGACCCTTCTTAAGGTCTGCCAACCATCCCAGACTACAGTCTCAGTTTTGTCCCAGTCATGAAGAACCAAGAATATGATACATGGTCCCTTTCTCCTTGTCATCCCACAATCTAGGCTAGTTTCTCCAGATTATCCCTGTGACTTAAAAAACTTGGATCTCCTGAGCCTGACAGGCATTCTTTTCCCTCTGTGCCAGCTTTGGCAGCTAGATGGTGCAGTGGCTAGACTGTGGGGCCTGAGGAACTCAGGAAGACCTGAGTTCAAAATCAGCCTCAGACACTAGCTGTGTGAACCTGAGCAAGTCCGTTAATTTCCTGTTTTCTTATCTGTAAAATGGGGTTAATCATATCACCTACCAATTATGGTTGTGTAAGGCTTGCTTAGCACAGGGCCAACCACATACTACGTGCTGTACAAATGTTAGCCATTATTATTAGCTATTACTCTCTCTTCTCCTTTCCATTCCCCCCCCCACCAAACACACACATATACACACATAGCCTCAGAACTGTAGGTACCTGCATAGTCTTGTGATGCATTCGGAGTTATCACGACAAGATGCCCCAATAGGCCTGAGGGAGACACTTCGCCAGAAAGGGGTCATCCTTCTTAATCTTCTCTGCCCTGAGCTCTGCTGGGGTAAGGGAGATGACCCCACCTGAGGAATAGAGTGGAAGGTGACAATAATTATAGATGCTCTTTAAGTCATGTCTCCAGCATTTCTCACAATATCCCTGTGAGATTAGGACAAGAATAAGGAAAGCCTTTGTTTAGCCCAACCACAGAGGCATCTAGATGGCACAGTAGATGGTGTGCCAAGTCTAGGGTCAAGAAAACTTATCTTCCTGAGTCCAAATCTGACCTCAGACCAGCTTTGTGGCTCTGGGCACATCACTTAATCATTTGCACCCATTTCTTCATCTGTAAAATGAGCTAGAGAAGGAAAAGACAAAACAGTCTTTTCCAAGAAAATCCCAGATGAGGTCAGGAAGAGTCTGAAACAACTGAACAACAGCAAAAAGAACCTAGTCTTAGGGAGAAAGGTTTCTCTAAGAGGGAAGAGAGTGAGGGTAGAACAGACAAGTCATCTCTCAAGTGGACATAGGTCCACCTTCCCTCAGGAATCTTACCATCTGCCCACAAAGCCCAGAGTGCTGGGTAAGGGCTTACCCCTTCTCCTTACCTGTCTCAGGAGCAGCAGGCACACCATGAACAGGGCTAACAGCTTAAGGGGTCCCATAGCAGTGTGTAGGAAGCTGGAGATCTGACTGCTAACACAGACCTCTTGTCTTTTATAAGTTGAAATCAGCCCAGTGATTAATGACTGCGTGTTCCAGGGGGCAAAGTTTGGAGCAGAGATCAGGGAAACTTTAATAAGTTAATGTCTACTAGAGCAATCTGCTCAAGGTCTGCCCCTTAGGCTAATTCTGTTGGCTGACTCCTCAGTTGACCTTTGAAGTGGTTGTTAACTGGCCTAGTTTAGATTTTACCCACTTTAAGAAAAATTACATCTTCTTGACTCCCACCTTTTTTTCCTCTCTTGACATCCAAGTTAGGAACCTGATTGTAAGCAATTGATATCATCAATCAAAATGTTCCAGTAATTAGCTCTTAAAAATAACATTAATAGTCACATCTCTGTTTAGGGAACGACAATGTGTGTGTGTGTGTGTGTGTGTGTGTGTGTGTGTGTGTGT
>CM053769.1:414837509-414884541 GCA_028658325.1 Potorous gilbertii
TGCATGAAGGGTTTGGGAGTCTACCAAGCCACACAAGAATTTTGTGACGACAACCATTAAAATATCTGGGTAATTGGAAAGATAAAAAGTACATATGGTTGAACCAAGTTAATGAGAAGGACTGCTACTAAAATTTGGGGGTCAAGAAGTAGAGAAAATTATAACAAACTTCATCTGGAAGAACAAAAGTTTGAGTCTCCAAACTTCTCAAAAAGAAAAAATGGGAAGGAAGGGGACTCGACAGTACCGGATACTAACTTGTTCCACAATAATCATCAAAATTATTTTGTACTGGTTAAAAAACAGGATCACTGAATATATGAGAATCAAAAGGCCTGGCAAAAAACAGAACAGCATATATTCTGTAAACCCATAGACTTCAATTAGTAAGGATTCATTAATAACTACTAGGAAAACTGGAATGCTTTATGGTAGAAAAAGAGCAAGGGTTCTTAACCATTTTTGTAGCATAGATTCCCTTAGCAGTCTGGTGAAATCACTCAGAATAAAGTTTTTAAATGCATAAAATGAAATACATAGGATTACAAAGGAAATCCAATTGTATCAAACTAGTTGTCAAAATAACCATTTAAAAAAGTTAATGGACCTCAGGTTAAGAACATTTCACACTGTGTACCCCAACTAAGCTAAAAATGGATAGGTGGCCCAGATTTAGAAGGTCACATCATAAGAGGAGGAAGAAAGAAGTACCTTTCATAATTATGAGTAGGGGAAACCCTTCACCAAACAAATGGGACAAAGATGATAACCGGAAATAAGATGAAAAATTGTGATTAAACAAAATTGAAAAAGTTTTGCACAAAGGAAAGCAGTGCAGATCGAGTTAGAAGGCAGTCTTACCAGTTAGAAACAATTGGAGAAGGTTTCATTGGCAAAGATGTGGTATCCAAGATATAGAAGGAACTTTAAGATATGAAGAGCAAGAGGCATTTATAGATAAATGGCTAAATGATATAGCCAATTCTCAAAAGAAGAAAAGCTGTGTGTGTGTGTGTGATGGGGAAAGGGGAGGGATGTGTTCCAAATCACTGATAGATGAAATCTCAGACAGCTTTAAGTTTCAACATTACACACATTAGATTGGGACAAAGGAAAATGTTGAGGCTGTGGATGGAACAGTACAAAATGCAGAGCTCTGAATTGGTCTGCTCATTCTGGAAAGTAATTTGAAACTTTCCCCTCACAGTCACAAAACTATGTGCATATGTATGTATGTCTGTGTATATTGTGTATATATGTGCATATATGTATACATATATATATATATACACATGTGTATGTATACACACACATATAAACCCAACAATATCAGTAGTAGGCACATACCTCAAAGAGATAGAGTAAGAGAGAAAAGGACACTTAGGTACAAAAATATTCATAGCATGTTTTTGTAGTAAAAACAGGAATCTAAGGAAGCACTCATTAACTGGAGAATGACTGAACAAGTTCTACCACTATAAGAAATGGTGAAAAGGACACATTCAGAGAATTCTGTGATGTGTGCACTGATGTAGAGTGAAGTAAGCAGAATCAAAACAACTTATATATATAATCATTAAACTTTAAAAAAAAAACAACTTTGAAAGATCTAACAACTCTGATTAATGCAATGAGTAACCAGAATACAGAGGACCAATGATGAAGCATACATACCATCCATTAACAGAGGTAATAGAGTAGAAGTGTATAGTGAGACATTCGTTCTTGGACCAAATCTACGTGTGGATTTGTTTTGCTTGATTTTTTTTTCTTAATTGCTACAAAAGAGGATTGTAGGATTTCCCCACCCCACCTCCATGTTGGGGAAGAGTAGATTTAGTGATAAAGATGCCAAAAACAAAAGTAGATAAGAAAACGTCATTGCAGTTTTTCAGGGAAAATGGTCATGTGACCAGCAATAATAGAGAGTTAGACATTTTCCTAATTCCTCACAACCTTTCAAACATCTCTAAAATTGGAATTGTGCACCATGGAAATAGCAATTTCAGCTGTGTTCAATTGTCTTCACAATCTAAGACATCAAGAACCCAGACAAGGTAAAAATCTGATGAACAGAGAAAGCTGATAATCCATAAATCATAACCAGGTGCTTATCAGTATCATCCACACTATGCACTCAATGGTGGGGCTACCTAATATGTTCTTGGCAACCGAACTCCATCTCAAATATCCTGCCCCGCCCCCCCCATCTCCCACCTCATTCCTAAATGCTGTGTATAGATACCAAAACTGAAGAAATTGCCTGAGGCTTTGATAGAATGACAGTGATCTGTGCTGCTGGACCAGAGAACTGAGGAACGAGGGAACAGGAATAGGACACATGAGTGACTGTGTGGCAGATTACCAGCCTGGGGGAAAGTGCCTAGCATCCATCCAGGGTCATCCATCCAGAAGTCACTCATGGCAATGGCCAAGGCTGGTGAACCATGAGTTACCCAGCCTGGAAGCTGAAACTGAGATTCAGCCCTCAAGGACACTAACGTCAAAGGGGAAGGTGTAAAAAAAAAGTAAGCAATAAAGCAAAATTAGGAAAAAAAGATTGAAATGACCAAAGATGTTGGGAAGAAGAAAACCTTGAGCATAAGCAGATAAACCAACTGGTATTTATTAATATTAGAAGGCAATCTGACTTCCAGATCAAGGAAAATAGTTCAAGCATTTATAAATAAGTATTGCAAAAACAGGAAATTGACACCTGATGAGAGAATAGAATCATAGTAGGATGTGTCTGAATAATTTAAAACAGAAAAGAAATGTGAAAACAAAGTTTATTACCTATACCGCAGAAATAATTAGTAGAATAGAAAATTTGAATTGATCGTGGCCAATCTCACCAAAGAAACAAAAAAGAGGGTAACTGTTGGGAATGTAAATGCACCGAAGTGAAGCACAATCTGGAAGAAACGCAAGAAGCAATAATATTGAAAGTTATGTTTTCTTAACAAGGAAAGCCTATTCACCTTGAGGATAGACTGTATAAAAACAACTTAAGAATTTTAAGGCTCCCAGAAGAACATGAAATGTCAAAAACCCTGTACATCCTAATGCAAGATATAACTCAAGAAAACTGCCACTTTCAAACACAAAAAACAAAGCATTAATTCAAAGAGTTCTCAGATCTCAAAAAACAAAAGGAAACACCCTATGCTCCAAACTCTAAGACAGGTAATGGCTGAATTTAACAGTTCCACTGACCAACCAATTCTACAAGCAACCAGAATAAAGACTTTCAATATAGAGGAAAGGAAATTAGAATGAAACAAGACTATTCTGCACCAAAAAACAAAGAAGAGAATGGAATAATATGTTCCAAAGAGCAAAGGAGCTCAAGATGCAGCTCAGGGTGTCATACCTTTCAAATCTGAGTCAAACTGTGAATGAAAAAAAAGATAGATGTCCAATATTAAAAAGCCATTCAAAACATTTCTGGACAGAAAACTAGACCTGAAGGAATTATTTGTTTCTTGAACACTCTAGATAACAGAAATAGATAATAAGAAAGGTAAATAAACACAGTAATCTTTTTCCCTTTATCCAAATCATTGATAAAATGCTAAATAGCAGAGAACCAAACAAAAATCTTAGACACATTCCATTAAAAACTCCTTGAAGACCAGTAAATCAGTTCCAAAAACCAAAACCACCATTATTGACCTAGCCCATGTTTCTCCATCTTTTCTACAGGAATGACATATGACTTTGTCATAACTTTGCTAAAATCTAGGTAAACCAGAGCTACAGAATTTCCTTGAGCTACTAGTTTAAAAGTCTTGTCAAATAACGAATTAAGGTTAGTTTGATATTTTCAACACTCCATGAAATCATGCCAATATTTTGTGATCACTGCTTCCTTTTCTAAATGTTTACTCACCATCTCTTTAATAACATATCATGGAATTTGACCAGGAACTGAAGTCAAATATCTTAACTTATAGTTTTCAGATTTTATACTCTTCCTTGTTTTAAACTAAGAAAATAGTTCTTTTTTCCTTTTCCAGTCTTGTGGTATATTCTCCACTCTCATTCTCCCAATCATAACTGTCAGTTCTTTCTATACTATAGAATGTAGTTCATTTTGTCAGGTGACATGAGTTCACTGAGAGCAACTATGTACCACTCTCTTACTATCTCTTTACCTTTGGTTTCAGTTTCCTATCAGCTATTTTTATTTTGTCCTTTCAAATCCAAACATTCTCTTTATTGGCAAGAAAAAAAAAACAAATTAAAAGTTGAATAACTCCTTCTCTAGCTTTTCAGTTACCATTTCATCTAACTTGAGTTGCAGCAGCCCTAGTGCTGCTTTCTTCACCTTTACACATTTGCTTCTGCATACCAAAGGAGGAAGTCACACATCTTTGCTGAGTCCACTGTAAATTTATATAATCATAACTGAGCCTGTCCACTGTTGTATCCTTATCTTTTTGTGTTTCCCTAATTGGCTCTTTCCCATTCCCCTCACTACCTGTTCCAAACCTTTTCTCAAGACACCTACACCATCCTTTAACCACTCTTACCTGAGAACCTCATGAAATAACTTCACTGAAAAAACTGATGCCATATATAAATTTCCTTTCCTCCAAGTTACTCCAACATTAGTCCCCAGTCTCTTCTCCTTTGTTCTGATCTTGAAATAAGAGTTAGCTTTTCTACTTCTCTGCTTTTGTCCTTGATCTCATTTTCTGTCTCTTTCAACATTTTGCTCTTTCAGTCATTTTCTCTCCCTTTCTGTTTTTGTTGTTTCCCTCCGTTTCTTCATTTAACCCTTCTCATTCCCTTGCAACATGGCTTCCAACCTTATATTACTCAGGTAAAACTGCTCTTTCTCCAAAATTACCAATTATACCTTTGTAACCAGATTCCAGACTAATTTCTTCAAGAGTACAAGAAAGGACTTTAGATCCCTAACTGGGAATCCTGGAAGTTGTGATTATAGAGGGACAGTATTCCCTTCTACCCCTGAGAGACTGGTACTATCGTAAATAATTGAGATTTCCTTTTTATGTGGGACAAAGTAGACTTCAGTCATACTGGGAGTATTAAAATCGTTTATGATGGAGCTGAAAAAAGGGAAACTGAGCCAAGAATGAAGAATGTCTTATACTTTTTATAATTATTTTAAATGGAATTTCTGTCTTCCTGCTGGATTTTTTTTTTGTGATACACAGAATGCTAATGATTTGTGTGCTTGTGTGGATTTATTTTATTAAATTTTGCTGATTATTTTTAACTAATTTTTAATTGATTGTCTAGGGTCAGTTTCTAGGTTAGTAAACTATAGTCAAAGGGCCAGATTCAGTCCAATGTGCTAGGAATAGTTTTTGCATTTTAAAATATAATAAAAACTATTTTAAAATTTTAAAAAATACTAGGTTGTGGGTAATACAGAAAAATAATGAGGCAGCTCAGCAACTCAGTAACTGATAGAGCCTAGGCTTGAAGTCCAGAAGATAAGAATTAAATTCCACTTCAGACACTGACTGTGTGGACTTGGCCAAGTACTTAACTGCTGTTTGCCCTAATCCACTGGAAAAGGAAATGGCAAACCACTTTAGTTCTTTGCCAAAAAGACCCCATGGACAGTACAGTCCATGGTATCATGAAAATTTGGACACAACTCAACTGCAACAAGTACAAAAGCAGGTGAAGGACTGGACTTGGCCCCCCAGGCAATCCCTACTCTAAGGTTCTCTAAGTGAACTATCATATCATCTGCAAAAAAGGACCAATTCTGTTTCCTCTTTGCCTATGTTATGCCTCCATTTATGTTTTTATCTTTTTTTTATTGCTATCATTTCTATCACTATATTGAATAATATAATAATTGAATAATTATCTAATATAATTAATGATAATACAATATAATACTTGAATAATAATAGTAGTGAGAGTGAGTATCCTTATTTTAACCCTTATCTTATTAGAAAAGTCTTCAGTTAATCTTCATTAAAGGTAACGCTGGCTCTTGGCTTTAGATAGATACCGCTTATCATATTGAGGAAAAAAACCTTGCTATGCTTTTTATTGTTTTTAATAGGGATGGATGTTGTGCCTTTTCAAAAAGTTTTCTGCATTTATTGATATGGTCAGGTGATTTTTGCTATCAGTGTGATCAATTATAGTTTTACTAATATTGAATCAGTCTTGCATTCTTGGTATAAATCCATCAGGGTCATAGTGTATAAACTTTGTGATATATTACAACAGTCTCCTTGATTATATTCGATTTAAAATGTTGGTATTGATATTCATTAGGGATATTGTGCTATAGTTTTCTTCCTCTGTTTTGACTCTCCCTGGTTTCAGTATGACCATTTTTTATTATAGAAGAAATCTGGCAGGACCCCTTCTTTTCCTGCTTTTTAAAATAGTATATGTAATATTGGAATACATTATTCTTTAAATGTTTGAGAGCATTTGCAAATTCTCTGGTACTGAGTTGTTGTTGTTTTCCCTTTTGGGAACTTATTTATGGCTTCTTTTTCTAAAATTAAATTAAGCCCTCTATTTTGTGTTCTGTACACTTGAACATTTTATATTTTCATACATATTTATCTATTTCATGATGAAAGTTCAGTTTATTGGTACATAATTGGACAAAATAGTTTCAAATTATTTCTTTATTTTTTTGTTCATTATGAATTAATGTTTTTTTGGTTGTGAATCAATCTTTTCCATTTTGATAATGGCAATTTGATCTTTTTTTAAAAATCAAATTAGCTAATGGTTTGCTTACTGGGTTTTTTCCCTTAAACGATACCTCGTTTTATTTATTAAATTCAATTTTTTAAATCCTAAACTTTGTTAACCTCATTTTTTATTTTCAACCTTTCTATTTTGGTGTTAAACTGGGCAAATTTAAATTTGTTGGTTTTCTGGTTTCTTTTTGAGTTGCATACCCAGTTCGTTGATAGTTTTTTTTTTTTAATTACTGAAGGTGGTTAGAAATGTAAATTTCCCCTTAGTGACTGCTTTTATTGCATCCCCAAAATTTTGCTATATTATCTTTTTGTTATCTTTATCCTTAATGAAATTAATTATTGTTTCTATGATTTGTGCTTTGACCCACCTATTCTTTGGAGCCAGGCTTGTTATTTATAATTTTGCAACATTCACTATATTGTTTTATGATTATTATTTTGATTTTCATTGTGGTGATTGTTGTATATATTGTTTTCTTAACTCTATATACAGGAGAAATTAGAGATAATCTCAAAGGAAAAATACTAAGATTAAGTTGACTTCTTGCAAATCCTGATACTTAAAGGAAGGAGAAAGTATTCAGGAGGGGGAGATGAGGAGACAAAGTTCTAAGCGTGGAGGAGAGTCAGAGTGGGAGATGGAGTATCATTTTCTACAAACAGCAAGGAGGCCAGTGTCACTGGATCTCAAAGTACATGGAAGGAAGTAGTATGTAAGATGACCAGCAAGGCAGAAAGCAGGCAGACTATAAAGGGCTTTAATAATAATAGCTAACATGGTAACCTTACTCCATGTCTAACACTCTGCTAAGAACTTTATTATCTCATATGATTCTCACAACCCTGGAAGGTAGGTTCCCATTTTACAGAGGAGAAACTGAGGCAAAGATGAAGTGACTTGCCCAGGATCATACAACTAGTAAGGGTCTGGCTGGATTTGAACTCAGGTTTTCCTCACTCCAGGCCTGGTACTCTATCTACTGTACCACCTAGCTGCCTCTTGTTTAAAAACCAAATGGAAGATTTTAGCTTTTATCCTGGGATATTAGGGAGCCATCGGAATTTATTGAATGGAAATGGAGGATGCCATGGCCAAATTTGTGCTTTAGGAAGATCAGTTTGACAACTGAGTGGAGAATGGGCTGGAGTGGGGAGATACTTAAAGCAGGGAGACCAGCCCAGAGGTTTATTGCAATAGTCTAGGAATGAGGTGAAGAGGGTTGTGGTAGTGTTAGAGAAGAGAAGAAAGCATATGCGCAAGATGCTGCAAAAATATTTTGGGCAAGAATTTGACAACTTACTGAATATGAAAGAGAGAATGAGAAGTGGAGGAGGACAACCCAGGTTATGAGCTAGGTGACTAGGAAGATAGTAGTGCCCTCAACAGTGACTCAGAGGATGGTGATGCCCTCAACTCAGAGGATGGTGGTGCTCTCAACAGTAATAGGGAAGCTAAGAGGAAGGGGTGAGGTGGAGGGAGGGCAGCAATGAATTCGGTTTTGGAATTGTGAAATATGTCGTAAGATGTTGGTCTAAGCCTGATTTCTGCCAAACCGCTTTGTAGTTTTCCCAATAGATCTTATCAATAGGGAGTTATTTCCTAAATAATTTCTGTTTGGGATTTTATCAAACCTTGAGTTATGGAGCTTCATTATTTCCGATTCCCCTTTATCTAATCTGTTCCATTGACCTACTCAGTTTTTTAACCAATACTGAACAGTGTGGATGACTGAAATGACCAATTCTTGTTAATTCTACCTCTATAATATATCAGTCTCCTCACACAGCAACCACCCTAGGTCAGGTCCTTGGCACATCTTACCTGGACAATACTGGACAGCAGCCTCTTACTAGTTCCTAGTCTTTACTCTCTTTTATTTATCTTCCACATAGCTGCAAATTGATTTTCCATCTGATCATGTTGCTTCCCTGCTTAAGAAGTTGCAGTGGTTTCTTCTTGCCTCTAAGTTAAAATGCAAATATCTTTGCATGACTTTTATATCCTTCACAATTTGCCTTCTATGAAGGGATTCATCAGAGGGTAAAGACACGAGTAGAGATAATAGAACTCAGGGTTAAAAGCAGATTCTTTGAATTATTATGAGAGTTTTTAGGCTTACTGCACCTTGTTCCTTCACATACTCTGCATTCAGCCAAAATGGCCCCCAAATCCTTATCTTTTCACGGGCTCGCTTCCATTTTGTTATTGCTGGGTCTCCAGTTATCACCCATTTAAGTTAGAGAAAGGAAGAAGGAGGAGGAAGCAGAAGAAAAGGAGAAGGAAAATAGTACTTTAAGGTTTGCAAGTACTTTACCAATATTACTTAATTTGACCCTCACAACAACCCTGGGAGGTAGGTATTATTATTTATCCCTGTTTTCTAGCTGAGGAAACTGAGACATAGAGAGGTTAAATCGCTTGCCCAGTGTCACACAGCTAGTAAGGGTCTGAAGTAGGATTTGAACTCAGATCTCTCTGATTCCAGGTGCAGCATTCTATTCAGTATGTCACCTCAATGCCTATGGAATGGTGCAAGAAGTGGGAACTAGGAGATTCTGCTTGTGACCACACATCCTGGCTCTTTCCCCTTTTGATAGTTTTCCAGGTGTTGACCTGGAGGTTGATCATCCACTAGAGTCTTTGCATGAGGCCCAACTCTTCTTTCTCATTTGGGTGCTAGTTGAGCTCCAAACAGCTGGAGGGTGGGGTGACCATGAAGTACCAAACAGACCATTATTAGCCTGCATGTTTGTGTCGGCTGCTGCTGTGACTAAGACCAGCCGGAACTGAAGTCCAGATGCCATTATGAAGTTTCAAGCTGCTGGCCAAGATTGGGGGATGGGCAAGAGGGCACTTGCCAAGGCAAGTTCCAGAACGCTAGTGATGCCCCTACACCACAAAGGAATTATGATAGAAGCCAATCTAAAGAAGTTCTCTGCCAGTCAAATCTCTAAATCAGTTTGACAAGACATGTTTTAGGTCTGTGTTGGTGCTGGGGAAGACCCAAAGTCAGATAGGTCCTGCCCTCACAGAGCACCCAGGTTAATAACTAATCTTCTGCATTTACTTGATAGCTCAAATAGTCTTATAGTCATGAGAACTGGAACTCTAAGCCAACCTCTAAGTCGTAGCTCAATCCAACCTGGAGTCTGTTCTTTGTGATAGAATCCAGATTCTCCTTCTTATTCTCAAAGGTGCCAGTATGTCTCTCAGTGTTGCTGTCCACACAAGTACATTGCCAATAGATTTCCGTACATAGTAACATTTGCGCCAATAAGTGACCATCCTAATTACATACCTTCTCCCCTTCACCCTGTGACTGCCATAAAGCTGCTTGACTTAAAGCTGCAGAATTGCATTGTACATGTAATGATAATCTGCGTAAATTTTATATGTATAATAATTTACCTTTTATATGTTGGGTAAATGTTTGTGTAATAATTTCCCTTTTATATGTTGGGTAAATATTTGTGGGAATTATACTTACACAAATGAAATTATTATAAGTAGTAACATTTTTTTCATGTTTCATGACCGAATAAAAACTGTTTATCACTAAAAAACAAAAATAAGGAACCCTGAGAAGCAGGGAGGGAGAACAGACCTTTCTAATGACATCCTACCCTAATTTCAAGCCTCAGGTCCCACACATATAACATCCCTCCTCAGTGTTTCCTTCCTTCCTTCTCTGTGGAAGTAGTAAGGGTGGTTGAGAAGATCAATGAAAGGCAATGGAACTGAGCACTTCATGGGGAGCTCTTAACCAGACTCTTGTATGTTCTTTGTGCATGCACAGTATAGATTGTTTGTCCATGAATGAAGAGAGACCCCACAACTGGTGACACAGTTTTAGTAATTTTGAAGCATATTCTCAGTCCTGATCCTAACTCTGCAATTGAATTGAAGCTACTGAGAGTCCGTCTCACTCATTTATTCATTAATGAAGTGAGTCTGCTTTCTGCAGGTTGTAGAAAACCAGAAGATGAATCTACCTCTCCTGTGTGAGAGACGAGAGGTACAGAGTGAGACATACATTTTTAGAGATAGCCAATGTGTAGTTTGTCAATTGATTATAAGACAAAACTTTTTTGGGGGGGTGTAGACATTATATATTATTAAATATATATAGGATATGATATATATATATATATATATATATATATTATATATAGCAATTCCAAATAAAGAAAAAGTACCAGTGAAACATTATTTAAAATGCTTGGAAGACAACAGAAGGAAGTTCAGAGAGAGACACAGAGAAGCAGAACAGTTTTAAACTAACATTGAATTAATTATATACCTTTAAAAAGAAAACCAAGTTGTACACAATCAAGATTCATAGTTTCACATAAAGGGGGGAAATCATATAGTTGAAAAATACCTATTACTCAACCTATGTCACATAGTTCGTTGGGGAATTCATTTACTCAGTCTATTTCCACATATATTTTGAACAGGCATCATAAATGGATTATAAGTGGGACCAAGGAGGGACTAGGAGAAAAACAAACTGGGAAATTGCGTGCTTTCAATCATTCCAAGTGTCTACCTGAAACAACAAGATTATCTTTTTTAAGCCAATGTTCTCTCAGTGATGCTATATACCTGCAAATCGTGGAATATCCATGAACTTCAAAGAATAAGAATTGCAGATGTCCCAGATGGCAATGAAGTGATGCATGTTGGACCTAAGTAAGATGCAATGTATTTCAAACTTATGAAAAAGTGGCATAATTACTATCACATATGAAATGTATGATTATAATTGTATAGATAAACAGAGAAGTACAGCATGGAAATGAGACCAACAGGAAGACCTCTTATGCTTTGGCTAGATCCTCTCTGAAAGATTTATGGAAGGACACAAGACAAGAATTACACAAGATGAAGTGTGATGTGGATAGGTTATGATATACACAACCCTCTGCAGGGGACACACATACTGATGAAAGCATGGGTCAATTGAAGTATTCCAGGCTGTCAATACAGTTGTAAGATTTTAATGCACGAGCATTTCCAAGGATCAGTGATTTCATCAGTATTAGTGCTTCTCCCGCCAACATAGATCACGTCTATAACTCAGTAGACAATATAATGACTAGCCATGGCTAAAAATTCGTTTGCTGGTCTTAGGCTGGTCCTCAATCAACAGTCTATTAGGTATTAATGGGGACATCTTTTGGACTAGGCTGGACCAAATGACCTGTGAGTTCCCTACCAACCCTAAAATTCTGTAATTCTGTAGGAATAGGTTAATTAGAGGAGCTCATCTGCTGGATTGTGACTCTTTTCCTGGAACTGAGCATGAACTGTGCCCCCTTTCCATGGGTGGACCCTTTGCTAAAAAGCATACGCACCCAAAAGTTTCTGGTTTGTCTCTGTTCACACCCCTAATAACTGGGACTATGCTAAAAATGACTGTGACTGATGTATGTAAGGAGGATTTTGTTTTTCCTTCTTAGAGTTTAGTTTTTCAGGATCCATGGTCATGGCCATTTCTAGTTTCTAGGTATTAGATATAACTAGATTTTTTAAAAAAATTTTAAATTATTTTATTTGTTTTCAGTTTTCTATAGTCACTTCCATATATCTTAGACTTTTCCCGCTTCCTTCTTCTTCCCCTCTCCCTTCCCATGACCTCCCCAAGACAGCATGCAATCTTATATAGGTTCTACACATACATTCCTATTAAATATATTTTCACCTTAGTCATGTTGCAAAGAAGAATTAAAATGAATGTGAGAAACCATAAAACAAAACATAGCACAAGAGAAAATGGTCTGCTTCATTCTGTGATCCAATTCCATAGTTCTTTCTTTGGATGTGGAAAGTGTTTTGCCTCAAGAGTCCATTGGGAATTTTTTAGGTCCTTGCATTGCTGTGAAGGACTAAATCTACCAGAAAAATTCCTCACACTGTGGTTGTTGCTGTGTACAAACTTCTGGTTCTGCTTCTTTCACTCAGCATTAGCATCCTTCCAGGTGTCTCTGAAGTCTTCCTGTTCATCATTTCTTATAGCACAATAGTATTCCATTACACTCATATACCACAACTTGTTCAGCCATTCCCCAATTGATGGACATCCCCTTGATTTCCAGTTCTTGGCCACTACATAGAGTGCTGCTACAAATATTTTTGTACATGTGGGACCCTTTCCCATTTTTATTATCTCTTTGGGATACAGTCCTAGAAGCAATATTTCTGGGTCAAAGGGTATGCACATTTTTGTAGCCCTTTGGGCATAGGTCCAAATTGCTCTCCAGAATGGTTGAATCAGCTCACAGCTCCACCAGCAATGAATTAGTGTTCCAACTCTTCCACATGTTCTCCAATATTTATCACAAGGTGCCTTTTTTTGTCTTTTGCCTTGTAAAACAAGTGGGAACTGGTCAGTGAGTGGGGCACCCAAGGGGTATATGACAGTTTAATGCTGTGTGTACCTTGATTGGCCCCCATAAAGGCTTGGAGGAATCTGTGTTTGCCTCAATTGGTCCCCATTGAAATTTGAGGGGATTTAAGGCAGTGCACAAGCTGACTGAACCCCATTGAGACAGAGGGGTAGTTGACCCCCTTCACACTGGCCCCTGCAAGAAAGGTAATTAGGGAATGCTGTAGGAGCTGGTGTTCCTGTTATCAGAAAGCGCTCTTGAGAAGACTAGACTAGAATAAAGTAACCTCTCCAAAGCTGTCTTCCTGTCCTTTCTGTCTGACCAGATCAAGAATGAACCTATTAGAGGCTGGAATCCAAAAACCTCCAGTGCTTCCTATTTGTGAAACAACTGAGCAGGAAGAAATTGAAAAACAGAATCAGTCTCTGCTAATATTCTCTCTTCCCATCTATTAGGCATATTGGGAGCATTTGTCTGAGCATCCCTCAGAGTTCCATCAGGGTAGAACGAGGATATATCTTCCCTCTCCCCTGCAGAATCAATGATCCCTGCTTTCACATGGAAGCAAGAACAAGCATGTGCTTATTATCTTACTAATTTGAGACTGGGCACTATGACCCTGGCTTCCTCTTCTGTTTTGTACAGAAGTTTTGTACATGTGAGCAAATAGTAATCCTGAAAAGGGTATAAAATAGCCTTTATAATGACCTTGTGGTTGGAGAGGTCCAGGGCCCAGGTGCTAGCTACTTAGCAGGAGATAATCCCTGAAACAGTTTTATGAAGGAGATGATCACTTCCAGGAGAAAAAGCCCAAGCTGTGCTTTGCCTTGCTAGTAGATACGTACCTGGAATGTTTGTATTCCACAATGTTTCATTCCACAAAATGTTTCATGTTTTAAGCATCAAACTCCTGGGAGAACATCATAAGAATCAAGGAATATGCTTTCATGTTTTAAGAATTTATCAGTGGGTGCTTATGAGTCTTCTGTATTTTAATTATTTCATTTGTGTTGGAGGAAATAAAGAACTGTCCCATACCCTACATTATTTGTACCTTTCTAGAAAGACCCTAATCACCCCTTTCAGAAATTAGACATGAACCAAACCTAAGCTAATTTAAGACATTTCCCCAGAGTTCTATGCTAGGGCAAGGGAATAAGGAGTCAAAGAGAATGAGATAAACCCAAATCCCTGCCATGGAGCCAAGCTTCTGTGAATCCAATCTAAGTCCAGAGCTGGGACCCTAGTGGGAGAGGGTCTCCCACTCCCTGAGTCATGAGTCATTATATTGTGACCCTTCAATCTCTCAGTTCAACTCACTTTTGATCACAAAACTTTTATTTCTCGTTTGCTTGTGTCCAACTCTTCATGACCCCATTTGGGGTTTTCTTGGCAAAGAAACTGGAGTGATTTGTCATTTGCTTCTCCAACTCATTTTACAGATGAGGAAACTCAGGTAAACAGGGTTAAGGGACTTGCCCAGGGTCACACAGCTAATAAGTGTCTGAGGATGGATTAGAACTCATGAAGATGAGTCTTCCTGACTTCAGGCCCAGCTATCCACCGCTGTACCCCGGTACCACCTCGCTGCCCATTTTATTTCTTAGCTTGTATCAAACCAGAATGGCTATGATGGGTAGTCTCAGGACTCTCCTTCAGACCAAAAAGGAAGTTAAAAATATAGAAACCTGGGGTAAGAAAACTTCAATCTCCCTTCATCATACAAATTATGACAACTAACTTGATTGGAAGGACTGAAAAGAGTCATGACTTTTAGTCCATTTTCCCCCAGAAACAAATCAGAATCTGATCTTTCTCTACAGTAATAATAGGACATATGACCATTCTAAAGAGAAGGTGCAAATGGGCACATGGACCTCACAATAAGAGATTACAAACCAGTCTGGTTATTCTATATGAATCCCATAGAAATCAGTGAATAGGGCAATGTGGGTCTGGCTGCAAGGGATTTGGAGGAGGGGAGAATAGAGGGAGGTAGCTATTCTGTTGTTCTTCGTTGTTCTGAAATGAATGTGTGGTTTGAAGGTTACCCAGTTGCTCTTTGCAGAAGCCATAAGACTGCCTTCCCAGGGAGGGATAGAGGAGTTCATCCACAGAAATGGCAATGCTCTAAGTAGGTAGTCATGCTCTCCCTCTGCTCATTGGCCACATGCCTTAGGGCAGCTGGGCCTTTCCAGCCACCCTTCAGTAGAGCCCTCCTCTATGTGTTGTCTCCTTTAATTAGAATTTGAGCTCCTCTCAAGCAGGATGTCTCTCTCTTTTTAATATTTGTATCTTCAGCACTTACTGTGGTGCTTGTCTCATAGTTAATGCTTAATAGATGCTTTCTGATTCATTTATTCATTCTCTATTAATAGGCACATCCCCAAAAGGCTTTTTACACGCTTGATTCTCCCTAAACATCTGCAGTGAGATTTAGAGCCCTTGTCCCTTTTCCTGTGATCAGCTGCCCCTTATCTCTGTGGTGATGGAGTTCACGTGTCTGAGCAGCAGGGGCCACATGAAACTGCCAAGGACAAGGTCAGTCACTGCTGAAACATGGGGAGCAGAGGAAGGGGTAGGTGATCTCCATTATAACAGAAAGACTGGGTAGCTCTCCAGAGAGGCTAAAAATGATTAGACTACTTTTAGGATCAGGGTGCTATGTAACCCACCCCCCCCCACACACACACACACACACTCCCACTCCCCAACATGCTCCCTCTGACTTCAGCACCCCCATTAGACTGCTAAAACTGAGCAAAAAAAAAAAAACAACAAAACAGCTCAGCTCTAGGGTATGTATATTTGGCAGTAAATGCCGCTGTCTGTAGAAAGATAAAAATAGACAGTTCCCATACCCTATGTCGAGATTCTTTGGCAACTCAGTAAATACTGGACAAGTACACAAATCCGATTAGATAAGCAAGGGGTCTGATAACATGATGTACAGGAAGGAATGGGGAATTGGCAGTAATTCTTGTCTGTGGGCCTACTATGTCAAGATATTTGGTTGAACTGGAAATGGGGTGTCCAAAGAGGGACTGCCAGGGAGCTCCCTCATTTCACATTGAGGGATTCTTTTTCTCATGTTTTCCTGACTGTCTCCCCTTCCCCTCTTTATTCCCAGTGACATCAAACTGGCCATCTGAATTAAGCTGAGAAACAATGTCATGATACATCTGAAGAGGGGCCCAGAGAGCACAGGCAGGCCCTGGGCTTTGGAGGTTTTCCTTCCCTGTCTGTAATTGGGCTTTGGCAAAAGAGCACCCTTTAAGTGACATTAGTAGAGGAGTTCATTTCCCAGATTCATGGTTCAGCCTAGCTGCCACCTCTTTCCATAATGTATTCTTAATTGTTAAAGATCTTTCCCTCCTCAAGTTATGGTGCATTTACTCATCTGTGCACATTGCACAGGTAGGGTAGAAACTGTTCCATTTTGACATATTTTGGTAGATAAGTGGCCTTGGAGTTAAGAATTGGGTTCAAGTCCTATTTCTAACACAAACTGTGTGACGGCCTAATCACTTAACTTTTCTTGCTAGGAAGTTCTAAGATTGTAATTTAAGGAAGAGTTGCTGATCTATATTAATTATGGTTAGTATTTCCAAAGTGGAATTTCCCCTCTACCCATGAAATCAAGTACTAAGCAAACAAAACCATTTCCAGCATCTACCACAGTACTGTGTAGTAAGTACCCATAAATGTTGGAATGAAATCTCACTATCTCTCTGGGATTCTAGACTCAGGTGAGTCATTGGACAGAATATTTCAAGAAAATACTGTCAACCTCAGGACCCATCTTGTAGGAGCAGTTTTCAAATGAAAAACTTGAGTGTTTTTAAATTTAGAGTGAAATCTGTGTAGGAAAAACACTTATAGACTTAACCCTGCCCCCCAAAAAAACCCTTCCATTTTATGATTCACACCAGATTAGCTCCCACACTAAGAATAGTGATTTATCTAGTTCCCCGATAATTCACAATTATTATACAAGTGGGAAGAAACCTGAGAGATCACTTAATCTGGTGAAAATCTATGCAGAATCCCCTTTTCTCCCTGACAGATGGTTATAAAGACCTCCAACGAAGAGGAACTTTTGAGATACCGCTGGGTGACTCATTTGGAACAGTTCTATCACTAAGTTTTTCCTTTCTTAAAAAAAAGTGCCTAGTTAAGTTTCAGATACCGTATGATCTTGTACTGTCATCATTTGCATACATGTTACTGTCCTTAGTTGTTTATTTATGAGGGAGGAAATGTCTTCTGCTTTTTCTTTCTTTTTTGTATGACCTACCTCACAGTAAATGCTCAAGGAATCTTGGGTAAATGAGTGAAGAAATGAACAAATAAGTCTATAGAAAGAAAGGAGGAAGGAAGGAAGAAAATAAGAAGGAAAAAAGGAATGAAGGAATGAAGAAATTTTCTTTATAACAAACCTGTGCTGGTTAGGTTTGGGATTTCAAGGAACATAGATAAAACCTCACCCTAAGTTGGGGGTTAATTGAATCTTATACAAACTGTGGAAGTGTCCGTGACCCTCCTGGGCAGCTTTTCTCCATCCTCTCCTAAGTTTCCTTGCCATTTCCCCTCTTTTCTTCCTGTCGTGCAATTCCTCAGTGATGTTCTTTACTCTTCCTCTGAATTCCAGTTTGGTTACGTGTTGTCGCCTTCTCATACCCACTATGTCTCTCACCATTGTGTTCCTTATCTCAAGGCCATGTGGCAGCACCACTAAAATGTATGAATTGAAAAGATGGACTTTTATTTTTATGTGGAAACTTAGAGACAGTAGAAGAGGCTTTCCTAAACTCATCAGATCCCCTTTTCTTCTCCTGTTCAACTCTGGGCCCAGCTCATCCATCTGTAATATCTGTCCCAGATGTATATGCCATTGAACATGACTAAGGTTCTCTATACAAATATAAGTTGCAATCTAGGTAATAGATGGATAGGTCAAGCTGCTTAGTACTTGATTTCATGGGTAGAGGGGAAGTTCCACTTTGGAAATACCAACCATAATTAATGTAGATCAGCAACTCTTCCATAAATTACAATTTAGAACTTAATAGCAAACTGAAAAGTTAAGTGACGAGGCCAATGTCACACAGTTTGTATTAGAAATAGGACTTGAACCCAATTCTTAACTCCAAAGCCACTTCTCTACCAAAATATGCCAAAATGGAACAGTTCCTACCCTACCTGTGCAACATGTTCACTCAGATATTTTATACTATCTAGTTATTTTAAGTGGTCTAAAACAATATTGAATAATATAGATGACACACAGTGTGATCTACCTATTTTTCTCTTTTCAGTAAATCTATTTTAGCTTTAACTTTGAAATCATGGTTACTACGCTGCTTTTTATATAATAAATTATATTCCTGACCTTTATTTTATGTTTGTATGTATCCTTCATTTTTATAGCATTTCCTGAAAGCAAGATATTGTTGAATTCAAATTTCTAATCTATCAGTTTCCATTTTATAGGTAAATTCATTCCATTCATATTCTAAGCTATAATTACTTGTATGTTTTTCTCCTTCCTATTTTTCCTCATTGTTCTTCTCACCCTATTCTTATCCCGCCTCATTCTTCTGCCTTATTTCCACCCTGAACCTTGCCCTTCTATTCCTTTATCTACCCTTTCAGGAATCCTTCCCATATTCTCACCCCCAACCCTATCCTATTGACCTCTTATTTATTTCTGAATATGGAAGATTTTATATAGCCTTCTAGATATGTACATTGTTCTCTTTTTAACCCATTTCTGATGAAAGTACGGTTTTAGTACTACCTGCCCTCCCTGCTATTTGCTTCTTCTCTGTCCTTTCTAACCCTTTTTTGCTCATTTGTATGAGATAATTACTCTTTTTATTCTCTCCCTATATGGTTTCTTAGAATCGCCTAATCATGCTCAGCTCAGCCCAAGACCTTTCTTTCAAACTACTCAAATAAAAATGACAGTCATAAAAGAAACATTTTCCTATGTAAGAAGTAAACAAATAGATCTATTAAGTCCCTTATAATTTGTCCTTAATGTTTATATTTCTCCTGGATGTTATGTCAAAATTTCTCCTAAGTTCTGCTGTTTTTGTCACAAAAACTGGAAAGTCTTTCTGTTCTTTTATATTTCTGTCCATTTATAAAATTCAGGATTATACTTTACTTTGCTGGCTCAGTTACTGTTGGTGTAATCTTAGCTGTTTTTCTCCATGGAATATACTGTATTTCACTGCATAATCATTGCAGACTTTATGCCATTTTTTTTTTTGCAGAAAAAATGAGGTGTAGCCATTATGTGAAGCTTTAAATTTTTTAAAAAATCATTTATTACTAAGCTGCCTTTTGTGCAAGATTAGAATGCATGGAATACTACTCGTAAACATGAGTTAAAATTGAATACTGACAGTGTTCATGCACTGAGAATTCTAGGCTCACTGCTTGCAAGATGTGAAAGACAAATGCACATCCATATGCCACTGGTGAATACAATGCTTCTCTGTTTACCTTTTAAGCATCATGATGAATAGAATTATACCATTCAAGAGTTACATGATGAAAGGTAATAAAAACAATTTTTGGACTGAAAAAACAGGGTGCAACAATAATGTGATGACAACAGTTACGCAGTGAAATATGGTAGTATTCTAAGACCTAAGATCCTTTAACATAGTAGCTGCTACATCTTGTGTTATTCTTATTGTAGTTCCACAATATTTAAATTGGTTTTTTTGTTGTTGTTTTTGGTATTTTCTCCTTAATCTGGGGGCTTTAAAACTTGGCTATGATCTTCCTTTATGTTTTACTCCTGGGATCTCTGTCAGGTAGTGGTCAGTGGATTTCTTTTCTATTTCTGCTTTGCTTTCATGCTCTAGAACTTCAGGGCAATTTTCCTTGATAAATTTCTTGTAATAGTGTGTTGAGATTCTTTTTTTATCATAATTGTCAGGCAGTCCAACTATTCTTATATTATTTCTCCTTGATCTGCACACCAAATCAGTTGTTTTTCTTATGAGATGTTTCACATTCTCTTCAATTTTTTTATTCTTTTGATTTTATTTCATTATTTCTTGGTTTCTTAGAATATCATTAGCTTCCCTTTGCTCAATTCTAGTTTTCAAGGAACTATTTTCTTCCTTAAGTTTTTGGTTTTCTATTGCATTTTGGTTGACTTCCTTTTCAAAATGTTCTTGATTTTCTTGGATTGTTCTTTTTTTTTTCCATTTTTTTCCCTCAGTTTTTCTTATTTGATTTTTAGAGTCCTTTTTAAGTTCTTCTAAGAAATATTTTTGTGCTTGGGACTATTTGATGTTTTTCATCAAAAAAGGAGTGGCTTTTTTAGCTCCATTATCTTCCTCTGAATATGAACCCAGATCTTCTCCATCCCCATAGTAACTATCTATGATTGGATTCTTTCTCCTTTGCTTGCTCTTTTTTTTTTTTTTTTGGTTTTGTTTTATTTTTAGCAGCTATTGGCGTGATGAGGTTCTATTCCTGAGGTATGGTGAATAATGCCCCAAGCCTCAGCATTTTCTTAATGCTATTTTTTGAGGTCTATTCCAGGGCTCAACCTCACACTCTCTTCTCCACTACTAAGTCATGGCTAGAACCTTTGGTCTCTCTGTTCCGCAAATGATCTTACTCCCTACAGTCCCTCTGGTGACTGCAAAATACAACTGTTTTCTGTACCCCAGAACAAAAACAGGGACTCTGCTCTTCTGCAAGTGCCCACATTAGCAGGGTCCCGTCCCCTCTGCAACTGCACTCACCAGATTTGTGCTAACTCCTTGTCCCCCACAGCAACAGCCATGGCCCAGGATGAATCTGGTCAGCACAGCTGTACTTGGTGTCCTTTGACAGCAAAAGATCCTTCAATTTTCTCCTCCTCAGCAGTCAGACCCCCCGACTCTATCCATGATATGAAAGTTTGCAAAGTTGAGGTTGCTTCCCTGTCCCAGCTGCCCCCAGGGCTTGTTGTTTATTGATTCTGCAGAGTTGGCCTAGGGATGTTTGTATTTCTCTCAGGGGAAGCTCTGCCCTTGGAAGTCAAGTCTTTCCTGGGGTCTTCTTAGGTTATTTCAGGAGAACTACTGCTTTACTCTGACTTTTGTTTATTTCTGCTGCTTTACATTCCTTCTGAGCCAGTGTTCTGTCTTTTTTTGTGGAGGAAATTTGAAGAGCCAAAGTTTTATGACTTACCCTGTCATCTTCCTCACTGACCACTCTTAAGGGCATGGGTGGCCCAGTTTAGCGCCTTCCCACCAATCACCAGTTATGCAAAAGATCATCATAAACAGTATTGGTGAGTAAACCCATTTAGCCAAGCAAAACAGCAAACAGAAATTAGATAAGCTCTATGTATTAGAATATACCAGAGAATACACATGAGTAAATGAGTTCTTTTTTAATTAAATTATTTTATTTGTTTTCAGTGTTTGATAATCACTTCCATATATCTTAGATTTTTTTCCCCTTCCTCATTCCTTGCTCCCTTCCCACTCCCTCCATGAGATGGCATACAATTTTATATAGGTTCTACATGTACTTTCCTATTAAATACATGTTGCATAGGAGAATTAAAATGAATGAGAGAAACCATAAAATAAACTAAAACAAACCATAATACAAAAGAAAATGGTCTGTTTTTATCTGTGATCCAATTCCATAATTCTTTCTCTGGATGTGGAAGGCATTTTGCCTCAAGAGTCCATTGGAAATTTTTTCATTTCAATGAAGTACAAGCTCTGAAACCCCAATAAAAAAAAATTGGTGTTTAGCCCATATCTCCTTATAATGTACTAAACAACAGGATGAGAAAATGTTTCTAAGGCTTTGTTGAAATCTTGGTAAATTAAGTTGTTTCCCTAATCGGTCTTTCCTGAACTGTCAATGAAAAGAAAAGAAACAGAAAGATTAGTCTAGTATGACCTGCTTTTGGTGAAACCATGGCTGGCTCTTAGGGGATTCCGGCTTTCCTTTTAGATATTCACAAGTTACCCCTATAACAACATATTTTTAGAATTTTGCTAGGAATTAAGGTCAAGTCCATTGGCCTATGGTTCACTCATTCCTTTCTTCCTTTTTTTATTCAATTAATGTTTATTGAATGAGTAAATGAATGAATGAATGAAAATACACATCAAAGTTCAAAATGATAAAGGATTCCTTAAATTATATTCTTATTGCTTTATATTTTGCTTGAGCCACATGAGCTATCATTTTGAGACTGGAAATTCATGCTTTTGACTTGTATTATAATACCCTATGTATTGGCATTTTCCAGTATGGCTGTCAGTAGATCACTGTTCTATTTTGTTCTTTCTCTAATTCATTGCTGTGAGAAGGACTTTATGTAGAATGTTTCTGGTGGCTTTTTGGTTATGAAAAGTAAAAGCTTGTGAAGCACATCACTTAAAATACAATATCAATATAAATCTAAAGTGGGAGGTGGAGCCAAGATGGCGGAGTAGAAAGACACATACTCTAGCTTTTTCCCCACAGCCCATAAAATACCTGTAAAGAATGACCCTCAACAAATTCTAGAGCAGCAGAAGTCTCAGAACGATGGAGTGGAAGAGACTTCCAGTCCAGGGTGACCTGGAAGGCCGATGGGAAAGGTCTATCACACCAGATGCAGAGCAGAACGCAGCGTAGCCCAGCCTTGGCCTTGCAGTGCCAGGAGGAGCAGGGCCAGAGTAGGCCTCAAGGGTACAATCCCTAGCAGCAGCACAGATCCCTCAACCCACAGGCTCCAAAGGTCAGTGAGAGGGCTTTTTCAGCTGACTGAGAAGGGAGCAGGGTCCCCCCCATAGCTCTGGCCCCAGGCGGCAGCAGTAGAGGCTGCAGTGGACAATGGCTCCCACAGCAGGCAGCAGCCAGCATCCATTGTAGGAGTTCTCATTGGAAAGCCCCTAGGGAAATTGAGCAGCTGATCTGAACCTCAGCCTCTGAGTGCTGGCATGGTAGAACTGGAGGCAAGGTGGTTATGGAGAGGAAATTCTACTACTCTCAGATTCTAGGCACAAAAATTTTCTGGTTGCTCCCAGACCAGTGTGCAGGCTTGATTGTACCACCTTGAAGGAACAGAGATCTTATGAGGCCCCAGACTATACCTTACTCTTGACAAAGAACCCAAAAGTCAAGTACCTGGTTGGGACAATGCCCAAAAAGGGGGAAAAAAATAAGACTGTAGAAGATTACTTTCTTGGTGAACAGGTATTTTTTCCCATCCTTTCAGATGAGTAAGAACAATGGTTACCATCAGGGAAAGACATAAAAGTCAAGGCTTCTGCATCGAAAACCTCCAAAATAAATATGCAGTGGTCCCAGGCCATGGAAGAGTTCAAAAAGGATTTTGAAAATCAAGTAAGAGAGGTGGAGGAAAACAGGAAAAGAAATGAGAGAGATGCAAGAAAATCATCAAAAGCGGGTCAACACCTTGCTAAAGGAGACCCAAAAAAATGGTGAAGAAAGTAACACCTTTAAAAACAGGTTAACTTAATTGGCAAAAGAGGTTCAAAAAGTCAGTGAGGAAAGAATGCTTTAAAAAGCAGAATTAGCCAAATGGAAAAGGAGGTTCAAAAGCTCACTGAAGAAAATAGTTCTTTAAAAATTAGAATAGAACAGAAGGAGGCTAATAACTTTATGAGAAACCAGGAAATCACAAAACAAAACCATAAGAATGAAAAAATGGAAGATAATATGAGTGAAGTATCTCATTGGAAAAACAACTGACCTGAAGAATAGATCCAGGAGAGACAATTTAAAAATTATGGGACTGCCTGAAAGCCATGATCAAAAAAAGAGCCTAGAAATCATCTTTCATGAAATTATCCAGGAAAACTTCCCTGATATTCTAGAACCAGAGGGCAAAATAAATATTGAAAGAATCCACTGATCACCTCCTGAAAGAGACCTGAAAAGAGAAACTCCTAGAAATATTGTGGCCAAATTTCAGAGTTCTCAGGTGAAGGAGAAAAATATTGCAAGCAGCTAGAAAGAAACAATTCAAGTATTGTGGAAATACAATCAGGATGACACAAGATGTAAAAGCTTCTACATCAAGGGATCGAAGGGCTTGGAATAGGATATTCCAGAAGTCATAGGAACTAGGATTAAAAGCAAGAATCCCTTACCCAGCAAAACTGAGTATAATACTTCAAGGGAAAAATGGTCATTCAATGATATAGAGGACTTTCAAACATTCTTGATGAAATGAATAAAAAATCTGACTTTCAAACACAAGGATCAAGAGAAACATGAAAAGGTAAACAGGAAAGAGAAATCATAAGTGACTTTCTAAAACGGAACTGTTTACATTCCTACATGGAAAGATGATATTTGTAACTCTTGAGACTTTTCTCAGTATTTGGATAGGTGGAGGGATTACACACACACACACACACACACACACACACACAGAGCACAGGTTGAGTTGATTCAGAAGGGATGATATCTATAAAAAAATAAAATTAAGGAGTGAGAGAGGAATATATTAGGAGGAGAAAGGGAAAAATGGAATGGGGGCAAATTATCACTCATAAAAGAGATAAGAAATTTTTTTTCAATGGAGGAGAAAAGGGAGGAAGTGAGAGGAAAAGTGAAGCTTACTCTCTTCCCCTACAGATTAAGGAGGGAATAACATGTTCACTAAATTTGGTATGAAAATCTGTCTTATACTACAGGAAAGTAGGGGAGAAGGGGACAAGTGGGATGAGGGGGATGATAGAAGGGAAGGCAAGTGGGGGAAGGGAGTAACTAGAAGTAAACACTTTTGGGGAGGGACAAGGTCAAATGAGAGAAAAGAATAAAGGGGAAACGGAAGAATGGAGGGAAATATAATTAGTCTTACACAACATGACTATTATGAAAGTCTTTTTGCAAAATGACACATATATAGCCTGTATTGAATTGCTTGCCTTCTCAGTGGGGATGTGTGGGGAGGGAAGAAGGGAGAGAAGTTGGAATTCAAAGTATTAGAAATGAATGTTGAGAATTGTTATTGCATATAACTGGGAAATAAGAAATACAGGTAATGGGGTATAGAAATCTATCTACCCTACAAGAAAAGTGAGAAGATGGGGATAAGGGAAGGGTGGGGTGTGATAGAAGGGAGGGTACATTGAAGGAAGGGGTAATCAGTTGTAAGCCATAACCTAAACTATAAGTAAATTTTTTTATGGAAAAAGATGAGATAAAGAATGTGAGAACAGGGAGCCTACCTTTCTCTCCTCCTTAGAGTCCAAACCACATACAGAGCAGAAAGCGGGATCAGCACTTCAGCTCCTGTGAACCCAGCCGAGGTTCCTCAAGATTAGATCTATACCCAATCAGTAGAGTGTATTGGAAAGATGCTTTAACCTCTATCCAGGAGATCTGGGCTCTATCCCTAGCTTGCCACTAACTTGATGTTTGATATTAGGCATATCACTTCCAAACCCTGGGACTCATCTTCCTTATCCACAAAATAAGAATTGGGGACTATATCATCATTAAATTGTGTCTTTTGGATTTAAGATTCTATGAAGTCCCTTTGCAAAGGAAGAAAACAATGTTTATAGTAAAATTGGCTATGAGGTTTGGTAAACGGTGTCTTTTAACCACTTAAAATGTCTTTCTGTTTATTAGGTGATAACAGTGAATGAAAATGGAAAAAATAAAATAGACCTAGCATGTGATTGAAAACTTTATTTTTTTCCCCATAAGAAGGAGAGGATTAATGAAATATGAAAACCCCAGAAATGGAAAAACTTTTCCAAGGAAAACTTAATCAAAGGTCAAAATGTATTTGCTTTTCAGTAACAAGAATTAGCATAGAGCACTGGAACCTGAACACGTTTCACAGGGTCAGATAATGTTTGTAAAATTAGAAAGCAGAATCACTGTAGAAGGGAGACAGCACCCTGACATGCAGGAATGGAAGAAGGGATAAAGCTTTTCCCAGAGTGGCAGTAGGGTGAGTGGGAATACTAAGATATGAGAGCCCCACCCAAACAGACTTTCCTGTTCCATGTCTAGATCATTCATGAACTAACTGTTAGTTAGTTTTTTTTCTAAGTTTGTGGATTTCCAAAATTGTGACTGTCTAAGAACTACTTGGGCACAATTTCTTTTTTTAAAATTTTAATTATTATAACATTTTAAAAATTCAGAATTCCAAAATCTCTCCCTTCCTCCAAGCCCTTCCCAACCCAAAAGGCAAGCAGTATGATGCCCATTACACATGTGAAGTCATGCAAAACATATTTCCATATTAGACGTTGAAAAAAAAAGGAAGAAAAATAAAGTGAAAATGCTTTCATCTGCACTCAGAATTCATTAGTTCTCTTTCTGGAACTGGATAACATTCTTTGTCATGAGTCCTTTGGAATTGTAGTGGATTATTTTATTGATCAGGGTAGTTGGTAATCACAACTGATTATCTTTATAATATTGTTTTTACTGTCTAAATTGTTTTCCTGGTTCTGCTTCACTTAACTTCATATCAGTTCAGATAAGCCTTGCTAAGTTTTTCTGAAACCATCCCCTTCATCAATTCCTGTTGCACAACAGTATGCCATCTTAATCATATATCACAACTTGTACAGTCATTCCCCATTTGATAGGTATCCCCTCAATGTCCAGTTCTTTGTTGGGCACCAGTTGTGTCTCCGAATAGGAGGAAAGCACCAAATACTTTTACCCAATTTCAAGTTCAGCCTGATATCTTGAGAGAATGCTCAGTGTACTTCTATTATATATGATGATAATTCTCCCAGAAGCAGGGTCCTCAGTCCTTTCTACCTAGAGGATTGCATTAAAGCAGTCTAGGTATGCTTCTAAGGACTGGGGCTCAGTGACCAGTTACAAGTAATTTTGGTAGCATGACATCATAACATCCCCTAAGAGTCCTAAGTGATCAAGACACAGGAGTCAATCACTACAGTAATCTACGGTTTGATAAGCCCAAAGACTCCAGCTTCTGGGATAAGAATTCACCATTTGACAAAAATTACTGGGAAAACTGGAAAATAGCATAGCAGAAATTAGACATAGACCAACATTTTATACTGTATACCAACATAAGGTCAAAATGGGTCAAAATGATTTAGATATGAAAGGAGATACTATAAGCAAATAAGGAGAGCAAGACATAGTTTACCTGTCAGATCTATGGAGAATGAAAGAATTTATGACCAAATAAGAGATATAGAAGATTATGAAATGAAAAATGAATAATTTTTATTACATTATATTAATTTTTTTTCACAAGCAAAGTCAATGTAGCCAAGATTGGAAGGGAATCAGAAAGCTGGGAAACAATTTTTATAGCCAGTGTCTCTGATAAAGGCCTCATTTTAAAAATATATAGAGAACTGAGTCAAATTTAAAAGAATACAAGTCATTCCTCAGTTGAGAAATGGTCAAAGGATAGGAACAGGTAGTTTTCAGATGAAGAAATTAAAGCTATCTCTAGTCTTAGGAAAAATGCTCTAAATCACTATTTATGAAAGAAATGCAAATCAGAACAATTTTGAGGTACCACATCATATCTAACGTTAGCTAACATGATAAAAAAGGAAAATGATAAATGTTGGAGAAGATATGGGAAAATTGGAATATTAATGCATTGTTGGTTGAGTTGTGAACTGATCAACCATTCTGCAGAGTAATTTGGAACTACATATATTTTATAGCTCCAAAGAACAATAAAACTGTCCATACCCTTTGATCCAACAATACCACCATTAGTTCTATATCCCAAAGCGATCATAAAAAAGGGAAAAGCACTCACATGTACAAAAATATTTCTAGCAGCTATTTTTGTGGTAGCACAGAATTGGAAATTGAGGGGATGCCCATCAACTGGGAATGGCTGAACAAGTTGTGGAATATGGTGGTATATGAATGTAATACAGTAATGCTACTACATTACTATTGTTCCATAAGTAATCATAAGCAGATAGATTTCAGAAAAACCTGAAAAGACTTACATGAACTGATGCTGAGTGAAGTGAACAGAACCAGGAGAACATTGTACATAGTGTACAATTACAGCATTGTACAATGAACATTCTTGATAGACTTAGCTCTTCTTAACAATGCAATGACCTAAGACAGTTCCAAAAGACTCACGATGAAAAATGCTATCCACATCCAGAGAAAGAACTATGGAATCTGAATGGAGATCAAAGCATACTATTTTCTCTTTTTTGTTTTTGCTTTTTCTTTCTCGTGGTTTTCCCCTTTGGTTCTGATTCTTTCTTTACAACATGACTAATGTAGAAATATGTTTAATATGATTGTATATGTGTAGCCTATGTCAGATTGCATGTCATCTGGGGAGGGAAAGGGGAAGGAGAGGAAACATTTAGAACTCTAAATCTTGTAAAAATGAATGTTGCAAATTGAAAGTTAATGCCATTCCCAAACTCATAGGCACAAAAATGTTTCTGAGTTCAGAGGGAATTCAGAGCTAGTCAAACATAGTTGTTGACAAAGCTGTTGCCTGATTGCTCTTGAAATTTAGCCAGATGGACCGGTATGGGAATCAGGAGTCCTAGATTCTAATTCCAGCTCTGATATTAAATGATTGTGTAACCGTGTGCAGTCACTTCAGTTCTCTGGGTCTTCTATAAAATGAAGTGCTATACTCAGATGATCTCTTATGGCTCCATCAAGTTCTAAAGTTATATGATTCTATGGCAATGTAGAAGACACAGAAAAGCCTCTTTCCCTTCTTCATGATAACTTGCAGACCATTGGTGGATCTATGAATTGGTTCATTCATTCTGGAAAACAATTTGGAATTATGCAAAAAAAAAAAAAAAAGATACAGTGTTCATACCTTTAATGCATTTCTCTGAGAACTGCCTGTTCTTATCTTTTGATTACTTAGCTATTGGGGCACAAAATGTACATTTGCCTAAGAGAGTGCTTTAAGGAGAACTCACACAGGGCAAGTATTCAAATGGTGGTCAGAAGAAGCGATAGAAGGATACTTTCAAGGTCTCTCTGAAGAACTTTGGAACTGATTGTGTGACATGGGAGACACTGGCACAGGACTACCCGGCATGGTGCACCCTCATTGGAGAAGATGGTGTGTTTTACGAGCAAAGGAGAATTAAAGTAACTCAAAAGAAATGTGAGATGCAGAAATTTAGAGAATTCACTCAAAATGTTCACATGGACTATTTGTATGTGACTTGTGGTAGGGCATTCTGAGCATATATTGATCCGATCAGCCACGGGCAGACACTGTAACTTGGCTCTAACATAGTGATGTCATTTTGGTCCTCCTCAAAAACAAAGGGCAACAACCCAATCCAATTTACATCCACTTTTATTATATAATGGATATTATACATTTAACATAAAAATTTGGTTTAGTTTTTCCAAATTGTTTCCCTTCTGATTCAAACTGCATTTTTTGCTTGTGTAAAAGCCTTTCATGTAAACAGAATTGTTCATTTCTCTTTTATGACCATCCCGCTCCCTTGTGTAGGTAAGGTTCTCCACCTTATAGTTGTGAATGATAAATCCTTTCTTTCTCCTTTCTTCTCCTTTTTTCTTTCTTTATTCTCAAATTTTTAAAAGATAAGACTTTTAATTCTTAGGCCAGGTATCTATTTGTAGGTTATTGGAATATGGCATGAAGTAGTGGTCTAAACCTAATATTTACCAGATGACTTTCCAATTTTCCCAGCAATTTTTATCCTTACTTCAGTAATTAATGTTCCCTGGGTTTATTGAATACTATACTACTATGCTCAGTTGCTTCTAGCCCTTGTTTATCTAATGTATTCCATTCCCCAATCTCCCTATTCTTCTTTTAACTAGTACCAATTTGTTATATTAAATACTGCCTTGCAGTATGATTTGAGATCTGGTACTCTTGGGCTTCTTTCACTTCTACTTGTTTCTAATATTTCCCTTGAAATCTGTGAATTTTTGCTTCAATTAATTTTTTATAAAAGAAGTTTACTTCTTCTTTGCTAATGCATATTCCCTGAATTTCTAGAATTATATTAAATAATAGTGTTGATAGCAGGTATCCTTCCTTTACTCCTGATCTTAGTACAGAAAGGTTGCTAATGTTTTACTATTGTGGATAAATGCTAGTTCTTAGTGCCTAATATCTTCTGTTTATCATTTGGAGGAAGCACCATTGTATTCCTGTGCTTTCACCCTGATGTCACTGGTCCTCTTTAAGAGCAAAGGATGAATAGGAGACCCTTGACTGGAGAACAAGGTTATACTGATCAAAAACCCAGTCAGATCCAAAGTTTTCTCACAATTATACATCTCAAGCAACCCATATGTCATATCTGGTGCTGTACTGGTCAATCAGTTTCTGTTTCCTTGTTCCTTAGATTGAATATAGACACTTGGAGGGGAGTTGGGACACCCTTCTTTCTCATTTCAGGGAACTGGCCTAAAAGGCCCAAGGTCTCCCAGTGCATCCTGGGACATCACCAGTCATCCTGATGAATATCTGGTCACTGGATCCAGATGGCTGTGGAGGAGCAGTGAGGCTGGTGACCTGCACAGCCCTCCCTCCCTCAAAACAAAGTCAAGTGCAAGTCATGTCATCATTCCTCTGATGGCCTGGTCTTCTTCAGCAGCCAAGGACGAATACAATCCCAATTTGGAAAGTCCCTAATCTTACCTCCAGTTAGAAATCAGATTACCTAATCTTGAATCCTAGATTATGTCCTTTTAGTTGTTTTCCTTAAATTCATAAAAATCTGTCTCCTCCTACATTTGGGGTCCAACGCCAAGTTGAGAAGGCCTGGTTTCAATTTGTAATGCAATTGGCATGCATTGCTTAATAAATTGATATGCCTGGAAGCTCAAACCTTTCTTTCCTCAGTTATTTCAGCTATCACACTGCCAAATGGAACCACCCTACGCCAGTGCCATACAATCCTATTCCATGACCTGACCTTTCTCCATCAATCAACCCTTCTTTCTTGTGCATCTTCTATCCCTCCCTCTCAGCCCTCAAATATTGCTCTCTCCCTTATCCCCAACAATTCTTTTCTTGATCCTGCCACTTCTTAACATTTTTATCTTTCTTCTCTTTCTTTCGTTGTCAGGTTCTCTAGAAAAGAGGTACTCTTCTTTGCCCTCTTTCCTCCCTGCTTTTTCTCCCTTGATAATCTCATTCACTCCCTATTATCATCCTTGTGCAGATGACTCTCAAATCTGTATTTCCACCTCCAATCCTGCATTTCCAATTGCCTCTTGGCTGTATCAAATATTCAGCATGTCTAAAATTGTACTTATCATAAATCTGAAATTTGCTCTTTTCCCTAATTTTATATTTTTGTTGATAGCAACACTATCAGGCTTATGCCCTTTAACTATTCTTGACAGTTCCCTTTCCTAAATTCAATCACTTGACAATTCTTCTTACAATAGTCTTTCAATTCCTGCTAAATGTTGCTGGAAGGGGTCACATAGCTGTGCCTAAGTCCTTTACATTCCAATTACATGGGCCTATTCTCTTTTCCCTGTATACAGTGCACCTCCCACCTCCATGCCTTTGCATACTGTCCCATATGGCTGATTCCCCCTTGAATCCATTATTTGTGCACTAATTATCCTTCATCTTACATTGCAAGCTGCTTGAGACAAGACCTGTATCATCTCTACTTTTCTGTCTCTAGTACTGAAAGTGCAAATAGAAGGCACTTCATGTTTTTTGAATAAATGGTTTGAGGGTTATACCTAAGTTCTCCAAACTTCTCTAAACTTTGACTATACCAAGTATATCCCCCACCTGGGGCTACTTTGTCAGAGGTATTTACTAGAAAGAAAAGCAAAAAGATTTGGGGCCCTGACCTAAAGAACCTTCTTTAGTCACTGAGTTGAGATGATCAATGTGAACCTTCCAGCTGTTTTCAGTCTTGTATCAGGCGGTAATTCATGCAACTCCACAGAGGGGTAGGGCCTTCTAAAAAAGAGCTTCAGGACAGCTCAGACCTTTTCTGGATTGTATTCTGAGCTATTTGGCTTCTGCATAGATGAGCATTTAGGAGGTATCTGTTCTCTTCAGGGGGTTCAATTCTGGAAAAATGTCCTTTTTTACTAAAATGATCAATGTACTAACAGCTAAGGAAACATCAGTCACTTGTCATCCATGAACAAAATAGCAACACTTTGAAGCACAGGGATTACTGATTTTGTAAAGGACAAGTCAGAATGACCTTTGTGAAACAGCACATATAAATTCAACATGTACCAATCATGTTGGGCACATGCACACATCACACAGCCTGCATTATCTTTCAAATTCAGCTTGAGGGGTCAGGCATCTTATCTTTCTAGATCCTAGAAAACAAGGGGGAAAACAGTACAAATCATTTCAAACCTACTTGAACTAGGTAAAGTCTTTGGCAATTTGCAAACTTTCTTTATATACTGGCTCCTTTTCAACTGCTTACAAAGATGCCCACATCTCAAACGATAGACAAATTTGTGAATCATTGGCATAGGGGTCCATAGTCCAGGGAGTACATAAAGCCAAGAAAGGGAGGTACAGGAGGTGGGAGTAGGGCGAGGGAAAGGTTTTACAGTTAAGGGATGGGAGGAGAATGAAAACCCAGTAACCAAAGAGTAAAATTAGGACAGTGGTCAAAGGGGTCAGATTTTGCATAATAGGAAGGAAGGATGAGGACAGAAAAGTTCCACTGAGTTTAGCAATTAGGAGGATAGTGGTTACCGTAGAGAATAGTTTCACAAGAGTGATGTGAGTAATGGCCATCAGATTATAGGGAACTGGGCAAAAAAGGAGTTGGAAGTGGTTAAACAATGCACTTACCTTATTTAATTCAGCAAAGGAATTAGAGTTCTAGTATGGCATTTGTGGCTACGGATAAAACAAATAATATAGTAGTTTTCTGTTTCCCAGATAGCCAAAGTGTTCTACTACGGCAAAATTGTGAAACCAATCTGGCACCTTTTAAGCAGAATTTCCCCCTCTCCTGATGACCCTTGCTTCCAAGGTAAATAGTGCTCTCATGATACCTTACGGCAGGCTAGAATCTCTACTCTGGTGTCTTTCATTCCTGGCCAGTATCCTGTGCTCTGATCCCTTTGTTTAAAACCTTCTTCTCCAGCTAGTTATTAACAAGAGGACATGGTGGCTTTATTTTCATATCAGGATGTTTCTGGCTTTTTTGCTTAATTGTATATATATATATTACCCTTCATGGTACCACCACTTCACCACCAAAACAGTCATTTCATACACAATTTGCCATTAGCATCTGCTTTTTCTCTGCCAGAGATAAATTTTGATTTGAGACCACCTTCTGCATTTCTCTCTTTTGGATAAACACTCAACTATAATTTCTTTATATTAATTCAACTTAAGGATACCTGTTAGGGTGGGTGAAATTAAAAACAAGAGTTGGATTTGGTTCATTGGCTCATTATCCTCTTTTATGTATTCATACCATGACTCAACTCCAATAGAACTAAAAGAGTTGGAACCAAGCAACCTGAGAATTAAAAGAGCCAAGAGTACTAGTAGCTTTTTCAGGACCAAACAGCTTAATTATTAGCAAGTGTGTAGAAAGTAAATGTGCCATAGGAATTGCAGTATTTGATGGGAAGACTAGATCAAACAGAAGCTCACTGGTACCCTAACTACAAAACTCAAGATAGAGGAGGAAATGCACTCTACAACGAGTGTGTTGAATTTATGGGGTAAAGTGGCTACCCAAATTTACTTTCATTCGAAAATATCTGAGTTATTTTGTGGTGTCCCCGCAATGTAAGTAGTCAATAAGAAGACAGAGTAAAAATTAACCTTTGGAGAGAGTTAAAACCAACCTCCATACCTTTACTCTATTCCGTGTCTAGAGTGTTCTGGGAAACAATTCTCTCCTCTTCCTTTAACCTCTTGAAGGCTTACCATTTTTCTAAAAATGTGACCTCTTTCAGGAAGCCTTACTTGCACGTTTGGGGCAGCTAGGTGGTGCAGCGGATAGAGCACCAGTGCAGCAGTCAAGGACCTGAGTTCAAATCTCAGCTCAGACACTTGACATTCACTAGCTGTGTTACCTTGGGCAAGTCACTTAACCCCAACTGCCTCATCCTGGGTCATTCTGATGAATATCTGATCACTGGATTCAGATGGCTCTGGAGAAGTGAGGCTCGTGACCTGCACAACCCTCCCTCCTCACTCAAATCAAAGTGCAAGTCATGTCATCATTTCTTTGATGGCACGTGAAGGATATTCTTCAGGCAATGAAGGATGAACACACTTGCACCTCCATAAAAAATGACCTTTCCTTGATTCTTGAATAGCCCTTCGTACATATCTTAATGTTTTTATGAATTCTATTTTGCGCTGTAATTCTGTATATTTATCATATTGTCAATTTGTATATTTCATATTTCCCTTACAGGATTGTAAAGCTCTATGAGAATAACTATACCTTAATTGCATTTTTATCTTCTTCATCACCTAATTTAATAAGTACCTGATAAATGGCCAGTGAATGGATGGAAAATCTTTAAACTATAATGCAAATTTATAATTTATGAGGTTTTTCAAAGTGTTTTTCTCACATCAATCAAATTCTATATGCATTTTCTCATGAAGAAAAGATGCCCAAGTCTCATCTACTCTTAAAAATCTTTTACTTGATTCTATTGCCCCCTTAAGATATTATCACAGTTCTTTTAACATCCAAATTCCTTGAAAAAACTATCTACACTCACTTCCACTTTTCATCTCCTATTGACTTATCAATACCTTATGATCTGGCTTCCAATCTTATCATACAATTGAAAGTGTTCTTTCCACGGTTACCAAGTCTCCTAATTGCCTAATTGCATTCTCCCAGTTACCAAAGTTCACAACCAGAGTCATCCTCAGCTCCCTCTTTCTCATATCTCATAGATCACGTGTCAGGTCTTGTTGATTTGACCTTCATGTTATGTTGTACCCACCCATCCTCGTCTCTCCTCATTTGATTGCCAGCCTGGTTCAGACTTCAACCAACCTCTTGCCTGAACTGTAAGGCAACAACCTCTCAACCAGTTTTCTTGCCTGTATTCTCTAATTCATCCTTCTCACAGCAGCATTAATATTCCTGAACACAAGTCTGATCATGTCACTTCCCGGCAAAAAAAAAAAAAATGCTATAGACTCCTCTGGGGTTCTAGGATAAAATGCAAAGCCCATTGTTTGGCTTTTATAGCTCTCCACTATCTGGCTAAAATCTCCTTTTGAGTTCATTGCAAATTATTCTACATTCAAGTTCCATGGGTTTACTTTTTTTTCTCTGTACACAATGCATCTCTACCTCCATGCCTTTGCTTACTGTCCCACATGGCTGGAAGGCACTCCCTCCCTGCCTCTGATGGAATCCTGGGCCTTTTTTAAGGTTTCCTATAAGGCAAGCCCATTCTAATCCTCACTTTCCATCCCTCAGTTGCTACTACCGACACCCAGGAATCACTAGTAGATATTTTGTATTTAATTTTCTGCTAATTCTCCTTTGAGAGTAAGGCCTATTTGTAAATGTTCCTGAATGACTAGTATTTGTAAAGGTGTCTGTTAGCATGTTAGAGACCTCCCAGGTGAGGGTTCTGGAATACTGGACCCAATTTTTTTTATTTCAAAAATAAAAAACCAGAAGGAAAACACCACACTATAACAGTTTGTAAATGTGAAGTTTACTACATCTTCAGACTATCTTTATACACTCCTCTTCTATTGGTGCCCCAAGTCACAGGGAACCAAGACTGCTGCACTTTCCTCTGGGATGCTTATTTATCTTCTTCAAAGTCAGCTGGCTTCTTCCTCTTTGATTTCTCAAACTCCTGGGTTCCCCACGTATAGAGGAAGTAGAAGGCTATAAATGCTTTAAGAACCAAAATTAAGGAAAAGTAGTAAGTACACACAACAGACCACAGCAGACTAGGTCTTTTACTATGCTAAAGTAGCAGGGAGTGATTACCTTCACCTGTGACTGTCACGGCCACCACCCATTCCTAGATCTAAAAGATATTATGGAAGGTTACAGCAAATCCATTTTACAGGGACTTAAAATACTTGCCATTGTCCAGCCCTGGCTACTTGTGATCCCACTTAGGGTTTTCTTGGTAAACATGCTGGAGTGGTTTGTCATTTTCTCTTCCAGCTCATTTTACAAGGTGAAGTGATTTTCCCAGGTCACACAGCCAGATGGTCTGAGGCCAGATCTGAACCCCCAGTCCCAGCACTCTGCCACCAAGCTGCCTGAGCTAAAACAGGCATATGCCCAACATGGACTTAGGTTTTGCAAAATACTAATGGATATCAAATTACATGCCTTCTCAAAGAGGAGGGAGGGAATTTGGAACTCAGAATTTTTAAAAAATATTAAAAAATCTTGCATGTAATTGGGAAATATTTAACAAAACAAAATATATATTCTAAAAAAATAGCAACTAAGCATCACTATCCTAAGCTAGGATCAAAAGTACCCTTCCTAGGCCTGTTTTCATACAAATTCACCCACTCCCAACCCCATTTCAAAGTAAGTAGTTTCAAAACCTGGGTTCAAACCTAGGGTTTACCATTTATCAGCAGGTAATTATGGGAACATTATTTCATCCCTGAGAGCCTTATCCGTACAGTGGGGAGATCTACCAACGTCACAGGGTTGCTGCGTAAGCCATCCATCCCTACATAGATGTCGGCTATCACCGCTCTCGGTGCACCTTGAAGGAGACACTTAGGTTGACTTTAGCGTTTCCTGCACGTTGAATACAAGCCTTTTCTGGCTGTAATTTTATAGACTATAAAGAAGCGGAGGAAAACCAGGATTTTAGGGTTCTAATCACCACGCCATCCACTGAACCGGGGGCTCCTGCGTCTATTTCAGCCTCTGGTCCCTGCCTCTTCTTTTGGGGTCCTTGGGGTACACTCCGACCCTCGCTCCCCAGGGGTCACTACATTTCAGCCTTCCCGGTTTACCTCCAAGTCAAGCCTGGGAAGTGGGGGCATGTCGATCGGGGGTGGTCACGGGAGGCGGGGGCACTGGGGGGCCTGGACCCTGGAGGACGCCCCGACACTCCCGCCCCAAAGGCCAGGCCCGGGCTGCACTTACGGGGGGCGACCCGCAGAATGGAGTCCTGCGTCCTGCGGAACACGTTCGGGATGCCCTTGGTGAAGTAGTTGGGGAAGGCCCTCTGCTCGAACGGGGACAGGCTGTAGGAGATGATGTGCCTCACCCGGATCAGGTTCCCGAACTCGCGGCCCATCTTGGCGGCGTCCTGGGGCCCTGGAGGAGCAGACACACAGTGACCGGTGCGGGCCGAGGCCGCGGACGGACGGCCGGGCCCGGCTCCGAGGGGCGCCTGAAGGACCCCGCCCCGCACCCCCGGCCCCGTCCGGGTAACCCCCCAGCAGCCTCACCGGCTTCGGGACGCTTCGCCCTCCAAAAACTGCGGGTCGTGCCCCCGGACCTTTACATTTCCGGGGCAAGCCAGCGGGTTGGATACGACAACTTCCGGGAGAGACCATGTTGCTGTCCTCGCGGGGGGAAGAGAATACCTCTCCCCTCTCTGGGGAGAAGTGCAGAGACCCAACGGAGACTCGGGAGTCGGGCGGAGAGAGGGACCCGGCCTCCGAATGGAGCCCGCCCCTGGTAGGTGGGGATGCCTGTGATTGGCTGAGCTGACTGCTCACGTGAGAGCGGGGCCGCCTCCTCCTGGGGCTGCCCTCTTCTCTGGTAACTGGCAGATCTAGCCGCGTCCCGGCTTCTGGAGCCTTCTCCCTAATGCCAGGAAATTAAAAAACGTTTTCTGTATCATTCATTCATTCAGTCACTCCATTCAGACATTCCCTCATTTATTCGTTTCATTTACTCACTCATTCACTCATTCATTCATTCATTCACTCATTCACTCACTCATTCACTCGCTCACTCGCTCACTCATTCACTCATTCATTCATTCACTCATTCACTCACTCATTCATTCATTCACTCACTCATTCACTCACTCATTCATTCATTCACTCACTCATTCACTCACTCATTCACTCGCTCACTCGCTCACTCATTCACTCATTCATTCATTCACTCATTCACTCACTCCATTCATTCACTCACTCACTCACTCACTCACTCATGGCCACACAGCTAGTAAATGGCCCACTTTGAACTGAAGAATACGTCTTTCCCAGTTCGGGCTCTGCGCTCTATTCACTACGGCGCCACCTAGAGGAACTTACATGCTATTGTTGAGGGAGACCTCAACAGAAATAAATAAATACGAAATAGGTACAAAGCAAAGGAAAAGAGGGAGGGGGACGGAAGCTGCATAATGTAATGGAAAGAATTCCAGCTTTGGATTTTTCTGTCTCTGATCCCTATCTTAGGCACTAGCTGTGTGACCCACAGTTCCTTTACCTCCTCTGGTCTCAGTTTCTTTATCTCTAAGATCAAAAAGTAGACCTGGATGAGCTCTAAGGTTCCTCTACTTTTCCATCTAGGGAAGACAGCACTTTCACTGAGTCTGGAAGGAAAGGAGGAGGGAGAGTGTTGTACTAAGGAGAGGAATCTTGTGGATTCCATCCTCCCAATATCCCTATGACTCCCGTCCACTTCCAGGGCTATAGAGAGGGAAAGAGAATTATTAAGCATTTGTTATATTCTACGGTAGCAGCTGGTACAATGGATAGATCCTGGGCCTGGAGTCAAGAAGACCTGAGTTCAAATCCAACCTCAGACACTCACCCTAGGCAAATCAGTTAACCTTTTTTGCCTCAGTTTTTTCATCTGTAAAATGAGCTGGAGAAGAACATGGCCAATCACTCCTGTATCTTTGCCAAAAAAACCTCAAAAGAGGTCACTGAAAATAACTGAACTATGTTCTGGGGGGGAGGGGGAGAAAGGAACTTGAGGCCTGGAAACCATATGTGGCCTTCTAGGTCCTCAAGTGTGGCCCTTTGACTTTTAGTCATGTGACCTCAAGGTCACAGGGCCCCCACTCCTGTCTAAGCAACGACCTAAGTGAGGAGGAAAAGGAGGAGCATACAGATACAAGCAAACAATACAGCTTTCATTAACGGGTACTAGGAAGGGGTAGGGTGTGGAACTCATAGTGGGAGAGAATGGTGAGAAACCTGCTTCAAAGTGTTGAGGGTTCCTGGGACCTGTCAACATAAAATAAAAGTCCCCTGTCAGAATTGGAGGAACCCAGTGGTGGAGTGCAGATGGTTAGAGAAGAGATGGCTGAGAAGTGTCTGGGTCCTCCCTGCCAAACCCCCTCAGAAATAGAAAAATGAACTTCACCTACAATCGGTGCCTGGGGACCCAAAGGGTACAGTCCAAATTTACAGTAGAATGGAGATGGTTGAAGAGTAGGGCCATGGTTCAGAGAGTGTCAGGCAGTGGTATAGAGGGCTGGACTTCAGCAAAAGTCTAATAACTACTGACCCATATGCCTAGTTCCCATGTGTCAACTGGACCAGAACTGGCCTCTAACCTGTGAGTGGCAGGAGCTGAAACAGAGCAGGCTAGAGAAAGGAAAGTCAGGACACAAACAGAAGTTTAAGAAATTTCAGAGTAAGGAAAACAACACTTGCAGACAGAAGTCCTCCCTCCTAATAAGCAGGGCTTAAGGCTGGGGCCACTTATATACATTCAAAGGGTTGACCCACAACATAATTATTCTTAGATCTTGAGATAGTTCTCATGGTTAGCATTTCTTGGGACAAAAGTTCTTGGGTCCCTGGGAGAACAATCATTTTTTCAAGTCTTAACGGTTGTGGCCACCTGATGGGGCACAAAACCAGAGTTCTGTGACAAGAACAGGAGTGCAATGCCTGTTAGTGACAAGGAGCATGGACTGTGAACATGTGATGGATAGCTCTGGGAAATAAGGGGAGCTAAGATCCTTACCAAACACCTGATGCTGGTCCAAGTAATATACTTTGCCAGAGGGTGAGATCATTCCAGGGCACAAAGGATTATTGTTATGTCAAACTTAGGACCCAGCCTGCTTACTGGGCTTTAGCTCTGGAAAAATAGGATATTTCCAAAATATTTGACATATGGAATGCTATTTTTTTTGTGAGAATATTCCACACACACATCAAGGCTAGCTTTTCCAAACAATATTCCACAGAAGATCATATCTTTAAAATTACATCATTGAATATAGGAACCCTTGGTGCTGCTTTCCCCCCTCCCTATGAATAAGTTGGATTGGAGGACTGGGAGGGACTGACTACCCGCCCCAGATCTAAGGAACTCTTGGAATCCAAACTCCTAAAACTACTTCTGAGTTTTCACCTGTAACTAATCAGCAAGGCAGTCTGTGGTAACTCTCTCTGGACCTTGAGCCATGCACCAAGCCTTAAGTGCCCAAGAATCTTTTTTTTTTTAACTTTCATATTTTCTATTATGCTGTTAAACAATGAAAATGAGCAGTTCCATGTAAAGAGCAGAAGACAAAGAAGGTATTGTATATGAAGCCATGAATGTCCATTTCATACTACTTGCTTTTTTAAAAAAAGTATAATAAATTGCACATATTACTTTAAAACCTGTACTGTTTGTTTCCTTCTGAACTTCCTTCTGTTGTATTCTGTGTATTTTAATTTTTCAAGTAACAGGTATTTTTAATTAATCTGTCCTCACATCTCCTCTTCCCTAATTGAGCAAATATTTTAAGATCCCTCAATATATGTCTATATGATCCAGCAAAACAAATTCTCACATTAGCAGTTCTCAAAAATAGATGTCTCTCTGCATAGATGCTTCATTTCTCTTTCAGGGAGTCAGTAGCATGTTTCATTTTCATTCTTTCAGACTCATAGTTTGTGATTGTGTTGATCAGAGTTCTAAAGTCCTTCAAAGTTGTTTTTATCTATAATGTTATTATTGGATAAGTTGTTCTCTTAGTCTTTCTCATTTTGCTGTGGATCAATTCATAAAGATTTTCTTGGTTTCCTGTGAAACTATTCATTTAGTTATTTCTTATGTTACAATAATATTCCCTTATAGTCACATACCAAGTTTGTTAAGCCATTCCCCAATACCTTTAGTTAGTGATAAATATTTGTGTGTGTGTGTGTGTGTGTGTGTGTGTGTGTGTGTGTACATAACTTCCTTTTTATCTTTCTTTGGTTTCCTCGATTTATAAATCTAGCAATAGTATATTTGGGTGAAAGGGTATGCATAGATTAGTAAATTTCTGGACATAGATCCAAATTACTTTCCAGAATGGTGAGACCAGTTCATAGCTCCTCCAACAGTGCTCTAGGGAAAGGGAAAGGAACAAGGATTTATATGACACCTACTATGTGCCAGGCACTGTGGTAAGTCTCACAACAACCTGTAGGTGTCATTATTATTCCTGAGGAAACTGAGGCAAACAGAGGTTAAGTGACAAGCCCAGGGTCACACAGTTATTACCTGTCTTAGCTTGGATTTGAATTCAGATCTTCCTGACTCCAGCTCCAGTGCTTTGTGTACTATGGCGCCACCTAGCAGTCTGACTAGTGTACTTGCTCCTCTAACATTTGTCATTTTTCTCTTTTGTAATCATCTTTGCCAGGCAGATAGATGTGATATTGAACCTCAAAATTACTTTAATATGCATTTCTCTAATTATTAGTGATTTAGAGCTTTTTTCATAGCACTGCCATAACTTGTATTTTTTCCTTTGAAAACTGCCTTTTTAATGTCTTTTTACTGTTTAGCTATAATTTTGAATGAGTTCCTAATATATCTTGGATAGAAAACTTTTATCAGAGAAACCTGCTGCAAAGAATTTTTCCCAGCTACCTATATCCATTATATTTGTCAATCAATAAACCTTTTTTAAGTCATGCCAAACAGTATGCTAAACTCTAGAGATACAAAAAAAGAGGCAAAAGACAGACTTGCCCTGAAAGAGTTTAAAATCTGATTGGGGAGGCAGCATGCAAACCAATATATACTAAATAAACTATGTAAATGAGAAATAGGAAATAATAGATGGAAGGCACTAAATTTTGGCTACATTAGATTTGTTTGTGCAAAAACTTTTAAATTTTATATAATCAACATTGCCCGTTTTATCTTGTGTGAGCTCATTACATGTTTAGTCATGAATCATATTCATAGATGGAGAAGGTAATTTTTTCCTTGCTGCTCTAACTCATTTGTGGGGTGACCTTTATATCTGGTCATATGTCCACATGGAGCTATATAAGAAAAATGTCCATTTTATCTTATGTGATTGTATCATTCAGCCAAAAAAGAATTGCTTCCTTGCTCTCCTAATTTGTTTATGATGTGACATTTTTGTATCTATTTTTCGCACATTAAAAAAAAAAGTTTCATTGGCCCTTTTTTTGGCATCACTATTGCTAATTCTCCAACTTCCCCACATTCTCCCACCAATCTCACAATTAAACAACAAAAAGAAAAATAAAATTATGACAAGTAAGCGTTGTTAAGCAAAATTAACCCAAGTAGTAATCATATCCAAAAAGTATGACTCTTTCTACACATAGACTCAGGAAGTATGTAATATATTTTATCTTAGGTTCTAAAACTTGCAAAATTCTTTTTCTTCATAATATTTTTGTCTTTGTAAAAATTTCTCTCTTCTATTCACTTCACTCTGTATCAGTTCATACTACCCAGGATTCTCTGAAATAATTTTCATTATTTCTCCTGGTACAATAATATTCCAATATATTCATATGTCATTATTTGCTCTGCTGTTTCTCAAGGTTGACGAGGCAATTTAAGGCATTAAATTATAATTCTCTCTCCACGCTTTGTACCTCCACCTTTTAATTTCCCTTTGGGGATCAAGAAATGTGTTTGCTTGTCATTGCTGCTCTGGGTTATTAATCTTTTCCTCCTTATTCCCATTTGTTGAGTTTGTGAAAATAGTCTGCTTCGATCTGCATTCAGACTTCATAGTCCTTTTTCCGGATGTGGTTAGCATTTTCCATCACAAGTCTTTTGAAATTATCTTGGATCATTATATCGCTGAGAAGACAGGTCTGATCTTTTCATCAGAAATACTTGAAAATAATTCTCCTGTTAAAATGGGAGCTCCTTTAAGGCAGGAACAAAGTTTTTTGCCTTTCTCAGCATCCCAGTGCTTAACACAGTACCTGGCCCATAGTATTATGCATAGCACAGTAGCAGACATTAATAAATGGCTTATGAATGACTAGACAAAAAAAAAATCAATAACCCCTCTCCCTGCAATTACTTTAATTCCCAAATCCTGGGTGCTAAAATCAGCCTAGGGCAGGGATGGGGAACCCAATGCCTCAAGGCCACATGTGGCCTTCTAGGGTCTCTGGGTATTGCCTTTTGACTGAGGTCAAGTTTTATAGAACAAATCCTTTTATGAAGGGGATTCATTTTGTGAAGTTTGGATTCAATCAAAGGACCACACATTAGGGGTTGCTTGGGCTATAGTTAAGATAGAGTCCATGTGATTTGAGTCACCTATTTTACCTTTTCTAACCTTGTTTTTCTATCCCTCCTAATCCCATCCCGTCCTGTCCCTTCATCTTTAAATTCTTACTGTTCTCATACCCTAGAAGTATGTATTTTGATGCAACATGATGTAGGTCCTGGCCAAAACCCATCACACCCTCTAATTCTATCAAGTTGATGGGACAAATTTGCAAGTTTGGTTCTAAAATAGTTAGCATAAAGGGAAATAATATGTAATAAACCTGGAAATGTAAGCTGGAATCAGACCGTAAAGGACTTTAAATGACTCAAAGGGGAGTTTATATTTTATTACCCAGAGGCCAGAAGAAGCCACTGGAGCTTATAAGGAGGAAATCACAGGGTCAGATCTGTGCTTTGCAAATACCAACTTGGCATCTATGCAAGGATGACTTGGAGAGAAAAAAGATTTGATGGAAGGAAATCAATTAGGAGACTATTGCAGTATTCCAGGTGGGAGGTGATGAGGGTCTGAACCAGGGTAGTGGTTGGAAAAATGGAGAGAAGAGGCTAAATATGGGGGATGTTGTGGGATAAGAATGACAAATTTCTCATCTGAGTGCATCTGTGGGGGTAAGGCAGGGTCAGCGCCAAGGATGAATGACCCTGTGTCTGGAAGGATGGTGTAGACCTCAACAGGGATAGGGATGTTAGAAAGAGGAAAAGGCATTTTTGGGGAAAATATTATAAATTATCTTTTGACATTTTGGGTATAACCACTGAACATCCAACTGGAAATATCCAATATGTAGTTGATAGTACAGAACTGGTACTCAGTAGGGTTGGTTATGTAGATATGACTCATCTGCTTACAGATGAGAGTTAAACCCAAGAAAGCTGATGAAATCGCCTAGCGAGTATAGAGAAAATAGAGCCCAGCACAGAGTTGTGGAAGACATCCATGGTAAGGGGGAAGAGCCTGAATAATAATCTGGCAAAGGAGGCTGAGAAGGAGCAGGCATGTAAGTAGGAGAAGAACCATTAGGGCAGTGTCATGAAAATTTAGTACTGAGGGAATATCCAGGAGAAGGGGGAGGTCACTGGTATAAAATGCTGCAGAAGTTAAAAAAAAGGGGGATGAAAACTGAGAAAAGGCCATTAGGTTTGGCAATTAAGAGATAATCACTAATTTGGAGAAAGCAGTTGCAGTAGAAAGATGAAATCAGAATATTATAAAGGGCTGAGAAGAGGAAAGGATTAGCAGTGTAGAAGGCTTTTTCTAGGAGTTGGAATGTCAGGCATAGGATGATATAGCTTGAGTGGATGGTAGGGTCAAGTGAAGGTTATTAGGGATAGGTAAAATTTAGGCAACAGGGAAGAAAATTAAATAGTAGAGAAGAGAAGAAGAGATTATTGTGGGGACTATTTTCCAGAGGAGATGTGAAGTAATGAGATCCAGGTCACAAGTGGAAGGGTTGACTCTGACAAAGAGAAGGGTTACTTCTTTATCAGAGAATGGAGCAAAGGAGGAGAGTGGGATTTTGAGGTATTGACTAGAGCAGGTGGAAAAGAGGTGAATAACTTGGATGTTCCCCATAAAGTATGAGGTGAGGTCCTCTGCTGAGAGGAAGGGATAAGAGGTAGTGTGGGAGACTTGAGGTGAGAAGAACAACTTTGAAATATTATAGATTCATTAAAATAGTATATATTTTAAAGTTTTGATAGCTAGTTATTCAAAAAGCACCCCAAATAAATCAGTGGAGGGTTTTCGGGAGGGCAGGGGAAGGAAGACACGAAGAGGCAGACCTCTGATTTGATTGTTTTAGGAGACACCCGGAAAGGAGGCTCTTTCTACCAATGCAGGTGGGCACCTGCTCTGCAATTTGTAACCTTATGGAGTTGCCGGGGCAACTCCAAAATATCAAAATAAGTGATTTACCCCACATCACATAGCCAGTTTATTTCAGAAATGGTCCTGTCATCTATGTCTTCCTGGCTGTGGCCCTCTCTCTATCCACTGTACCCTACTGCCTCTATCACACCTTTCTATGATTATGTAAATATTGGTACAACTCAATTTGATCCAGAATTTTCATTGTATTAAACTACAACTAAAATAAATGAAATGTGCAGCCCCAAGCTTCATACCACCTACAAATGTAGGGGTTAAAATCAGAATTTCATTGATTTAAAGACAAATCTGCTTACCAATGAAAAATCATGCTTATGAAGAGAGACTTTTTCTGAGCTTGTCAGTCAAGGAACTTAAAGATTCTGACAATATACCACAGTTTCATCAGTCTGAGTAATGCATAAGCTAGTTCTATATTTTGTAGTATTGGAGTGTAATGCTTGCCTTCCAGAAGTTAAACTTTTTTTTCAGAGTAGCACCATACATCTCCAACTTTAATGTAAGCTCTAAAAGGTTTTCCTTGACTCATTTTCAGAAATATAATGTCCAGCCCCCTCCAGGCATTGTGCCAAGAATATAAACATTCAACTTCATTTAAAACTGTTAAGAGAAAATTCACTACCATTCAAATGCCAAAACATAACCTTTTGTTTAAGTCCCATCATCTTACTGTCAAGACTTTTCAAATCTAAAAAATCTGTAGCTGAACCCCTCAAAACAAAAAGGGGCAGTCAGAAATTTCAAAAGGAACTAAAACATTTAGCCTCTTACCTATCCTCATTGGCCACCAAATCAAGCTATCACATATTACAAAGAATAGTTCTGTGCTAAATCTCCCAAGAGAACTAAGGTATCTAACAGATCTTTGCTTTTCTGAAAGTCGGTGAAGTGACTTCTCTGGCCTGCATGTTGAAGTTAAATAAAGCTGACAAAATTATCACCACAGCTGGGCACCCTTGTCATCTAATCCCTCCTCCACCCCCACTTTAAACTTTTTAAGAAGAGCAGTTACAGCCTCTCAGTGTTTTAGAGAGTAAGCAGGCATGGGGAGATATGGGCCTTGTTAAATCTCCCCAAGCTATGGAAATGACCAGCACATTTATCTTCTACTTTTGCTGCTCAGCCTGGATGTTTTCCTCCCTTAGCCTTGGGTCTCAAACCCTTGAGGATGAAGCTGAAACTTTAACAAATGGGGAAATGTCCCTTGAGGTTAAGCCTTTGCCCTGGGATCAGCCTCTAGATGGAGAAAATGGACCAGGTCTCCTTCCACCCCTCCTCAAGGTTTTAGTCAGCCGCCATCTTCCTGGGGCACCAAGGTTGCATCCTGACTCGAGAGCCCTGCGTTACATGAAGAGGCTTTATAAAACATATGCCACCAAGGAAGGAATTCCTAAATCTGACAGAAGTCACCTCTACAACACCGTCCGTCTATTCACACCAAGTGCATGGCACCAACAGTCCCCTTGGGGCCAACTCTCAGGTATATAGCAGCTGACCCTCTCAGGCTATGACTAGGGATGGAGAAAAGGTGTTCTAGAAAGGGAAAAAGAAAAGGGATTGATCATATCATTTCATCCTAGTGCTTAATTCAGATGTTAATTGTG
>CM053769.1:414895081-414956429 GCA_028658325.1 Potorous gilbertii
TGTAGCATACCTTTGTGATTTAAGATAAGGAAAAGTCCCATCACCCAGATTACAGACATCCTGTTCTAAACAGGCCTTTGAAGTATCTTAACAGAGTTGACAAAGCTGAAGTTACAACCCAAAGTATCTGTGTTTTTCTCTTATCACTAGGTTGCTAGAAGAAGGGTCTGGTAAGGAGGTCCCATTTGTTTGCCTGACATCAAAAGGTGTCCTCTAAGTTAAACAAAGGGGTCTATTAGGTCCAGGCTCTTCTTAATTCAAACTTTGGCCCTTATTAATGTTCAAAATCTATATTAAATATTATCACCAACAATGTATTAATGTGTGTATCATCCCACAACCCCTCTAACATTGACTTTTTTGGTCATTTTTGTTAATTTTCAGGGTGTAAGGTGAAACCTCAAGGTTGTTTCGATTTGTATTTCTCTTATTATTAATGATTTGATGCAGTTTTTTTCTTAATGTGATTGAGAGTACTTTGAAGTTCTTTTAAGAACTGTTTGTTTCTATTCTTCAACCATTAATCTATTGGAGGATCTATTAGTCATATATGTGTGTGCTTATATAATATATATTATGTATAATATGTGTTATCTATGTGTGTATATGTATATACATAGATATATAAATTGTTTACATATCTTGGATTCCGAACCCTTTTTAAAGAAATTTGATACAAAGATTTTTCACATTCAACCACTTCCTTTCTTATCCTAGATGCAGTATTATCTATGCAAAAGCTTTTCAGTTTCAAGTTCCTGCTTTGCTATATTCACAGTATTATGTTCCTTCAGTTACTTTACTTTCATCTGTTTTAAAAGTGGCCCAGTTCCCTCTGTTCTCTTTACCTCGCACCTGAATTCCTCTTCTCATTTGATGTTCTCCCTTCCTTTCTTCACCTTCAGCCAGTCCTTTTAATTAGTTTTTAACTTTTTTGTCCCTTTCCGAAAAGATTTTCTCTCATTCTATTATCTATCTTCTCTTTCTAATTACTCTAGATCCTCATTCTCTGATTCATGACCTCTGTAATGATCTATTCTCTCTCTTTTCTCTGTATTCTTCTGATAATCATTTAATATCATTTTTGGACTTTAATAAGTGCCAGAGCCTGAATTGATCAATCAGAAGAAGAGCCTGTACCTAAGTCTCTTTGTTCTCTGAAGTAAACTCAAAGAATACCTCTTCCTATGTCAACAAGGTCAGATGGGGCTGACTTAGCATTCTTTATGAGACCCTTAGCCTGAGACACTATCTTAAATAATGGGACTTTTTCTGTATCTTAATATTTTGTGCACATATACTATGTTATGGCACATTAATGGTAAAGAAAACACAGATATCCTGAGTCATAATTTCAATTGAAACTTTATCAATTGTCTTGTCTTATTGTATTTACAACCTATTCAATTAAAAAAATTTCTTTCTCATGGTATAGTTAAACACATATTGAGATCATAAATCTGAGGGACACAGAAATCATTGGATTGTCCTAAAACAGATTTAAACCTGGTCATTCTTGTATTAGTGAGTCAGGAGTTTCCTTCTGGCTCCATGATCTTGTAAGAGCTAGCTTTAAGGGAATAAACAATATGCATTTAGTCTGTTTGCCTTTTTAACCAAATTTTCAAGTTGACACTTCATATAATCAAAGCTTCCAAGGCATCCATTCTAATCTATCCCTTCTAGGCACTTTCTGCCACCGTTTGTCTCATGGAATCCACTTTTCCACTGACTTGCTTTGAAAACAATGCCAACTATTGCAGGTGTCAGAGAAGACATTGTCCCATGGTAGGGTCCTCTATCCCACTACCTCCCTGATTATGCAGCCCACCATTGATCTCTACCCTCTCTTGTTGACTTTGTAAAAACTATTCCACAGGAATATCCTCCTTCTGTCCATGCTCTCCCACTCCTCTAGGTGCCAGTTGCCCCCAGGCTTTCCAATTCCCCCTCCCAGGAGAAACCAACCTTTCGAGTACCAAATCCCCCAGTCTGCATGGACTTTAAGATCACTGTCTCCCTTTACTCATAGGAATCTCCATTCAATCACAGGAGCAGTGGAACACCAACCCCCTTTTCAAAGTAAGGCCTCCTTATGTGATTTACATGCAATTTACGTATAAATAGAGAAATGATTTTTTAAAAGATTTTACTCTACTTAACTCATAATACACTGGAATGATTTCATTTTCATTAGGGAACTAAGATTTTCATCCTTTTCTCAGAGACTCAGAGTAAAGAAAGTTAAAATGAGCTCCTTTTTTTACCTTGCATTTCAAGGAACGCCACCTTCTAATAGGGGAAACAAGATATGCACAAATAAATATATTTGTTAAAAAATTCTGTCTTTTCAATCTTTTCTTCCTCTTCCTCACCCACTTTCCTGGAGGCTCTTCTCTTTCTGAGACCACAGAGGTCACCTTCCCCTCATTGCTAGCCCTTGATTTGACTCCTGAGCATCTCACTCCTTTCTATCCCCCTGATTTCTTCCCTCTCTCCTTTTATGGACCTCCTACATTGTTCCCTAAAAAAAACATTGATTCACCTATAGTCAAGGTATCACCAAGTTCTATCTATAACACCTCCTATCTGCCTCTTCGCTGTTATCTCTCAGATTTCCACTTGCATTCCTGTCTCCTTGGGTACATTCAGAAAGAAGTCTCTTACTGATCTTTCTGTAGTCACTCTGTGATTCTTGCTGTCCTGGCCTACTACATTTGTCCTGCATTTCTGTTGTTTCAGAAGCAAATAATCTCTCCAGTTCCAATTTTCTAAAAATGTTTCAAACTCTTATTATTGAATTCCATCTTTTGTCTTGAATAGTTAAGCTCACATTTGCACGATAGATCACCTTCACCCATGTCTTGAACTGCATTGCTCTTCAAAATACATTACTCCATTTTTTTCTCCCTTTTTTAGTGAGTACAGAATAGTCTTGCATTGTCCAAATGTCCTCTCCTTTGTATTTGAAGGTCCTTTCTCCTGAGAGCTTGTAGAACTTGCTCTTTCTGAATTGAATTGTTAGCTTTAGTTACTGTGTCTCTTGGAGTTTGCAACCTTGGCTTTTAGTCCTTCAGATGTTATCTATTAATCCTTTCAATTGAAATTTCATTTTCTGTGTTTGGAGACTTAGTAGCCCTCTTCTATTTATGATGTTTATTTTGTGCTGTTCTCCTGGGAAACCTATGGTTACCTCTATTCATCCTTTCTTTGAGATCTGTATGTTTGCATAGTGAATATAGCGCCTTTTAGTGTTACTGTCTTTTGCTTCTCTTCTAAGTTGTCCCTCATTTCTGTGTATTTACATCCCCAATCTATTGTTCTCTCTTTTGTTTCTTTGGTGAGGCTTGTCATTATAGATCCAAGTTCTTCTATTCGGTTTATTATTTTTGCTTTGCAGGATATCAAGTCTCTCATAATTCCCATTTCTCTTTTAAACCACACAGGGGTAACGTTCTCCTTTGTCTCATCAAGTGCTGAATCATTTTCCTTTATTTTGCAGTATTTATTCATAAATGCCTGAATTCGTTTACTAGATCTGGAGGCCATATTTCATTCCATTCTTACTGTTCTTCTTTGTGATTTATCTGGTTATGTTCAAGGTCTTTGAGATTTCTTTCTGAAATCTTTGGTACTTTAAGTCTTTTCCCCCTTTGTTTTCCCTGTCACTCACTGCCTGACACTTTTCCCTTCCTAGTTTTCTTGGGGGCTAGATCTTAAAGTGACTCAGACCCTTCCCCCTTTCTCTCTCCCACCTCGCCACACTGGGCAATTGCATGGTTCATTGGACTAGGTGTCTGCCCCCAATTGGCTTTTGGGAGGTCAGAGCTGTCTGTGACTGATGCTGTGCTCTTTCCCTCAGACTTGATGGAGTGCTGCACAACTCCCCACATGCACAGTGTCTTGTCCTGGTGACCGTCCCACTCCTGTTCCTCAGTTCTCTGATCTGGCACCAGCAGTTCAGAGCTTTGTATTACTGATGTTTCTAGGTTGTTGCCCTTGTCAGTCTCTTGCTTCTGAAGGGCTGTGGCCAAGTTGGCTGTGGAGGTGTGAGCAAACTTCTACAACCTGGAGGTGAGGTCTCCATTGCATTGAAAAGCGGGAGGGAGGACCCATATATAGAAATGGATCTGTTCCTTGGGTCTGCTAGTGCAGCCTTGCTGCCAGTAGTGTAAGAGGTAGGGGAGGGGTGCTGAGAGAGCTCAGGGTCATGAATTCCTGAGATTTATGGGGAATTTAAAAAAAAAATAAACTTCTTTTGGATTCTTGGTGTCCTAGACCATGGAGACAACTGAAGTTGATTTATCTTTGGCACATCATTTCCATTTTAGAGATATTTAAGAGATTGTGGAGACCAGAGAAAATGTCTAGTCCACCATCATCTTGCTCAAATGACCTGAAACTAAATTTTGCCATATATTTTCAATTACTTTTCCTTTTTAAAATGATATTAATTAGTGATCAGTGACATTAAGAAGACATTAATTGGTCAAAATGATTTGGGGGTACAAATTTCTGATTAGATAATATTGAAGAGATAGTAAATTAATATTGGGTGGAATATACTAGAAAAAGACTCAAACTGGTAACATTAAAAAAAGCCCATTGTCCTTCAGGAGGGCCCCAAATACATGACAGGAAGATGTAACTAGTCATGTTTTTGGGGGGACCCTATGTGCTAGGAGATGTGTGGTTTGGGAGAGTAAGTCCATAAGGTATAAGTGTTACAAGCACACAATTACCAGGCTTGACTAAGTATGCAAAATTCTGATTCTGTTGTCCTTCACCTCTCTTCAGAATAGAAGGAAATAAATTATTTGTTCTCTTATTCTCTAGAAGGGAGTTTTATTTTTAAACAATTAGAGCTTGATTTCCTTTTGTTGATCTTTTCATTTACATTATTGTAGCCATTGTATATATCCTTTTGATTCTACTTGCTTTGCTTTCAATTAGTTCATGTGATTCTTCCCATGTTTCTCAGAATTCTAGTATAGCACTGGGGAACACTGAGTTTGGAGAAAACTATTTCCTGGCAGCCCAGGATTCTAGGCTCCAGCCAGATAACCCAGGACACTTTCACCCATTGTTCATTGCTCATGGTACCCAGGGCTGGTCTTCTTATTGTGGCTCTAGGGCCAGGCCCAGTGCCAGTAGGGTCTTCAGCCTGAGGAACAATCCTGACAGACTAGATATCTCTTTCTAGGATTTTGTATGATTTTAACTAGGATGCTACCTATTCCAAATTCTGTTGAACAGCAGCTGGAAATTTGAGGTCAAAAGGCTCCAGGGTTCCTTCTCTAGTTAGCCTTCCTCAGCTTGCCTCTCGCCCTCAGCTTCCATTCCAAAAAAAAAAAAATCACTCATGCAGAACAAGTTTAAATCACTGAAAAATAATGTTCACCCTCTAAGAGAATGCAATTTCAAATGTAGTATCTATAGATGAGTAGAAGGAGAGACTTCTTAGTCGAAGATAAGCCTTATAGTTACTGTGAAAGTTTGTTTGATCATTTGAGTTATATCTGATTCTTTGTGATCCCATTTAGGGTTTTCTTGGCAAAGATATTAGAGTGATGTGCCATTTCCTTCTCCAGTTCATTTTACAGATGAGGAACTGAGGCAAAGAGAAGTTAAATGACTTACCCAAGTTCACATACCTAGTAAGTGTCTGAGACCAGATTTGAACTCATGAGGTGAGTCTTCCTGACTCCAGACTTGGTACTTTATCCACTGAGCCATCTAGCTGCCCATTGTGATGGTTACCCTGATCATTGTTAGAGAGTAAGCTTTTTAGACTGCATTGTGTGTGTATTTGCATGTGTCTTTTTCAGTGGTAATGTACTGAAGTGGAAGGGATATACCGAGTCAGGAAGACCTGGGCTCAAATACTTTCTCAGGCATTTACGAACTGTGGGAATCTGCATCATCTCTGAGCATTTTCCCCATATATGATATTAATAGCACCTGACTTACAGAATTGTCTTGGCAATCAGAAATTGTTTACTACTCTCTTTACAAGGTACCAATATACATGCGTATATTTAATAGGGCACAGGTTTTTAACCTTGGTTTCCTGAACTTTTAAAAAAATATTTGGATAACTATGATCTCTATGAATTGATGCAGAATGAAGTAAGCAGAATTAGCTGAATAATTAATACAATGTTAACTTTATAGGGAAAGACAACTTTGAAAGACTTTAGAACTTTGATTAATGCAATAATCAAACACGAATCCAAAAGAATGAAGTGGAAAATTGCTACTCACTTCCTGACAGAGGGGCGAACTTGAAATGCATAAAGAGACACACATGGCCAACGTGAGAATCCATTTTGTTGGGCTATGCAGCTATATCTTGAGGACCTTATGATTCAGGGTTTTTTTTAAATTTACTCCATGAAGAAAATAGGATTAGAAGGACAGATTAATTAATTAATTTAAAAAAAAAGAAAACTTGGGGGACTCAGGGGCAGTTTGGGTGACCAGAACAGGTGTCTGAACCTCCTGTTACTGCTCACCTGTGTGGATTCTTGCTGCAGCTTCTTTATAGAATGTTCTAGGGCCCCTCCTCCTTTCCTCAGTGGTACACTTCCATGAATAGATTTCCAAATGTCTTGGGTCATCTGGGATATGGTAGGACTCAGCCATTTCTCCACCTGGACAGAATGCTATAGAGGACTTCATTGGGACCATATCCCTTATACAGGCCCAGTTGCTGCCCATTCCCTTGACTTCTCATCCTCTATGATTGTCCAGGAATACTGATTTTGGCTAGGTGCCTGTGGCATCCCTTGTTGATAAGCAATCTCAGGATTCAGACAATATGGCCAATGGCTAAGAATCATTAAGAATAATATGCAAATTATCACTCCTCCATTCCTTTCTAGGCTACACTGCGGCTCCTTGAAGCTTACTCCAGCCCTGGAATTTACACACTGAGAGGACCCTCCTCTCTGGCCCCTGAGGCCTCTCGCTATGATTGGACAGTTCTTGCTAGAACTTCCACATTAAGGAGAGCAACCAAGCCAGTCATGTTTTCATTACTTTCCAGGCTCCACTCTTGATTCTCCTAGACTTTCTCCATTAAGGCCTGAGTATATATAGACTTTTATTTCCTCCCTTCCTCCCACCTTTTCAGCTTCCTTTTATAGGTTGTCTTCTCCCATTACAGTGTAAGCTCCTTGAAGACTGGGCCATCTTTGTACTTTTATTTGTAAACCTCACTGCTTAGGACATTTCCTGGCACATAGTAAGGGCTTAATAAATGCTTATTTGACTGAGACCCTCAAGGATGTCCTGAGGGACAAAGGGAAGAGTTGGGGTTGACGTCAATGCCTTTTTCAAGACTACCTAGTTTCAGTGTGATGATTATGGCCCTTCCCTGGACCCCACACCTTGCTGGAGAATGAGAAAGCAATTACTCAATGACTCTTTTGAGGAGGAAAACATCTAGACTATTAAATCTCAGAGATGAGATAGGGTCCTTTGCAGAAGTTGCATCCATTTAAGAGTCAGTCCTGTGTCCAACATCCCCTTTTGGCTTGATTTTTAAATTTTCAAAAAAGTTTTTTCATCCCATACATTTATTGAGCATCCACTACATGCAAGTGATTCTGTCTGTGCTAAGCTATATTTGGTCCGTTTGCAAGCAGTAAATCACCGAACTAATCAATTAGTGTTGAGTTATTTTTGGGCACCCAGTGCTGTGTAATGGAGAAAATCTATCTATTTGGTCCACTCCTACCATCATCCCTCCTCACAAAGATTATCTTACTATTTTTTCTCTAAGTTAAAGATGACGTGCTAAGGTATAATACTTGAGGACAGCAATGTTGGCTGACAATTTCCATTGAAGGGAAGAGTACTCCATCCAAAAACAGGAATTCCCTGGATAAGCACTCAATAGAAATAATATGAAATATCATTCTGATCTCTCTTTGGTGATTCATATCAACTTAGTCCTTAGTTGGACGAGCTCTCCTCTTTTGGAGGTGTGGGGTGGGGAACACTACAGTCAGTTCTACTTCTTTAATTCCTCCCCCAAAATAAAATGGAACAACATCCTTGTAGCAAATAAGCATTGTCAAACCAAACAAATCCTCACATTAACCTTGTACAAAACGGTCTCATCCTGTACCTTGTTCTGTCCATCATCTGTCAGGAGGAGGATAGCATCCTTGGCTCTCTGGAGTAGTGGTTGATCATTGCACTGGTGAAAGTTCTTGAGTCTTTCCAAGTTGTTCATATTATTGTTACTATATATATTGATTTCCGTATACATCGGTTTCCTAGTTTTGTTCACTTGTCTCTTCAGCAGCATATATAATAAGTCAGGTTTCTCTGCAACCATGCTGTTATAGATAGCTCTAACGCAAACACTGCTCAGGTTTGATGTTGGGATGAAATGAGGCCCTGGTAAGTCATTGAATAGTTAACATCAATAGTTTACTTTCCCCTAATAAAGGAAAGATATACAATAAGAGTACAGTAGCACTCAGAGTCTCTGGATGAGGTTTCACTCATTTTCATATGGAGGGGTATTTTGTCCTCAGGCATGATATAGGGAAGAACATGGTGACTCACCAAGCCTAAGGGTCCTTCACTGCATATTGGTGGGACTTTTTATGACCTTAGTTGACAAGGAGACATCATCAATCAGGTCCCAGTAGAAGGAGGAAAGGGGGAGGGAAGGGCCTAACCCATGTTTTGGGAAAATGCTGCAAGAGATTTATCCTATTACACATGCCTTTTGTTATTTATAGTGGAAAAATATTCTATTACATTTTATACCATAGTTAGTTCAGCCATTCCTCAATTGTTGGACTCCCCTTTTGTTTCTAGATCTTTGCTACAACAAAAAGAGCTGCTATAAATAATTTTGTACGTGTGGACTCTTTTCATTTTCTTTTGATCTCTTTGAGATATAGGCTTAGTAGTGGTATCAAAGTAATAGGTCAACGGTTACACACAATTTAGTGACTTTTTAGTTCCAAATTGTTTGCCAGAATGATTGGACCACTTAATGTCACCAACAACGCTGTACCAGTTTGCTTATCTTCCCACAAACCCTTCCATTTTTTTCAGTCTGATAGGTAGAACTCAAGTTGCTTTAATGTGCATTTTTCTAAATAACAATGATTTGGAAAATTTGCTTATTGATATCTTTGGACCAGTTATCAGGAATGGTTTTCATTATTATTTTTGGCTATGAGATCTTTATCAGAGAAATTTACTGTGTAAAGATTTTTTTTGGTATTTATTTGGGCTTATTAATTCCAAAGAAACATTCTTAGGGAGAAATCCTTCAAGAAAAAGTATCTGCTAATTAGTCTGCCCATCACTCTGTGACTCACACTTCCCCCACCTGATTCTCTATCATACTTTTTTGCCCTGCCTTATTGTCTCCAAGAGAACTCAATGACAGTCTGTTCCAAGAAGACATTGGGTCTACAGGTGTTCGTATTCAGATTTCCAAGGAGGTTTGAGAAGCAGAAGAGGAAACAGTATTTTTCAGGAAAGTTGGGGTAAAGGAGAAGGTACAGGTAACCTGCAGGTTCATGGACAAAGTTGGTCCAATTCTCACTTCAGGATAGAAAAAGGTGAAATATTAGGCATTGGCAGAGTATGTGATATTGACAAGATGGCTGCCTCTGCCTACTGTTCAGCTTCCATCCCTGCAATGCCCCTTGGCCAGGGTTTCCTTCAGAGTAAAGGTGACTGGAAGGTCCTGAGTTTAGCTCTGAAAATGGCCCAATCACTGACACATAGAGAGAAATAGGGACTTTTGGATAAAGGAGTACCTCTGTCTTAGAGCCTGAAATGACATTAAAGAGGCCAAGGAATAAGTCCATCCAATCCTCCAGACTCAGATAATGAGTAGGCAAATTGGTTGGTTTGGCTATATGGCTGGGTCAGGGATGCTGTGTGTGCCTTTGTCTTTGTAGGGCTAGAGGTCCTAAGTATGATCCAATTTCCCTACCTTTCTCTTTCTCTGTGTCATCTGATATTGCTTCCAGTATCTGCCCAAAGGCTGGCCCCTAAGGAACTACTCCCCATCCCTACCTCAGATGTGTCAAAATATTTTGGAGATAGCCTACTTTCCAGAGCTAAAGCCCAGGCTGTGCCCTGAGTTTAGCATAACAATAATCCTTTGTACTCTGGATGATATCACCTTCTAGCAAAGTGTATTGCTTGGCCCAGCACCAGGACCAGTTGTTCACTTAGAGACTTAGCTCCCGCTATTTCCCAGGGCTATCCAACACATGTTCATAATCCCTGTTCCATGTCACTGTACTCCTGTTCCTGTCATAGAGTTATGATTCTACACCCAGTTCTACACCATGACCCCTAAGACAATGACTATTCCCATGGGACCTAAGAAAGCCTGTATTGTGCCAAATGCCAACCATGAGAACTATCTCAAGATCTAGCAATGATTGTGTTGTGGGCCAACTCCTTTCAAGTATGTAAGTGACCCCAGCCTTAGCAACTTTAAGCCTCCCTTCTTAGGAGGCGGGACTCCCATATGCCTGCATCATTTTCCTCACTCTGAAATTAATTAAACTTCTGATTTGTCCTGACTCTCCTGTCTCTAGTCTGCTCTGTTTGTTTGACTCCAGTCACCTATAGGTTAGATGCTGGTTCCTGTCAAGTTGACAGATGCATAGGTCAAATGCAGTTTCCCTGATGAGTGCCCTGGATATGGTATGGGAAAGGAGCTGGATCTGTAACTTTAGCTTTATGGGGGAAGGGACTTAACTCAATCTGCTCCTAAGATGGAGAGTGGGCTCTGAGGATGTTTCTTGATTTCTGTTCCACTCCTCCTCTCCCCACCCCCACCCCCAGCCTGGGTGCCCAATTAATACAGTCTCTCTCAGTTGTGGTCCAGGGAGGTAACAACAATTCCACCTTTGTCATAGGAACTGCCTTGGGAGTAGGGCTATCCCTGCTGAAAGAGCTCATAGCACCACCTGTTGGCATTAAGTGCAAATGATAAAAGGGCTCAGGCCACTGATAAGCCTTTCCTCCTCTGCTATGAGGACTTCTGGTTTCAGTTTTTCAATAGAGTGAGTAGCCAACGTGGAATAGTCGGTGGTGGTGACAAGGATCAGCATTATCTATAGGGGAGTTACTTCAGTCTTTAGCTGGATGTTTTTCCTCCTTTCAGATCTTGGATGGGTCTTGGGGTTGGGTAAGGACAGGCCCTCCCTTGCCCCCCAGCTCCTCAGACCACACCCTTTCAGGAGGATAAAGAGCTTGAAGGCCTGGGGAAAGAAAGTCTGGCACACTGATGGGTGTGGGAGTGCATGTGAGAAGTCTTGTGGACATAATTTAGAACCCTCCCATAATCACAGACAATGATGACCATAGGCCCATGGACAACAAATGCAGACATTTGACCACTGACCTGTTCAGGCTAGCTTTCTAGAAGTTTGTCTGGGAAAAAGAAGAGCTACAGCTTGAGGGGATAATGATGAGGAAGATCTGGGTATGACCAGAGAAAGTAGGGAAGGAATTGGTGAATAAGGAAAGATGAAAATAAGAGAAAGAGAATGACTGAGAGGGCAAGTTCCTGGAGGATCAGGAATATAAATGGGATTGACCTTGGCAAAGAGAGGGCTCATTTTTTCATCAGAGACTGGAGCCAAGGAGAGAGTTGGGAAAAGTGATGAGGGTTGACGTAGAGAGTATGGAGAATTTGGCCTTCTGATGGATGACCTCTATTTTCTCTGCAAAGTAGTATATAAGGTTCTCGGCTGAGCAGGAGTCAGGAGGCGATAAGCTTGAAGGCTTGAAAGAGACACAGTAAAGACTGTGATAGGGAATTGATAAGGAAAGAACAAAAACAATGTTATGCACCAATGAGGGCCAGGTTGAGATTATATAACATAAATTATGAACTCAATTGAGACAATTACATGATTTTCTCTGGGAATATTTAGGAGCATAGGGTAGAAATAGAGATGGCAGTTGGTAGGCCTGACCCAGGATTAGGATTTGGCAATGTATCACTGGGTAACAGGTCAAAGGGGCAAGGGATTTAAAGATACTTGATACCATATAGTTGAACTGGTCAACCACAGATGGGGTCAAGACTGAGAAGTGGCAAGGGAGGTCATAGTGATGGGCTATGAGAGTAGAGAGAGGGAGAAGGACCAGGGGCTATGGGAAAGGAAGCCTAGATGAAGATCAGAATAAAAAATTGAGGTGAGAAGTTAGATGAGATGGGGTTTGGGGGCCAGTTCTGAGTATCTTTGGTCTTCAATGGATAAAGCTGTGCTCTTCCAGGCAGAGCTCTAGACTTTTAAAACTTTCTCTAGTGGAGAGTTGGAGCAAGCAGAGGATGAAGCCACTGTTTGGGCCCAAGGTGAACAGTACTGGAGGGCTTATGGGTAGAGCTGTGAGGTCAGGGATACAGGGAAAGGGGAAATCTAAGGAGCAGGTAAAGAGGTAGCAAAGAAGGAACACTAGGCTAAAATAAGTTATAGGGGAGACACTAAGGAGAGACATCAGTCTGGGAACAGTTTAAAAAGCTGCTCTATCTCCAGAATGAGTCATTTAGAGATACTGTTCTTATCTCTTTGCTCTTGAATATATTCTCTTCTGTCCCCTGTCCTAGCAATTTCTAATCCAGTGCCTGCAGATCTACTCCCAGAAATGGGATGGCCTAAAGGGGCATCTAATGTAAAGGGAGGAGGTCATGCACCTGCTCCTAGCATGGGATTTACCCAAAGGGCAGCTCTAGGTATATAAAGCACTTATGAATATCAATGCTGTCATACTCTTTCAGAAGGGCATCTTCACTGCCAGTAACTTGCAGACATTCAAGGGAAGTGGGTCACTTCCTTTTTCAGATCTCTTCTCTGCTGGATAATTTAATAAACTTCTTTTTGAATCATTTTAGTTTGGGTTTTTTTTTTCTCAGCTAGCAATTGGTGTCAGAAGTGGGACCTCTGATGACCCTAGAGGTGGAATTTGACCTAGATGTGATCACTCTGCAGAGTGAGAATAGAGTGAATACCCTTATAGTTCAGGTGAGACATAATCAAGTCATCCCTGCCCCCAGACTAGGTCTTAGGATTGAGCACTCTGGGTATCCAGAAATCTAGGGCGCTGTGTACCTTTTTGACCTAGGGAATTATTTAGGGAGGGTTAGAACTAGCCTAAACAAATGAGTAGCTTTCTTGGATTGACCAGTCAAGAGCTCTGGGGAACAGATGAGCCATCTGTTAATTCAGCCAGTCCTCCAACAGATCTTTCTCTTTTTTTCTCTCTCCCCTTCTCTTTCTCTTCCTGTACTTCTTTTACCTAACCATAACCTTTAGAAAATAAACTGCATACCAAATCTGTGACTATATACTGGCAGCAACCCATGCAAGAGGCATCAGTAGAACCAAGTGACCTGCTGGGAAGAAATCTTTTGTCTGTTTAATTGACCAAGTGACCATGAGGAACCGGCCAGTCACATAATATCTAACCTACATTCATTCACTTAGGATCCCAAATTAATGAGGGAAGTTCTTATGTGAATTAATCAAAATAAATTGTTGTGTAGGGTTGAGTCATTCTTGGACTGAATGTTTGTACCTCCAACAGTTGGGGACCCATTTTTTTTTCCTTCTCTATGAACTTCTCAGGAAAATCTTTGTTTTGTATTCTGTCTAGTATTGTGATTCTGCTACCTTGGAAGAACTCTAAGGAAAAATGCAGCCAGCCAAAAAAACTGCTATAAAAACTGCAGCCAGAGAATTCAGAATGCTGGGGAAGATTAGCCAAGTGCCATACTTAAAACAATTCTGCCAGCTTTCTGTAATCTGATTCGAAACTCTTCATCCCAGTAAGCAGGGACTTATTCCCACTTCAAATTTTCGGCAGGAAATGAAGCTTTAGGCAAACAAAAGAAAACAAAAATATGTAAGATACTTTCTTTCTGTCATTTCAGCCCTGACCAGATTGGGTTTACAAACAAGCAAAGAAAGAAAAACTCTTTCCTTATTTGTAGAAATTTGTGGTATTGCAAACTAGAGACTAAATTTGTAAGTGAAATGAAATATTTTTGCTGTAAATTTCCAAATTATGATTTGAAGATTTTTTTTAAATGTTGGTATATTTTAAGAAGGAAAATGTGAAACTGCCACCATAAATCTTTAGAACAGAGCAAATTGAAGCAGTGGGCTCTGTCATTTGGGGTGCTGGCAACTAACTATCCTTGGGAAAACTGAGATTATGAATGACACCATTTATGATTGTAAATCCAGATTTGATTAAGTTTGTCCTAAAACTAAATTATAATGTGGTCTCATTTAAAGTGAGATAATTGTTATGCTTGATCTTCTGTAGATAGATCTTAATGAAAATGCACTTGATATTTTGCATAAATGTGGTATATTTAGAAACTGCATGAAAAAGAATTAGAAGTGTAAATACTCTATACTGGTTTTTGAATGTGATTAGTACAACACAATGCCAAAGTTACAGATAAATAAAATGATTTACTATATAAGATGATTTGGACATGAATTAAACCAAATTGATGTTATTTGACAGGCAAAAAATTGTTTGGTACTTTTTAAACATCCACAATATTGTTTATATTATTATTAGGTTTCTAATTGTTCTAGTATTGTGATTTTTGGAAAATCATCAATAAGAAATGACGTTAATTTGAAAATTAATGACCAGAGGCTGATAGAATTGTATCACTGGAAAATTAACTCTTCTTTTGGTAGAGACTGTGGTCCTTATGGTTTGGAAAAAAAGAACTGTCAAGAATTTAATTTGGTATGTTTTGCTTAAAAATTAATAATAAGGTAATTACTTAGAGCTTGGGAAAGTACTAAAGACTTTGTAAATATCTATGAAATTCTTTGGGTACTTGCTGATTTTCAGTCCCCTGGGTCTTTAGGTTTAGTGAGGTCATAAATCCTATTAACTCTGTGGGAAAGGTTGCTGAAAGAATATTATAAAGTTCTAAAATAATGGAGTGGTTTAGTAAGAAACAACTGATGTAGAGGGGCTTACCAGTTTATTTAATAGTGATTTTTATCTAATAGATTGTTTGGTCATTGCTTGTGAAAATTATTAAAGTATATCAGAAATAGTATACATTGAAGTTACATCTTTGAGCCAACTTAATATATACAGATACCAGTTTTAAAGATTTTTATTTTTGCTTTAGGAGTGATATGCAATATTTTAAGATGAGAATATCTGTTAAACTCAAGGCTTACAGTGACCAGTGTTTTTCTGAGTTTTGAGTATATGCATTATACGCTAAATTATAGAATGTGATTATTGCTATTAATTTCCAATTACTTATTTCTGCTCCAAGATGGATTCACATCGAAGAGGACTGCAAGTTTTGTATGTATTTATTACTGTCATTGCAACAACACGTGAAAAAAGAATAATAGCTGTACCTAGTCATAAGGCCTGATGTAAAATCTCTTGGCACTGTAATTTGCTGTTTGGAGTTTTGATTTCAGGTATGATTGTCTGATCTATCATTAAGCTAATAATTTACTATATAAGGGAAATGCCAAGTATTGCATACATGGAATGTGGCCTAAGAATTACTACAGGTGAATATCTATGCCTGGGAAGGCGGAGATGATGACTTTAAAGTGTAATTGTAAGGCCTGCTTGACTCAGTTTCCTATTGTGCTATTTTCTTCTGAAAAGGAAATTTTCCCATGTGGTTAATTCTGAGCCTGACTATAATACCCTGTGAGTAATAAGGAACTTGGCAGTTGGTGGGGATAGAAAGAGGGTGTTAGAAAATTCCTAGGTACAACACAGGCCCCTTCCCTGCTCTAGACAGAATATTTGCCCCCAGGAGCCAGATCTTGGTCAGAAACCTCAGCCAAAGGGCCCAATCTTCTGATGAAGAAAGAGTTAGGACAAGAAACTGAAAGCTCAAGGCCTTTGGGAACATAGTAGACCCTCAGAGGAAAGGCATCCAAAACAGATGGCAAGTTTAAACCTTTGGAGATTCATGTGCTCCTAACTATTCATTCATCAGAAAATTGGGTGAGGTTTCTGATCCATAACCAGCTCCTTGGAGCAAATATTTTCATTCTTACTAGAACAAGGAAAAAGATCTATGTTGTGCCATGTTAGACAAACAACTTCTAATTAAATTCTTATCCCTTATCTGCTCCTGGTAGACCTTTCCTGATTGATAGGCAAACTTAGGGGATTTGACTCTCTTTCCAACCTCCCTCACTCCCAGGCCTGGCTTCTTTCCATTGGGAAAAGAAGCCTAGCTTAGTCTGGAACAGAAAAACTCCTAGGGTTTTAATTCATAATTTTTTTTACCTGTTGCCCTTTTTTTTAAATTAAAAAAAAGGTTGATATTTTATGGTTTTGATATTACCATAGTATCCGTGGTTTCCTATTCCTCTCAGAGAGTCATCCCCTACGACACTTGTTTAGTCATTCCCAATTGATGGCATCGACTTTGTTTTCAATTCATAGCTATCACAAAAAGTGCTACTCTAAGTGTTTGAGAGTATATGGGGACTTTTTTCTTATTACCAGCTTGCTTCCTTGGGGTGTGAGTTCAGTAATGGAGTTTCTGGTTCAAAGGACATGGATATTTGGGGCACTTTATTTGCATAACTTCAAATTGCTTTCCAAAAGGGTTGTATCTTTTCAAAGCTGCACCAACAATCTATTGGTATGCCTATCATCCTATAACCTCTCCAACATTGACTGTTGCCCTTTTTGTCATATTTATTAATTTGTAAGGCTTGGGGTAAAATCTCAGGTTGTTTTGATTTGCATTTCTCTTGTTATTAATGATTTGCAGCATTTTTTCATGTGGTTGTCAACACTTTCAAGTACTTTTGAAAACTGTTCAAATATTTTGAACATTTATCTTTCAGGGAATGTCAATTGGTCTCATATATTTATTAATTTTAAGTGTGTCATGGATAATAAACCCTTATTGGAGAAATTTGATACAAAGTTTTTTTTTCCCATTCAACTACTCTTTTTATCTAGATGATATCCTATAGATAAGAGCCTCTTATCTATGCAGAAAACTTTCAGTTTCATATTTCCTATTCTGCTGGAAGCACAATCCTTCAGTTACTTAAAACTTTTTTTAAAATGATGGTCCTATTTCTACTAGCTCTCCCTGCACCTCTGATCCCCTCTTTTTGTTTGTTATTCTTTTTCCTTTAGAGTTTCGTTCATTAGTTCCTTTCTCTTTCCTGCTTTTATCTAGTAATGTATTTCTTATACTTCCTTAATCCTCTCGATCAAATAGACTCCTCCTTCCATTCCTCCTATTCAGTTATTCTTTATTAGTTTTAAATTTTCATTTTGTGCCCCTTTCTAAAGATGAATTTTTTGATTCTCTTCATTGTTCATTTTCTCCGTTTACTCTAGATGAGGGGCCTCAAGGCTACATGTGACTCTCTAGGTCTTCAAGTGCAGCCTTTTGACTGAATCCAAACTTGACAGAACAAATCCCCTTAATAAAAGGATTTGTTCTGCAAAACTTGGACTTAGTCAAAAGGCTGTACCTGAGGACCTAGAAGACCACTGGTTTCCCCATCCCTGATCTAGACCCTTATTCTCTGATTCATGATTCCTATAATTATCTGATATCTCTCTCTTTTCTCCATATTCTTCATACAATCAAAGTTTCTAAGGTATCGATTCTAGGTGCTTTCTGCTACTGCTTTGTAGAGTTTGCCCTATGGATTATCCCTTTCCATTGTGACTCACTTTGAGAACAACGCCAATTATTTTCGGCATCAGAGAGGATACTGCCTTATGGTGGGACTCCTCCCCTGCCAAACCCCTGATTATGTAGTTCACCATTGATCTATACCCCTTCTTGTTATCCTGGAAATCTCCAATGTGAAATCTCCTCCATGTTCTTTCATTCTTCCAGGTACAAGTTACCCAAAGAGGTTCCACCTCCAACTCTTCAAGGACAAGTAGACTTTTCAAGTACCAAATCTCCAAGGTTTCATCCAATGTAAGGTCCTTGTCTCTTTTCATATCCTCATTCACCCATAAGTCAGTGGAACCCCACCCCTACCTCCAAAGTAAAACCTCCTTCCTTTCTTTCCCTACTCCTCACCTATTCCCCTATGAATCCTTTTTCTGAGACCACAGACGTCACCTCCCCATTGCTAGCTCTTGATTTGATCCCTAGGCATCTCACTCTTTTCTATCCCCTTGCTTCCCTCCCCCCCACTTTTATGTACCCCCCTATATTTTTCCCTGATTCACCTGTAGGCATCATGTTACCAGGCTCTTCCCATAAAGCCTCCCAGCTGCCTTTTCACTGTTACCTCTATCAGATTTCCACGTTCACCCTGTCCCATCTCCTTATGTACATTTAAAAAGAAGCTTCTTACTGATCTCTCTGTTGTCACTATTGATCTTGCTGACCTTGTTTGCTGAACGTATTCACTCCTCCATTTCTGTTGCATGAGGTGTTTGAGAAGCAAGTAATCTCTTCAGTTCTGGTTTTCTTTCTAAAAATGTTTCAAACTCTTCTTTATTATTCAATGACCATCTTTTGTTCTATATAGTTAAGTTCAGATTTGCAGGATTCTTTTTGTAGTGGGTGTAAAAGTCTTGTGTTATTTGAATATCTTTTCCTTTGTAGTTAAAGGTTTTTCTCCTGATGACTTGCCGAACTTGTTTCTGAATTGAATTGCTAAATTTAAGCACTGTTTCTTAAGAGTTTGCAGCCTTGGGTTTTTGATTTTTTTCTAGAGGCTATCTATGAATTCTTTTAATTGGAGTTTCATTTTCTATGTTTAGAAGGTCTTAGTAGTTCTCTTCTATTATTTCCATAAATACGATGTGCTTTTTATCCTTCTTGTTCTTTTGGGAGATCTGTGCTCTGGGTGTTAGATCTCAAAGTGACTCAGCCTTCCTCCACACTGGGGAATTCACAGTTTATCAGCCTCAACTGACTTTTGGGTGGTCAGATCTGTTCCTAGCTAGAAACTATGGCCTTTCCTTCAGGATGGTTGGAGTGCTATATACCCTGTCCCCTGCTCCCTCCACATCTCCGCTCCCCCCCCCCCCCCACTCACGGTATCCTATCCCACTCCCTTTGTTCTTCAGTTCTCTGGCCTGGCACCAGCAATTCAAAGTCTACTTTCCCATGCACAGGCAGTTCAGAACTTTGTAGTGCTGGTGCTTCATGGTTGCTACCCCAAAGGTTTTTGCTCCTGAAGGGCTGTAGCCAAGCTGATTGTGGATGTCTGAGAAATCTTCTGCAGCCTAGAAACAGGGTCTCCACAGCACTAGAAATGAGAAAGTGTGGGTTTTGATGCAAGCCTATGTCATGTCCTTGGGTCTGCTAGTGAAGCCTCAGAGCTGGGGATGTGGAAGGTGAGAGAGGGGTGGTGAGAGGGCTCAGCGTCAGTGAGCATCAGGTCCTGGATTTTATGGGGGATGTTTTTAAAACTTCTTTTGGATTTTTGGTGTCTTAGACCATGGAGGAAGCTGAAGGTGCTTTATGTTTGGCACATAATTTCTGTTTTGTTGAGGTTTGAAAGATCATGGAGATCAGAGACTTTCATGTGAAGAGTAAAGATTCAAAAATCTGAACTTGCTTCTCTCATCCTTTTCCCTTGAATTACTTCTTTAAAGTATTTGTCTCCATACAGGCACTAGGTATGATGATCATTCAACCAATCAGAAATCTCCTTCCACATAAACAGTGCTGTTGGGCAAACTGCACCAGAGTTGTATAGTGAGGGTGGGGGTGGGATTTATATATGTTACATTCTATTTGAAATCCTAATTTCCCCAACTTTGCATGGCCCCAAAAGACTACTTATCCACATAAGTACCTTTTATTTAATGAAAATTTTTATAAAGCTAATAGCATTAGAAATTCCATGTATCCTACAATCTACTATTCTTATTAAAGTCTAAAATTTTGACACACGCACCCCCCAGACTCCTTGCCACAAAGAAAACAAAATTAACAATGTAGTCTCTAAGTCTCCTGAGCAGTGGTACTTGACCTTTCCTAGTAAGATCTGAAATCTAACTTTTCCCCTTTTAGGGGTTTGCCTAGTTCAGGGTTGGTACCTTTTAGTTCAGGTTCAATGATGGGATGAAATAAATCATTCATAAGTCATTGAGCAAATAACAAAAAAAAATATTTACTTGATCCTAATGTGGAAAGCATATGCAACAAGAATACAGTGGCCCTTAGCTCTGGTAATGGGCTACCCATGGCTCCATGTGGAAATTTAGGGCAGGGTACTGATGACTCAAAAGATCTTGGGACATTTACCAAATCTGAAGGACACAGACCTTATGTGGTTGGGTCCTTTTACACCCTTAGGTGATCAGGCAACCACTCAGAGACTATCAAGAAGCTATATTAGGAGAGGCACAGTTTGAGCCTTGCCTCAATCCCAGGCCAATCAGAGCCTAACTTGGTTGTCTTACAGGGAAAATCTAGTTTACCCCATTCTGTGGTAAATAGGGACAAATACTAGCATATATTAGTTCTATCACCACCACCATTCCCCCTAGTCTTGTTGCTGGATATTTCCAAGATTCACCTAAATATCCTTTTAGGAAAGCATCATCTCATACCTTATATTCAGGGGTATGCTAGAGCTCAGTAAAATCCTGTCCCTGACTTTCAGAGCTTGCAACCCTAGAGAATGCTGAGCTCACGCTATTGAGCTCTCTCCTAGCTTATGCTGAGATATTACCTCATTAACAGTTAAGGAGCTCATTTGCACTGGTATATTCTATTGCTCAGTCTAATTTGTATAACTTCTCTAATTTCTGTTTATTACTTATTTGGATAATAGCTATACTATTTGCAATGCTTTTTGTAGGGATGGAGAACCTGTGGCCTTGAGGTCACATGTGGCCTTCTAGGTCCTTGGATGCAGTCTTTTGACTGAGTTCAAGTGTTACAGAACAGGGATTTGTTCTGTGAAGTTTGGATTCAGTCAAAGGGCTGCACTTGAGGACCTAGAGGGCAACATGTGACCTCAAGGCCTCAGGTTCCCCACTTCAGATCTAGTACATGGCAGACAATTGACCTGTGTATGGAGAGGCATCATATTATAGTAGGAATGTACTGACTTTGCTCTGGAGACAATTCCTTCCCTCCAGGAGCTTACTGGCTTTGGTGGACAGTGAACAATAAGTTCACATTAAGGCAATATGATATTTATACAAAATAGCACTTGTTAATAGGGTTTTACTGAGCCAGTTACTAACCTGAGAATGATGGACAGAACAGCAGGCCAAAGACAAAGTGCCAGTAATCAGGTAGCTGAATAATTAATTAGTTTCATTATAAAGAACAGGTTTGCAAATCAGTCATTCTCCTGATCAGAATTCCGCCTTGTTGAAGTGAAGGCAGAAATTATACACATATATCATAAGTGGGAAGGGAGTGGGGAAGGTAGATTACAAACAATCATTCCCAGGGCCAGAGTGGAACACAATAAAACAGTTCTGGAGCCCTGTGGGTCATTACTTGGTGGGTCAAGGGACTAGAGTTCCGTGATGGGATTAACAGGTTCTACAGTCTTGGATTTGCTTCACTTCAAGCAGGCACGAAGGCAGAAGATGCCAATGATTGTGAGCTTTATCAAAGTTTGGACCAGTTCAAGCTGCATTGTGACTCTGACTCACAAACTGGAGAAGGCAATTCAGCAAAATCTAATCTATTAGTATATTCATTACACATATTGACTATTATAAAAATCAGAATTTCCTCCACACAAAGAAGACTTTCTTGAAGAGGGTGCTCCTTGAACTGAACCTTGAAGAGAATTAGAAGTTCCTAGATCATGAGGCAAATAGGGAAAGGGATGATTCTTGCCTCTGACACATACTAGCAAGGTAATTGTGGGAAAGTCATGTAACTTCTCAGATAACTTCCCAGATAAATAAGGTTATAAATTACAGAGGAGTGACCCGTCTGCATCTCTGCAGGGTGTATCTATGCTAGAATTCCCTCAAAAGTAGGAAATCTCTCCCTCCAAAAGTATGTTAATGGATTTGCAACTGTAAGAACTAGAGACTGGAACATGGTTCTTGCAAAGAGATAGTTCATTTTTGGAGCTTTTGGTCCATGCAGGGGTTATCTAGGGTAGGATGTACTGGATTTGGAGTCAAAGGATTTCTGCTCAACTTTGCCATTCACTATCTGAGTTTTTAAATGTAATCTTAACTTTTCTGGGCCTCAATTTCCTTATCTGTAAAATAAAAGTGTTGACTTCTAGGATCACTTCTTGCTCCAAATCTAAGATCCTCTGTTAAATCAGTCACTAAAGCTGAGTTATACTGAAGTCACTCCATGTTTTAACCTTGCTTGACTTTTGACTTTTTGCAGCCAGTCTGCAGGAGAGAGCAGAAAAGGTCAGGAGACAGCTGTCACATGTTCAATAATGATATCTCCTTAGCGCTAATCCCAACTCCCTATCACTCTGTAACATGTGAGGTGCTGATGTGGCACTAACTCCATTTCCTCACTGAAATGTGTATCAGTCAGGCTTGTCTTCCCTTATAAGGTAGGTAGTTGTTTATTCTTATCTATAAAAGCAGGGTGCTGTTTGAATTCTAGGCAGCATTCAATGCTGCTACTTTAATGTGCCATAACAAACTTTTTTTGTCTTAATTTTCCTTATTAATCAGAGGATGTCCTAAAGAGTTTTTAAGTTGCCAGCAAGCAAGGGGATACATGTATCAAGATGGGATTGGCACAGACCAAGCCTCTGACTGACTCCCTGTTAGGCAAGCTTTGGGATAAGGGAAAACTGCCCATGCAATCAAGAATGTCCAAAGCTTGAGGGACAGAACTCAGTTTGTGCTGGACTCAGTACTTAGATAATTGTGGGAAACAAATTTGGCCAAATAAATACAGACCTTTGATCATTGTCAGCTGAGAATGCTAAAAACCAGACTTGAAGAACTAGAGTATAATAAAAACAGATTATGGTACTATTGGCAAAAAAGCTGTTCCATTTTAAAATCTGTTATGTTGTTTGTGTTACTGTTAGACTTCAAAATTTTCTTGTATTTTGAATTTTGGGAAACGATTATATAAGAAATGCTGTTAACTTGAAAAAGGACACAGAATGTATCATTAGGAAAGTAACTTTCCCTTTAATCTGGGTATTATAAGATTATGAATTGAGCTGTTAAAAAGTATGGTTACAATGTTTGTAAACTATTAAGCACTTAATTGGGTTTATTTTACTTTAAAATGGATAAAGTTTTGGAACATTCTAGTCAGACAGAGTCATATGATCTTATCAACCCTGCTGACTGCATGTTGTAAAATTCCACAGTAAGGAAGTTTGAAAGGGCCACACCCAGCCAAATGAATGGGACAAAGAACTTATAAATTAGCTTATAGTAAAGAGTGGGCTTTTTCTAATAGATTATTTGGCTATCACTTGTGGGTATCATGATATTGTGTCTGTTAATAAATAGTTTGAATTGAAATTACATCTTTGAGTCAACTTAGTAGCAGTAGACCTTAGATTCAAAGAGTTAGTTTTTGCCTTAGGGATAAATAGGCAATACAGTTTTGGAGGCTTACTCTAGTCAGTATTTTCTGAAGTTTTGAGTCAACTATCACATGATAGATGTGTTCACCGTGTGTGTGAAACTCCAGAATGTTATTCTTAATTTACAAACGCAGGACAGCTAAGATGTCGTCATATGTGTTCATTGTTAACTGTTATTGCAACATGGGGGAAATAATAATCTAGCCCTAAACTATGATTAGCAAACCTTTGCTCTTTGAGGTCACATATTTTGGGACTGTAATCTGATATTGTTCTGAGTTTTTATTAATGACATTGTTATTGTGTCAATAATCTACCATTCAAGGGGAATGTCATGTACTGCCCAAAGGGAGTGTGATAAGAGAACTGCTGCAGGTGGATGTTCCTAACTGGGAAAGTTGGGGAAACAACCTTGCTTACGTGAAGGTACTGTCCTTTTGACTCTGTTTCCCATTGTGATATTTCCTTTCTGAGCAGGAAATTTTCCCACCAGTTAAATTTTGAGCCTATCTTTGATAGACTGTTTACTCTTAACTCTCGCCTAGAATCAAATAAACATAAGGGAGTATTTTCCCCTGCTATGGCTTATGTCAGGTCAATCTGTATGCTTGAAGGGGCAATCATAATTGTGTTCCCCCCTTTTCCTTTCATAGTTGTTGTCATTGTTCAGTCCTTTGAGTCTTGTCCTACTTTTCATGACCCTATTTGAGGTCTTCTTGGCAAAGGAATTAGAGAGGTTTGCCCTTTCCTTCTCCAGCGAATTTTACAGATGAAGAAGCTGAGATAAACACGGGTTAAGTGACTTGCCCAAGGTCACACAGCTAGTAAGTGTCTGAGGCTAGATTTAAACTTAGGTCTTTCTAATGCCAGGTCCAGCACTCTATCTATCCACTGTGCCCTGATTATAGAAATTTGCAATCTTTTCCCTTTCATAGCAAATTTCTATAATCAGGGAAGGTGAACAGTAAAAGTTTTGTTGTTGCAATAATAAATCTATTAATATATTAATACTAAAACATTTTATTGGATATCAATATGAAAGAACTTACTATTTCTAATCTGAATTTTTAGTCTATTCCATGTCCTAGGAAACTAAGTAGATGAGTTCTTAAGCTTGTCACCCCCTTGCTAATAGTTATATATTCATGTATAAGATTACGTCCTTGAAGTGTCTCATTTTTTCAGGAAAATATGAAGAATATATATCTACATCTATGTCTATCTATCTATCTTCAAACGAGAAGGATAGGATAAAGAGGTAAAACTTAAAAAAAAAATTTAATGGAGTAGCAAACTTTGAGAAAGCAGCAAGATTAGACTGTTTTCGCTAAGAACTAGGATACATACACAATTGACTTCCAAGTATTTCTAATGGGATATACAGGCCTTGGGCATATTTTTAGTAATAAGTTCTCAAAATTGGGTTTACATATTAAATTGCATTAATAATTATTATAAAGAATTTTTAAACACAGTTGGCTTGGCTTTTTCTTCCTATTTTAAAGTATCTATGTGATAATATAAAGAGACAGAAGGGCTCATTTTATTAGCCAGGTCCTGATGGATCCTTCTTTAAGATTTTTCCTTCAGCCTTTTAATAGCATTGTCAATACTAGCACTTCTTAAACTGTGGGTCAAGATCCCATGCGGGGTTGCAAAAAATTTGACAACAGTAAAAGGTTTCTGAATGTGCAATGACCAAAAATTAATTAAAAATCAAATTTGTAATGAATCTGAGGTGTTTCTAGCAGTGCTTGCCCATGTTACATCATACAGCTTCACTACAGCCATGGTTCTGAACACAAAGCACTCACACTTTGCACTGTGCATGCCCTCAGGACATGCAATTCCAATTAACCCAGCCAAAACAGGAAAAGGGATCAGGGAAAAAGTTTAAGAATCCTTGGTCTATGCCAGGTTTGGGTGAAGATAGAAAGTTTCAGGTGAATTATGGGCTCCTAATTTTATGTTGTTCTTATAGCTCTGTTGCTATAATAGGGTTAGATCCACAAGGTTTGAGTTAATTCTTACCACATGGAATAGTTACTGAAGAAGCAAATTTAGGAGGGTGTACTAAATTGTATTGAGTCTTGTTACTGGAAGATTTTGGCAGAATTACTTAGCAAGTCACTTAGAACCAGAGAAACAGGTCTACTAAAAGAAGCCCTCTTCAGAGTTGCCTTGAGAATGAGGCCTATTCCAGAATGTCTAAGGGAAGATTTTTCCAGGGACAAGATCACTACATGTGACATTTGGAACTCAAGAGTCTAATTTAAATGGATATTGGGGGTTGTTTACTAGGTTATAAGGAGATGTGATGCTATTTACTATTTATGATCATTACTGTATCACTTTGGCATTTTGTTTCATGGTGTTTATGTTTGTCTGGAAAAGAGGCATGTCCTAGCTCCTTTCATTTATTGCTTAAGATCAGGGCATTCTTCCTGTGACTTTTTATTCAACTGAATAACTGAAAAATTTCTGTTTGTATTAACCTCACCTGATAAAAACTTGATTTATGGAATAATAATGTTAACTTTTCAATATTTCTTAGGTGAAAACCAACAGGAAGTTTGAAGATCCCCCAAATAATTAGGTTATTACCTTAGTTAACTGTATAAAAAAAGAATTTCTCTGAATTGTCTTGTTTACTTTGGTGATACGGAAATCTCTCCTCTCAAATTAGTTCATGGTGAACTCTCTAAGGAGTTTAATCTGTAATCTAACTTAGTTTACCTATAGACTGTATTCAAAAAGGTTTGTCTCCTTTAGGGATATATGAGATTAAGACTGCTTAATTAAGTTTTTTAACTTTTGTGACACTGAAGGAAACATGGAATTTTTTTTTTATTACTCCTGGCCACAGTGCACATTTCCTGTCATAACTTTAAGTCCTCTAGCTTATAAGCACTAATGCTTACTGAAACTAATTCAAGCAGCCGAGATGAATGTAGCGGGCCAGTACTGATGAAGTCCAGAATGTGAGGTTTTACTTGAGACTTGTACTAGGGCTGATGCTCTCAGGAAATCCCACTCCTGATAAGCAAGGATGAGATCGTCCTGACCCTGATTGTGTACCCTGAGGTTGTTACACAGAAGGAACTAAGATTAGGAAGTAAAAAATGTAAGCTAAAAATGTTCTCATGGGAATAACCTTGCTTGCTTGCTTAAGAGAGTATATAAATCTTGACACTCAGATCAAGTCATGTAGAGATGGTACAGGCTCGCCTGCCCCCAGCTGCTATCGCTTTCTTTTCTATAACCGCCAAGCCTCTGATCCACCAGTTGCTGGCAGATGAGGATGATGTAGTTGAGGATCTGAATGATATAGATCTGATTGTGATGCTGCACCATGACTATGGGTAGGAGCAAAGGGGAGGATATTGTATAAAATCAGTCACTAGTGCAGAGTCATTCTGAAGTGACTCCATGTTTTAAACTTGCTTACTTTGGCTTTTTGTAGCCAGCCTGCAGGACAGAGTGGTCTACATGTACACTAATTGTATCTCTTTAGTGCTAACCCCATCTCCCTATGATGTTACATGTAATAAGGGAGGAGCGGAGGTGGCACTAATCCCATTTCCTTATTGAAAAATATATCAATCAGGATTGTCTTTCCTGCATGGAAATGGTTTACTCTTTTCTAGAAAAGCAGGAGACAGTTTGAATTATCAAGGTCACATCCTACACTGCTGCTTCAGTGTGCTTCAACAAACTCCCTTTTTTGTCTTAATTTTCCTGAGTTTGTTTTATTAATCTGGGTCTTCAGAACAAAGATTTTACCTTTTAACAAGCCTATGACAAATTCTATACAGAGTTCATATGATTTAGAAAATTCTGCTCTGAAGTTTGCTTTTTTATACAAAGTTATTTCCATATTTTAAATGGTCTTATAACTAATGCTTCAGTATGAATAAAAGCCCTGCTACTGAGTACAATAAAATGTACATATATCTTTTTAGATAAAATATATATGGCTCTTGCTGAAGACTAATATATGCTCTAGAATTGTACTTTCCTTCTTTGCTTTTGAAAATCGTGGGTGGTCTTTAGTTTTCAAGGTTTTCTAAAAAGAAAAGCAGATTCTTTATACTTAACCTTTTCTTTGCCTGAATAAGATTTATTTCTTCATTTTGTTCCAATCCTGTCCTCATCTCATTCTCTTATTGTGATATTTTTAGATATAGTTCAAGATGCTAGGGAAGCCAGTGCAAATTTGTACAGCTCTACTCCCTCAGCCTTGCAGACCAGGCAACATCAGGTTTTGTCTGATTATTGAAATGAATCACATTAATGTCTAGGTTTTTCCATAGTAAGATATTTTTCTCTCCTGTACAGTGGGCCTCCTCAAGAAAATTCGAGCCTTCTAAGGTTCTGTTCTGTTCTAAAATCTTAACCTCTTAACCAATGACCCAGGAGTTATTGAATGTCTTTTCTTCCTCTATCTTTCTTTTCTTCCTCCTTCCAGTTGCTTTTCCCTTTTCTTCTGTGTCCAATAGGGACTATCTCCAAGGGTCCTGATCTGCATCTTGCCACTGGACCCAGATGGCTCTCGAGGGAAAAGTGAGGCTGGTAACCTTGCTCAGCCCTTACTCACTTAAATTCCAACTTACTTGCAAGTCAGTATCATCTTCCTGATGTCATGATCCTCTTCATAAAACAAGGACAAACAAAAACCACTGTGCCCAGCAGACACTCAGTATTTTCTGAAAGGACTTTATTCAAAGTGGAAACAGGGTGTTTTGCACTGCTGACTCTAGAATGTGTCATAAAAACCATAATATGTCTAATGTGTCACATTGGCCTTGGCTTTGGCTCACTGCTAGTTATATGACTTGCTATAAAACCCTGGAAAAGTTTTAAAGTTTAAAAAAAAAGTTAATTCCCTAACACTATAATTCACATAGAAGGTGCTGATTTGCAGAGGAGAATTCCCTCATCTAGGAGTTACCTATACCAATGAAATCACCCATTCCCTAGTCTCGTTTTTTTAACTTACAATATAATAAGTCCAAGTCCAAATCATTGTCTCTATTCTTAACCAGTATAGAAGCTGTAGTTTCAGGGAGGAAAGTACTTTGGAAAGGGTTGAAGGGGTGTCAGCAGATTTTCTTTCTCCCTTTGAAAAGCTACATCTTTAAAAAGAAATGTCTGGCTGTGGCGCTCATTACTCTGTTATTAGAATAGGAAATGCAATAAAGTGGAAGCTGTCCACAATGAGAAAAAGGAGTGGTTTGGAACAAAGTGAAAACTTACTTGTCAGTAGGAATGAAAAGGTCAGTCATCTCTGACTTCTTTAGACACTGAATTTTCTTCCCCAGTCATTACCAGCACTCACGTTGAGTGGCTCTTGTGGGTGATTGAATAAGCCTCTTTTTTAGCAACACCTCTGTACCAGTTCATGGTATTTCTGCCGGGGTCCTTGACAGGGGATATTACTGGTGTGTGGGATGAGCCTTTGTTTATATTACCCCACCCCACCTCCCCAGCCTGTGTAAGTTCAGACTCTTTCCAGATATTCAGCCATCCTAAGGAATGGTTGCTGAGAAACGAGAAGCTGGCACCCTATAGTGTGCCTCCCTAGTTTCAGCTACCACCCCCACCCTTTCTCATAATTGGGGCTTAATTTGTGTACCTTTTACATTTAAACGTAAATTGGAAAATGAATAGAAAAGGAACATTTCTCACAGCCCTAAACCAGCAATCAAGCTGTTCTGAACAATCTGCTCTGTACAAAACTGTACTTTTTGCCAAGTGGATTTTATAAGCTTTGAAGATCATCAGTACAAATCACTTAGAAACCAATCCTCAGGACTATTGATTCGCATATAAATCAGAAATAAAAGAACTGGAAATTTAAGCAGACTATGGCTCTGGAAAAAGGAAATAACAATGAAAGGAATTTCAGGGGAGTAGGAAAAGGGGGGGTAGGAAACTGTTCTCACTTCATTTGGTTAAGATCAGATCTCACTTTAAAGAAGTAATCCCCACTGCTGGCCAAAGCTTTGGAATGCAAAACTGGATTTTTCCACCTCTAAATAAAGGTTTTGTATCATTTTTCCATTTCCTAGTAGTTATTCAACGATGCTTTAGATTGGGGTTCTAACTCCTTCAAAAACATTATGACGCTTCTCTCTTGGCAATATTAATTTGCAGATCACAGTCCACAGGGAGGAGAAGATGGGGCAGGGAAAGCGCAATTAGTTAAGGTGAAATCAAGGTAACACTAACAACCAGCTTCAGAAAACCATATTAAATAGTCTAGTGAGACAGGAAGCTGGTTTGGGGGCCCTTGGCAATTTCAAGTCTGTTGAACAAGCAGTCCCAGACTAAATGTAGGCTAACTAAAAACCTCATAGGCAGTTGCAGGCTACACACATAGCATCTGGTTATTCACCTTCTCAGAAGCGTCCACTCCATTGTATTTTCCTATTTTATATCTCCTTATGGGTGGACCTACTATTTCCCTCCAGCGAGTAGAAGCTCCTTAAGGGCGGGAACTGTTTTATTTATTTTTTTGTCATTTTATCCTCTGTGCCTAACATTGTGCCTACACTTGGTATGTACTTGTTGAATTGAATTGACTGATACAAGAGATGTTAATGGTAAAAAACCCTAGGAAGATGATCAGCACCAGTGCCCATTTTCTTGACCTTTAGGATTATCCATTCCACTTATCTCCTCTTCTATTTGCGGGGTTTGGAAAAATGAGTCAGCTCTCCTAAGGAGACAATCTGAAATATTAAAGTTTAAAAGTGTTATATGACTGTGGCATATTAACAATTAACTCTCTGATTAAAACCTTGTGACTGCAAAAGAAGGCCAATTATAATTGCCCTAATTTAGTGACTGATTGCTATTTCTGTCAATCTAATTCAAAAAACATTTATTAAGCGCCTATGTGCCAGGCACTGTGCTAGTCATGAAATAGTCTCTGTATTTAAGGAGCTCATCTTCCTCAAGGAGAAGATGGGAAGAAATCACATGTACAGAGATAAAGCAAATACAAAATATATTAAAAATAAACACAAAGTTAGGGAGAGGGCTTTCCTGAGTGACTGCCCCTCTAGCTGAGCATTAAAGGGAGCTAGAGATTCTATGATATGCAGCTTGAAGGCAGGAAAAGGGGAGTTCCAGTAACGGGATAGAGCTATAAAAAAGCATGGAGGTAAGAAATGAAATTTCAGGTTTAGGAGCATCTAGTATGCTCTTATGATTAGAAATACAGTATATGTTGAAAGTAATGTCTAATTATCCTGCAAAGACAAATCAAAATCAGATTGTGACAGGCTTTAATGCCACACAGAGAAGTTTATATTTATACTAGAACAGGGAGCCATGGAAGCTTTTGAGCAGGTGCATGGCATGATCAGATTTAGGTTTTCGAAATACCATGTTGGCTATGATATGGAGGATGGAGTGTATTAGCCAGTGACTGGAATCAGGGACCTCAACTGCCTATTGGAACAGTCTAGGAGAAATGGGATAAGGGGCTGAACTAAGGTGTTGGCTGTGTGAGTGGAGAAAATGGCATGGATGTAAGATTGCATCTCTGCAGAATAGAACCTCAAAGACATTTTAGATCTGTTTTGCATATGCTTCCTTGGACTTGGGGTTTTCTTAGGAAAGATACTGGAGTGGTTCGCCATTTTCTTCTCCATTCTCTCCCCACTTTTATAGATGAGGAACTGAAGCAAATAGGGGTTAAAGGACTTGCCTAAGGTCACACAGCCAGTGTCTGAAGCCACATTTGAACTCAGGTCTTCTTGACGGCAGGCTTGGTGCTCTATCTATTGTACCACCTAGTTGCTCCTTGTACATGTTGTATATGACAGAAAAGTAAGATACTTGAAACCAGGGACTGTCATTTTTGTCTTTGTGTACACCCTGACTGGCTTAGTATCTAGTACCTAAGAGTTTCTCAATAAATGTTTATTTAATTGGATTTAGGAAGGGTGAAAAGTCAAAGAGGACTCTGTGGTTGAGAACCTGATTAAACCCTGATAAAAATAAGGAAATTAGGAGGAGGAGTGGGTTTTGGAGAACATGTGAATTGTGGATGTCAATGAGACATCCAGATGGGGATATACAGCAGGCAGTTGGACATGTGGGACTGGAACTCAGGAGAAAGATCCAGTAATGTAGATTTGAGAGTCCTTAGCATAAAGATCATAGTTGAATCCAAAGGAGCTTATATTATAAATACAGGGTCTTAAAGTTATACCACATTTCTGTAAAGCAAATTCTATTTTTCTATTGACTTATTTTTTTTTTAATTTAAGTGAGCTGGTCTGAGCCAGGAAGTTCTTGTTCATGCTCCTCCTCAGACAAGAACTACTATGTGAACTTGAGTTTGACATTTAACCTCTCAAGGTCACAGGCAACACTCTAAGGTTATAAGTTGCAAACCAAGGACCAATATGCATTGGTAGAGAGAGTTCTGCCAGCTAGGAATTCCCTATAACAATGAAACACAGGACCAAAATTGAGCTCTCATTTTTGGGGGGTGAGTGGTGCCTGTTTACTTGATAGGTGTTTCAGTGAACCCCAAAATCATTTCAAATGCCAAAGTGGGAAAAACATGCAGCTTCTGTGATCTTAGAATGTGTTGAAAGGATGCTTTTGGGGCCTGACCTGATGAGAGGCCTACAGCTGTCAGAAGGAAACAATCTACCCAGCCCATCCCAGGAAGTGGCCTAGGGAGACGGTGGGACAGAGTAGGCAGCACCGCTCTTCCTTCCAGAGCTGCCCCTTGGGGTGAGCATGTTAGACCTGGGACTTGAAGCAAGACAAGGCAAGGCAAAGAGGCAGAAGTAGTTCTTGGCCAGTCAACCTCTGAAAGCTCCTTTCTATGTCTAATTTCTCTAATGATAGACTATCAAGAAAAAGTCCAAGATTAATTGTGAATTGTCCAAATCACTCTTAGGGTCTTGTGAGATATCAAGTTGCCACTTACTAGAGGATTTCACACTAAACTTGCAGGGTTTAGGTAGGACCATCCAGTTGCATTTTTTTTTTTAAAGGGGAGGAAACCAAGACTAAAGGAGGTAAAGGGATTTGCCACCCAAGGTCACTGAGGAACCAACTGAGGCATAGCCCTTTTCCACCAACCCAAGGACATCTGTGGACAGCTTTGGGGCTGAATCTTTTAACTTTTCATAAATACATTATAATTTTAAAAAATACATTGTCTTTGTCTCTGATAGCACTTCAAAGAACACTCTCTTCTAACACTTAAAAGCTAAGTTTCCTTTCCAAGTCATGACTGCCCTAAACTGGGAGAGATGTTTATACAATTTCACTGTACAAATAATATGTATTTTAAATTTCAACAATGAGAATTACTTAGATTGTTAGAGTCACTGTATATAGGGACTTTTCTTGTGAAGTAATGGATTTAAATGGGCATTTTCTATAGGTTAGCTTTTCACAATGGCAACATTTTTAGACTAGAAGAACTTGCTGAACTGTAGCATGTTTATTTCTATTATTCTATTTTAGCATATGGGAAATCCTTCCTTAACTGGGAATAATCTATAGTCTTTCAAATTTTAAGTATTCTAAGAAATGCACTATGGAGAAGAAAGAAGGAACAAATTATAACACTATATAATGAAGCAGAAATATGCAGAATGTCTCACTGAAGTACATCAGACAGTAAAAAGGAAGTATTCTTTAATTTACTCCAGATTAAAAACATTCCAAACAATTTCAAGTGCCCCTCTATTAAGTATCTTAAGGAAAAGGAACAACCTTTTACAATAGAAAACTAGTCTATCCCTTTGATACTAAAACAACCTGTAGAAATGGGAACATCACTTGATTGAAAAAGGTTGCCTAGGTACCTTTATAATTAGAAAAAGACTCCATTACAATCATAAAATCTTAGAGCTTGAAAAGAGCAGAGAACACTTATCTCAACCCCATCATTTTACATAAAAAGAAACTGAAGTCTAAGATCACTGAGCAAACAGATGCACTGATATTTAAGAATGTTTTCTTTCATATAACCTATCCAAACTGGTACTGTATCCTTCTTGTTTGTTCAAAGCCTAAATACACAAGTCATTGCTTAGGTGTAGACATTAATAATTAACAAGTTGCTTTTCAGCTGGAATGCTGTTTCACTGTTTTCTTTAAATATTTAGCATGCCATATTGTATAATGTCAACAAACAAATATCTGTAAGGCTCAAAATAAGACATCAGATTCACAGATTCAAAAGTATGGCACAAAGATGCTGGATATTTCACAAGATTTTTAAAACATTCAAAATGCTTCGTACAAAAAAAGGGAACTCCTTGGTGTCAAATGCCACTAAATTCATTTATACAACATGTAAATAAGATCATGAAAATCAAGGGAAAACTGTTACTTCATAAAACTCCCTCTTTAATAATTAGCTCTATGTTCCACTAGCAAATATCTGGGCATTGCTTCTTTCTAAAGTATAAAATGTCCTTGCAAGAAGAATCCCATTTCACATTCACAGTACAACCGGAATTACATTCACAATGGTCACAATGGTTGCTCTGTGCCAGGTTTTCTAAAATGAGGTAGGTAAAAAAAATTCAGGAGGTGTCAGATGGCTAGGACTCATTTGTTTTATATCTGCTTTTTCTAAAAATGGTTTTAAAATGTTAACCATGTGGTTTAAAAAAAACTTAATGAAGACCTTGCCTGAAAAGAGAATAAAAACTATTTCAAAAAGGGCAGACCATTATAAAATACTGATTCTTCATTTCAGAGCAAAACACAACCCATTTGCCATCTCATCACATCTTACAGAGTCAGATGACCCGGACTGAGCCCCAAAAGTCATTTACACCACGTCATTGGTTTTGACCTAGGACCATGGCACACAGAGTACCAACTAACACTGAGTTATTTGGGTAAGGGATCAGACCAGCTGTTGCCCTTTTTAATCTTTCGTCCTTGGTACCCACGGTTTAATAATTATGTGAACTGAATTTCCAAATGAGAAGTGAATTCTCTGAGGATCTGATCCCCACAGGAGATTCAGGCGTTAACTAACGGGTCCAGCATCGCAGGGAGGCCTAGACTGGGGGGATGTGGGTGGGAGGTTAGACTGGGCAGTGCGGGCCGGGCTACCGTGGCCAGACCTGCGACGGTGACACAGGTCGGGCTAATGGCTCTGGAAGAGGTCGGTGCCCGGCCAGCGCTTGGGCCCCGCGGCGCAGGCCTGGGTGGAGGCAGCCGGGAAGGCGGGGAGGCCCGGTCTGGCCTTGGCCTTCTTTCGGGGCGCCACGGGGGAGGCCCCCAGGAGCTTACTGAAGGAGCCGGACTTCCTGAGGCCGCGGGCCAGGTCCTGCAGCATCAGGTCGTCGGCCAGCACGCCCAGGAAGGCGCTGGTGGTGGAGCTGAGGATGGAGGCGGCCACCTGCACGGGCCGCTTGGCCGGGCCGCCGTGCTCGGCGGGGCCGCGGAGGGCCGGGTCGCCCAGCAGCAGGCGCAGCGCGTACGAGGCGCCGGGCCGCAGGTACTGGTAGGCGCGCCGCCCGCTGTGGTCTCGGACCAGCACCTTGGCGCCCAGGCGCTCCACCAGCAGCACGGCCGCGTCCTCGTGGCCGTGCAGGGCCGCCAGGTGCAGCGGGGTGTAGCCGCCGTGCGAGCGGGCGTTCACGTCCACGGGCGCCCCCCCGCGGCGCGCCACCTCCACCAGCTGCAGCACCATCTCGCGGTCGCCGCTCTTGGCCGCCCAGTGCAGGGCCGTGAAGCCCGACATGAAGTCGCGCTTGGCCGCCAGGCTCCGGTCGCGCAGCAGCAGCCCGTGGAGCTGGTGAGTCCAACGGCCGCCGGCCGCTCTCACCAGCCACTCGTGCTCGGCTGGCTCCAAGGGCACGGTGGGCGGCGGCGGCTGCGAGACGGCGATGGGCAGCTCCTCCAGCTCGGGGCTGAGCAGGCGCGGGCCGGCGCGGGACAGGCGCCGGAGGTGAGGGGACCGGCCGCCCCCCAGTGCCAGCCCCAGGCCCGGCTCCTCCACCGAGAGCCGCCGCCGCAGCCGCGGGGAGTCCCCGGGCACGGGCAGCAGGGACGAAGCTGCCATCGCCGGCTCTTCCGACAGCTGCCGCCGCAGGCCCTGCTCCTCGGCCCGGACCCGGACCACCGACGGGACGCAGCGGACGGGCAGCATGCAGGGCTTCCGCGGCTGGAGCGGGGGCGGCTCCGCGGGCGCAGCCGGGGTCTCTGGAGGGGCCGCGGGCGTGTCCCTGGACGGCAGGGCCGGGGTTGGGGTGGGGGCGGCGGCAGCGGCTGCTTCTTTCAGGTCTGGGGACGGGGGGCGCTCCTCGGACGGCGGGGACGGGGGGGACTCCCCGGACAGCGGGGACGGGGGGGACTCCGGGGACGGCTGCCCGGACGGCGGGGACAGAGACCCGTGCTCCTGGGCGGCGGCCGGATCTGAGGACGCTGGCAGCGGCGGCTCAGCCGGGGGGTCCGCGGCCAGCTCCTGGGCCGCGGGGGTCGGCGGGTCCCCCGGGAGCGGGTCCCCAGCGGCCTCGGGCGGCGTCGGGGACGCGGGCTGTGGGGCGCAGGAGGCGCGCGGCTTTTTGCGCAGCACCACGAACTTGACCCCGTCCAGCTCCTTGACCACCGCCACGTCGTTGACGAACTGCTTGAAACATCTCCTGCGGGCAGCCCGGCCGCCCGGGTCCCCCGCGTCCAGCAGCGGCTTGAAGCGGCTCACGAGCTCCGAGTTGCGCACCTTGCCCCCGCGCTCCTGCAGGAAGCCCAGCACGGCCGCCTGGCTCACCCCGGCCGCCGCCGCCGCCGCCGCCGCCGCCAGAGCCATCCCTGCGGGCTTCGGGGCCGGCCGGACCCTCTCCTGGCCTTGGCAGCTCCGCCCGAGGCGAGCCCCTCCCCCGGCTCTCCCGGAGCCCGCTGCCCACCTGTCGGCCCTGGCAGCTCCTTCCTTGGGGCGCTGTTCCCAGTCTCTGGCAGGTGGGCGCTGCCGGGGGAGGGTGCCTGCCGGGGGGGGGGAGGGGGGAGGATCCGCAGCAGAGGAATCTGGGAGTTGTAGTCCGGGCTGGCTCGGGCTACCTGAATTTTAACCTTTTCGTTACCCCTCCCCCACCTTTCGGGGGAGGGGGGCGTTTACACCTATCCTAGCCAGCCCTGGGGAACCTCGCCCCTCCGAGATTCTTTCTCCTGCTGGTTTTATTGTTGGTCTACCCAATTAGAGCACTTCATCATTCCAGTGGGCGCTGAAGCTCCGCCTACTCTTGACAGTTTATACAGCATGAGCTGTGAATTAGGAATACTCCGACTTCTATCCGTCCAACCCGCTGGGAATTCAAGCGCGTCTTAATAACTCCCCTAAACTCCCTTCTTGTAGTTGGTTGCTTTTCCCCGGGAAAGTTCAATAACTTTTAAGTGCCAAATGTCTAGCTTCATTTCTTATTCATTTGAAAAATTAAAAATGAATATGTGGTGCTTAGTGCTGCCTGTAAGGTAAATACATCTGTATTTTGTTTATGTCCTTCAGAATATTCAGGCTTGATTGAGGCAGTCTGTTATTATATCAAGTCACAGTAGAGATTTTAGGTTAGTTTTCTTTTTTAGTTATTTTCATTACACATTCTCAGGAGCCCATGTACATTATTAAAAACTCTCAGGTACCTCACCTAATAATTATCAAATCATTCAATATAGTAAAAGATTTTTAACAATTCAGTGTTGGACGCTACAGCAAAAATCAGGAGCAGTAATTCACTATTGGTAAAGCTGTAAGGTGGTCAGACTGTTTTGGAAAGCAATGTGGAATTATATAATAGGTTTTAAAAATTTCTCATTCTGTAATCCAGACATTCCACTATTAGATTTATGTTGTAAAGAGGTTATTGACAGAAAGAAAAAAACCTATTTGTACAAATGTAAATAATAAAAAAAAATTAGAAACAAAAGTATATTCCCCGGGGGAATGCTTGAATTTAGTTGTGGTATATGCATGTAAAGGGAGGCTCCTGAGTACAATAGGTGGCTCAGGTAAAACACCTGAGTTAGATCCATACTAGTTGGATGATCTTGGGCAAATAACTGCATCTCTTCTTAGTACCCTGGGCCACTTTATGAGATTCTAAATCACAGAATAGCAGCTGATTTACATCAGTGGAGAAAGTTTCCGCACCAGGGAGTTTACTTCACTAAAAAAAAAAATCCTAGGTTTAGTCTCTCCCTACCCCCATTAATTTAATGAAATATTATATGATAAACAACTGTGAAAAATTATTTTTTAAAAACATTTTATCTTTCCACCAAATACATGTCAAAACAATTTTAAAACATTCTTTAAAAAGTTTTGCATTCCAAATTCTCTCTTTCCTTCCCTTCACCCTTCTCTGATACTGTAAGCAGTCGGATAGGTTATATATGTGCAGTTACATAAAACATTTCCATATTAGTCATTTTGTACAGGAAGAATCAAATGAAAGAAAAGAGAAAGAAAAATGAAAAATGGCATACTTCAATCTATATTTAATCTGTATTTGTTCTTTCTATGAAGTCCGATAGTATGCTTCATCATTAGTCCTTTGGGATTGTCTTGGATCATTGTGTTGCTGAGAATAACTAAGTCATTCACAGTTCTTCATCACATAATGTTGCTGTTGCTGTGTACAGCATTCTCCTGGTTTTGTTCACTTCACTGTGCATCAGTTTATGTAAGTCTTTCCAGGTTTTTCTGAAACCATTCTGTTTGTCATTTCTTATAGCACAATAATATTCCTTTTTTTTTTTTGGTTATATTGCCAATCTGTTAGGCTTGAGGTGGTACAGATTTATTTTTAAAAAGAAGATTTTTGAAATAATTTAAAGATGAAAGCAGATCCACATGCTAGCTCTCTCTCATTCCAGCTGGTTAACCAGTATAAAAACATTAGTCATCAATACAATGGACTACTCCTTACTACACCATCAGCATCATCAAGGTACAGAGCTTTCCTTTTTACCATAACTCTACATACAGCTTAGTGTACAGTCATTCATAGTCACTTTTGTGTTATTTTGTTTAACTTTTCAGGGATTTAAAAAAAATTGTTTTGATTAAAAAAAATTCTCCATTAAAGAAAAGCTTGTGATTCCATCCCTGTGGGTATTCTTCTTTTACCAATAGATATTACAACTCTTTCACAACATTAATAGTTTTCTACAATGTTGAAATCAAAAACATTCATCTGCTAATGAACCTTTCCCCACTTAGGCGGATTCTTGGGTGGTAGTCACAGACTTTATCTTAGTCTATCCAGCTTAGTCTATCCAAGTCCAGTGTAGGACTTGTCAGAGCTTATATTCCATTATCACCTTCTTTGAAGACCAAGGTTCATACTGATACCACATTGACTCTTTTTTGGGGAGCAGTACAGTGAAGTTTTGGGGTTTTAAAAATGCCATTGGAGACAAACTGCATTGTTCTTTTGGTGTTACTGAGCATGAAGAAGAAAATGTACCTTTGAAGGGAAAGAGAATTACCAGGATTAATGTACCATGTACTAATAAGCAGCCTAGATTAGGATGGTACTAGTAGTAACTTGGTAGTTATTTTTGTTGAATAAATTAGTGAAAGCAATATATCATTTGTAGATAATCATAAACTTATTTCTTTTTAAACTCTACCTATCTTCCAAGAGTCGGCTCAGATCTCTCATCTCTATTAAGTCTTCCCCAGTTATTTATGGTAATTTCTTCCTCATTTGAGCTTATTTAGCTTCTAGATAGGTCATAGAATTTAGAACTGGAATTCACCACAAACTTATTAAATTCCTATGGGGGGGAATCAAGATGGCAGCATAGTGGGAAGCAACACAACTTATCCCCCCCTCAACAATCCCAAAATGAAAACATCTTCAAAGAGATCTAGAAAATGCACCAGACCAAATCCTGATGTTGAAATCCAGCAAATGAGTCATTTGTCCACCCCAGGTCAGCATAGGCAGAGAGAAGGATATCTATAGACACTGGCAATTGGCTCATTGCTGCCTGGGTGTCAGCACCCAGAGAAAAGCTGTGCCCCAGACCAAGACAAAGTTCTAGAATACCAGGATGTACCCTCAGACCCAGACCAGGGCACTGCCCCAGGAGCTTTGTTATCCACTACCCAGGGCAAGTGAGAAGGGAACCTGTTCATAGGGTGTCATGGAAACCTTGCGCTGTGTGTCAAGAAAAGAGGAAGTTCAGAAGCAAGCAGCAGCCTTGTATCTCACCACCCAGGAGTAGAATGGAGCTCAGTGCCAGAAAAATATCTGGGTGAGGAATCTTAGACCAAAGGAGAGCCTATCATTGTGTCACTCTGAATCAGCAGAGACACAGGAGGCTGAGAGTGGCTGACTCCAACATCAGTCTACTGTTATTGAGACTCACGTCTCCAAGTCAAGAATTTGCAGAACTCAGACCAGAGGGACAGCAATCAGACTTTTCTCTGAATCAGATTTCTTTGGGAGCACTGAAGCTTGTAGATCCCTAGCCTGTTCTTGAGATCCTGGGTTAACACAGCATTCGATACTTAAAAGCAGAAACAACACCAGCTTAGATCTTCTGTCTCGAAGTATGGCAGAGCCCACCCCTAATATCACACCCAAAGTCAGGAAGTACTCTGGAAGAAAAAACAAACCGCAACAACAACAGCAACAAAAGAATCCCACCATAAAGAGCTGTTGTGGTGGCAGGAAAGCTCAGGACACAAAATCAGAATGAAAAAAATGACTGTAAACATCTACAAGCAAGTCCCTGGGCACAAATTCAACTAGAATAACTGAAAGAGAGGAAGCAATGCCTTCTCAGTGGGGATGGGGAGGGAGGAAGGGAGAGAATTTGGATTTCAAAGTTTTAGGAATGAAGGTTAAAAATGGTTTTTACATGTAACTGGGGAAAATAAAATGCCAGATGCTAAAAATAAGAGATGAAGTGAGAGTTTTTAAAAGTTAAAAATGGTTTTTTTATAAATGAAATGAGCACTTAAAAATGGAACAGAAATGAGAGCTATGGAAGAAAGAATTGAAAGAATTAACAGCTTGGCATAAGGTGTACAAAACTCTGCTCAAGCTGCAAACTCCCCAAAAATTCAAGTGGTTCAAATAGAAGTCAGTGGTTCCATGAGGCAAGAGTAAATTTTTTTTAATTCTTCAGAAGATTGAAAATATCTAAGAAAGTGTAAGGTATCTCATAGCAAAAACAAATGACCTGAGAAACAAATTGAGGAGAGAATAACTTAAAAATCATTGGACAATCTGAATTCGATGACCAAAGAAAAGAGCCTAGACATCCTCTTTCAAGAAACCTTAAAAGAAAACTGCCCAGATGTGTGTGTGTTCGTCCTTCATTGCCAAAGAAGACCATGTCATCAGAGAAATAATGACATAACTTGCACTTGTTTTGAGTGAGGGAGCGCTGTGCAGATCACCAGCCTCACTTCTCCTCTAGAGCCATCTGAATCCAGTGACCAGATATTCATCAGGATGACTGGAGATGACCCAGGATGAAGCAATTGGGGTTAAATGACTTGCCCAAGGTCACACAGCTAATGAGTGTCAAGTGTCTAAAGTGAGATTTGAACTCAGATCCTCCTGACTCCTGCACTGGTGCTCTATCCACTGCACCACCTAGCTGCCCTCCAGATGTTTTAGAAAGAGAGGGAAAAGTAGAAATAGAATCCACCAATTACCTCCTGAATGAACACCAAAATGAAAACTCCCAGGAACATTATAACCAAAACCCAGAGTTTCCAAGTAAAAAAACTTACTGCAAGAAGCCAGAAAGAAAGAATTTCAAGAATCAGGGAGCCATTCAGGATCACACATAATTTAGCAGCCACCACTATAAAGGAGTAGGGAACTTAAAACACAATATTGCAAAAAGCAAAAGCACTGGACTTACAACCAAGAATAACTTACCCAGCAAAACTGACTATAATGCAATAGGGGTGAAAATAGACCTTTAATGAAATAGAGGACTTCTAAGCATTCCTGATGAAGAGACCAGAACTGTGTAGAAATTCTGAGGATCAAGCATGGGAGTGAAGAGGAGCATAAAAAGGTAAATATGGATAAACAATGATAAAGGACTAAGCAAGGAGAAATCTCTAACTTTTAAATATGGGAAGATGATACATGTATCCCCTCTGAACCTTGTCATCATCATCAGACATCATAGAGAATCTAATTAGACAAGTCTTGGGAGTGGTTCTGCTATGTCTTGATCTTAAGAGAAGAATGAAAAAGTAGGTAAGAAGAATACCTTTGGGGAGGAAATGGAAGGAAAATTAGGGAAAACTATTGCACATAATTGGAGTGCAAAAGTAAAAGTCTATACAAACAAGGAAGATGGTGGTGGGGGCCAATGACTGACACTCAAATCTTACTCTTGTCTGAACTGGTCTGAAGAAGAAAGAATGCACACAGAGTTGGTTACAGAAATACATTTCACTCAACAATGAACTAGAAGGGGGGAGGAGGGGAAATTAGAAAGATAGTAAAGAAAGAGAGGGATTAGTCCTAAGCAAAACAAACTAAGGATATATAAAATACAACTATTTTACAGGTGGCAAAGGATGGGAATCTTGGGGGAGGGCATAAATTAGGGATAGGTGAACAAGTTATGGGTACACAAAAAATGTGAAGAAATACTATTGTACTATAAGAAACGATGGCTTCAGAGAAACTTGGAAGACTTGAATGAACTGATGCAGCATGAGGTGAACAGAACTGAGATCAACTTATATAAAGTCAACAATATGGTAAATGTAAAGAACTTTAAGAGAATTAGCAACCTTTGTCTGTCATTATAAAGACTAGTCATGACTCCAGTAATGAATGATGAAACATGCTGCCAAACTCCTGATAGAGAGGTCAGGAACTCAGAGTGCAGAATGAGATAATTTTTTTGGACATAGCTAATGTGGAAATTTGTTCTGATTGACTATGCATATTTTCAATGAGTTTTGTTTTTCTTTTTACATGGGTGGTGGTGGTGAGAAAGTGTATTTTTGCTGATTGAAACAAATATTTTTAAAATTGCTATTAAACACAAAGGGGAGTTATGACAATAAAGATATAAAAGTTTCTATCTACAAACATACTGGAGAAGGGAAAAGAGGGAGGAAGGAGAGAAAAATAAAACATATACATAGGTAAGTCATTACAAAGTATATATGAAATAAATATAAAGTAATTTTGCAGGGAGATCAGGAAAGGTCATGGATATCAGATCTGAGCCTTCAAGGGAGCTAGGGATTTAAGAGGCTTAGATGAGGAGGGAGTACATTCCAGGCTTACTTAAAGTCATGGAGGTGATAAATAGTATGTTGTATGCAGGGGAAAGCAAGTAACCTAGTTTGGATGAAACAGAACATGTGAGGAAAAGTAATGTGAAATCAGTCCAGGAAGGCTTGAGACATATTTTCCTGGTCATTTGTTTTTCCAGTGAGATATTTCACATTATCTTCCATTTTTTCATTATTTTGGTTTTGTTTTGTGATTTCTTGGTTTCTCATAAAGTCATTAGCCTTCATTTGTTCCATTCTAATTTTGAAATAACTATTTTCTTCACTGAGCTTTTGAACCTCCTTTTTCATTTGGCTAATTCTGCTTTTTAAAACATTCTTCTCCTCATTGGCTTTTTCAATCTCTTTTGCCAATTGAGTTAGCCTATTTTTCAAGGTGTTATTTTCTTTAGCATTTTTTTGGGTCTCTTTTAGCAAGCTGTTGACCTGCTTTTCATGCTTTTCTTGCTTCTCTCTCATTTGTCTTCCCATTTTTTCCTCCACCTCTCTCACTTGATTTCCAAAATCCTTTTTGAGGTCTTCCATGGCCTGATTCCATTGAATATTTATTTTGGATGTTTGGGATACAGAAGACTTGACTTCTATGTCTTTCCCTGATGGTAAGCATAGTTCTTCCTCATCCGAAAGGAAGGGAGGAGATATCTGTTCACCAAGAAAGTAACCTTCTGTAGTCTTATTTTTTACCCTTTTCTGGGCATTTTCCCAGCCAGTTACTTGACTTCTGAGATTCCTCTCCACCCCCTGTCTTGCCTCCAGAGCCACCCAGCTAGTTCTTGGGGTCTGAGATTCAAATGTTGCTCCCCAGCTTCAGGGCTTTCAGCAGGGGTGGGGCTGCTATTCAGTGTGAGATTAAGTTCAGGTGCTCAGTTGGGGCTAGGGCTGCTATTCAGTGTGAGATTAAGTTCAGCTGCTAGGGTTGGCTTGGAGCAGGGCCGCCATGCAGGACTCAGTTCCCTCAGGGGTTTTGGAGACCTTCAATAATGGATCTGAGCTCCTGACTGCTTTGGGAGCCCCTGTTCGCTGCTGCCTCCATTGCTGACTCCCAAGGGGGCCTGAGTTATGGGGACACTCTGCTCCCCTCTTGGCCAGCCAAACAGGTTCTCTCACTAACCTTTGGCATCTGTGGGTGGATGGACCTGCGTGGCAGCTGGAGATTCTGTCCCTGAAGCCTGCTCGGATCTGTTCCTCTCGATGCCATGTGGCCAAAGCAGGGCTGGGCTCTGCTCCGGGTCCAGTGCGTGACAGACTTTTGGTGTCAGTTTTTCAGGGCTCTCTGGAACAGAAATCTCCTCCACTCCATTGTTGTGTGGCTTCCACTGCTCCAGAATTTGTTGGGAGTTCTTCTTTACAGGTATTTTATGGGCTGTGGGTTCAGAGCTAGCATATGTGAATCTTTCTACTCCGCCATCTTGGCTCCTCCCCCTTGAGACATATTTTGAAAGATAATACTAGACCAGCATATTCTAAAGCCAACAAGAAACCACAGTGTGGATGATAAATTGGCAAAAGGAGGCCAATTAGAAAGCTATTGAAATGAGTTAGGCTAAAAGAAAGGAATAAACGCTAGAGATTGTTGTGAAGATAAAATTGAATTGAGAGCTCATTAAATATGAAGAATGAAGGAGAAAGAAGCTTCATGGATGGCTAGACAGAAGGTGGTGTCCTCAATAAAAGCAGGGAAGTTAGGAGGGCTAGGTTTGAGAGTATCGGAGGATTCTTATGACCAAGAGGAATGAGACTTCTTAGGAGAGCTGCATGGAAGGCTGGGTTAAAGATAGGAAGCCAAACTGAAAGCCAAGAAATGCCAAGTAAGAGACTGCTTGCTGATAGCAGCTTAAGCTTTCTCAGGTACAGGTTTAGTTTTTATGATTATTTAGACTCAGAGTACATAGCCTTCTGTAGTAACCTGTTGTTTGTCCCAAGGACCAATGACATCATGGGGTGATGACCTGACTTACTAATGAGTTGGATTTAAGTGAGGCAGAGTTTTATAAAATTGTTAGCCTCACTTTATCTTCCAGAGTCATCAAAGTCCAGTGGCAAGACAAAAGTCAGGACAACTGGCAATGGCCTGGGGAATGAAGTGGATGACCTTGGCTTATTCAATGTCTGACTAAGCTCTAAACATTCCATACCACCTCCTTCAGTTGTCTTCATAGCTGTTGGAACAAATTGTTCTCATCTGTCCATTTTACCAGGTGAAGTCTTCACATGCTTCACATGGGGTAGATACCTCACTAACTCACCAAAGGATTTGAGATCTCTGTTAACCTCAACTTGATTTAGACCTTTATTGAGATAGTTTTACTAGGGTGTGGCTGCTGCTCATTGCTAGGGTGTGACAGCTTCTTGGAGCCACAGTTTGGATGAAGGTGAACACCAAAGATGGATGAGAAGCCCAAAAAGGGCTCAGCAACCCTCACACCAGAGGTGCTAGTTCTCCCTGAACACCTCATACACCCTAATCTAGGATAGATAAGTAAAGCATTTCATAGGAGAGAGAGGTTTAGAGAAAGGGGAAATCATTCAAGGGAGAAACGGGGACAATTTGGAATGCAACTGTCAGAATTTTTTATTATTGGACTTAGAAAACATTTCCTATTCAAGGGCAGGAGACCAGGAAAGGTAACCACATCCTTTTATAATTGTTCAAAATATATTTAGACAAAATTGCATTTGTCTCTTATCCAAGGACAAGTAGTTGTTATAACAGTGAATGGAACCTTCTGCTTTACTGTATCCTTGCATGGCTTCTTTTATTATTTCTCCTTTAATAGTGGTTAAAGACTTCGTACTATTAGGCCCCTAGGTAGTTGGGAGATTTACATATTGTTATTCTATCAGAGCTGTTGTAAAATGATTGTGGTTCTGTTTCCCACCCCACCCCCCCAAGGGGAAAAATAATGAGTTCCATTTTAGACATGTTGAGTTTGTGAAACATCCATGCCATCATGGCTATAAAGTAGGAAGGGACCATATAAGCCATCTTGTCCAATCTTCTAATTTTATAGATGTAGATATTGAAGTTAAGCAACTTGCCCAAGATCATACAGGTATTTATTAAGCACCTACTATGTGCCACATACTAAGAATGCAAATAGAAAGAATTAAACAGTTCTTGATTGTTCTTCTAAAACTTGCTGATGTCTAATAAACAATGGGTAGTTCTGGGCTGAAGCTTAGGAAAGATGAGGATTAGATATGAAGATTTGGAAATCATTTACTTAGAAATAATTGAATTCATGATATCTGATGAGCTCACCAATGGAGAAAAGAGAAGGGAATCTAAAGGAAATGAGTAGAAGATAGATGGTAAGGCTGAGAAGTATAAATAAAAGGAGCACAGGGTGATGAAAACACAAGGGATAGAAAATATATAAAAGGAGTTGATAGTCAACAGTGTCAAAAGCTGTAGAAAGGTCAAGAAGAATTAGTATTGAGAAAATAACATTGGATTTGGTAGTTGAAAGACCATATGTAATCTTGGAAAGAGCAGTTTCAGTGAAGTCAAAAGCCAGATTGCAAGGGATTTAGTAGTTATTGGGAAGTGGAGACAATGAGTATAGATTTATTTTTCCAGGAGTTTGACTTCTTTGATTAAGCCAGTAAAAAAGGAAAGATTATGGATAGTTGGAGGGGCAAGGACACATGAGGGAATTGTTTAAAAGGTCCAAGTAGAAGCATTATTTTTAGCAAGGATAATGGCCAAAACCTCATAATCTGAAGCAAAAAAAAAAAGAGAATAGGGTTCTACATAGTACATGGAGTACTGAACTGTGGAAACAATGGAAGCTCATGCTGATAGCCTCTTTTTTCCAGTAAAGTGTAAGGTAAGGTTCTTTGTCAAGGGGCAGTGAAGGATGGAGGAAATGGTGTAGATGGATGGCTTGAGGAGAAAAGAAAAGGCTTTTCTGGAGGGCATCTTAGAGATTATAAATTTTTTTAAAAATCTCATTTTAAAGATGAAATTGAGCCCTAGAAATTGAAGTGACTATTGTCCAAGGTCACATAGCTAGTCCATAGCAGTTCAGTTTTGAATCCAAGTTCCCTGACCTTTCTGTTGTATCATGCTTTGTCTGTATAGTATCTTCTATTATTAGTTATCCGTGATGAAACCATTGAAAACATTTAGCAATTATAAAAGAAATATATTTCTTTAATTGAGTGGAAGAACTGTATTAAAATAAACATTACAGCATACTTTTGAATGTGATCATTCTACAGTATCATTTTTCATTGTATGTGTGTATATGTATATTAATTTTTCCACTTTAAAGAAATCTTATTTTAGGGATGGGACCTATAATTAGGGAAAGTCTAAATACTTTCAGAGATTTTTAATTTTATTAGTATCAGAACTCTATCCATTCATGCAAATCACAAACTTTATAGGTCTACTTAAGTGTTTTTTTTCATAAGTTTTCCCATTCTATAAGGAATCCACTCCATTGGCTAAGAACATTTTTTTCTTTAAATATATTTGAAATAGAAATATTCCATCATTCTTCCTGTGAAATAGAGTGTCAACTCCATAGAAGCAGAAATTATGTCTTATTTTAGCTTTTCATACTTCCTTTTTTATTAATTTATTTGTTTTCAGTTTTATACAATCACTTCCATAAATCTTAGATTATCTCCTGCTCCCTCCCCCCTCCCTTCTCGAGATGACATGTAATCTTATATGGTTTCTATACATACATTCATATTAAGCATATTTTCATATAAGTCATGTTGCATAGAGAAATTAAGATGAATGGGGGAGACCATGAGAAAAAACAAACCAAACTAAAGCATAATACAAGAGAAAATAGTCTGCTTCATTCTGCATCCATAGTTCTTTCTCTGGATGTGGAAGGCATTTTGCCTCAAGAGTACTTTGGGAATGTTTTAGGTTTTTGTATTGCTATGAAGGGCTAAGTCTACCAGAAAAATTCCTCACACACTGACTGTTACTGTTTCACTCAGCATCAGTTCATATAAGTATTTCCAGGTTTTTCTGAAGTCCTCCTGTTCATCATTTAGCACAATAGTATTCCACAACTTGCTCAGCCATTCCCCAATTGATTTCCAGTTCTTGGCCACCACAAAGAGAACTGCTACAAATATTTTTGTACACATGGGACTCTTTCCCATTTTTATGATCTCTTTGAGATACATTTCTAGAAGCAATATTGCTGGGTCAAAGGGTATGCACATTTTTGTAGCCCTTTTGGCATAGTTCCAAATTGCTCTCCAGAATGGTTGGATCAGCTCACAGCTCCACCGACAATGAATTAATGTTCCACCTCTCCCATATCTTCTCCAACATTTATCATCTCTCCGTTTTGTCATGTTAGCCAATCTGATGTGTAATGTGGTATCTCAGAGTTGTTTTGATTTGCATCTCTCTTATCAAAAGTGATTTAGAGTATTTTTTCATATGACTATAGATATCTTCAATTTCTTCCTCTGAAAACTTCTTGTTCATATCTTTTGAGCATTTATCAATTGGGCAATGACTTGTATTCTTGTAAATTTGGCTCAGTTCTCTATTTTAGAAACGAGGACTTTATCACAGACACTAGTTGTAAAAATTCTTTCTCAGTTTTCTGCTTCCCTCCTAATCTTGGTTGCATTGTGTTTGTTTGTGCAAAAACTTTCCAATTTAATATAATCAAAATTATCCATTTTGTACTTTATAATGTTCTCTATCTCTTGTATGGTCATAAATTTCTCCATTCTCTATAAATCTGACAAATACACTATTCCTTGCTCCCCTAATTTGTTTATAGTATCAGCCTTTATACCTAGATCATGTATCCATTTGGATTTTATTCTTATATACAGTGTCAGTCATTGGTCCATGCCCAGTTACCACCACACTGTTATCCAGTTTTCCCAGCAGTTTTTGTCAACTGCTATATTCGTTGACCATTATGTCTTGAGTACCTAACCTATTCCACTGATCTACTCCTCTGTTTCTTAGCCAGTACCAAATGGTTTTGATGATTGCTGCTTCATAATACAATTTGAGATCTGGTAGGGCTAGGCCACCTTCCCCAACATTTCTTTTCATTAATTCCCTTGATATTCTGGAACTTTTGTTCTTTCAAGTAAATTTTGCTGTTATTTTTTTCTAGCTCTAGAAAATAATTTTCTGGTAATTTGATTGATATGGCACTGAATAAGTAAATTAATTTAAGTAGAATTGTCATTTTTATTTTATTAGCTCAGTCTACCCACAAGCAACTGATGTTTTTCCGCTTACTTAGATTTGATTTTATTTGTACAAAAAGTGTTTTGTAATTATATTCATATAGTCCCTGGATTTGTGAAAAGAGATTTCTGGGAAGCCAGTTAGTTATTCCTCTTGCTGTCACCTAAAAAAGGTAGAGCTATGCCTTACATATTTGTCACTTTCTCAAGTAAATTATATGGTAAATTATATAAATTATATATTATGTTAGTTCTGAAATACATATGAGTCAAGTTTTTATGATCATAAAAACCCTCATTTAGGAAAAAAGAATTTTTTTCTTAATAAGGGTGAAAGAGGGGAGTATAAATCTTAATATCAAAAAAAAAGAACCCTAAGATCTTGGCAAGTGGTCCCATCATTTCCTGGCAAATAAACAGAGGGAGAAGAAATGGAAACATTGTCAGATTTTATATTCTCAAAGATCACTGTGGATGGTAAGTGTAGCCATAAAATTAAAAGATGCTTATTTCATGGAAGAAAAAAAATGGCAAATTTGGACAGCATACTAAAATGCAGAGATATCACCTTACTGATAAAGGTCTATATAATTAAAGCTATGGCTTTTCCAGTTACAATGTATGGCTGTGAGAGTTGGACTCTAAGGAAAGCTGAGCCCCACAGAATCAGTGCTTTCACTTTTGAATCATGTTGCTTGAAAAGACTTTTGAGAATCCTTGGACAGCAAGGAGATCAAATCAGTTAATACTTAAGGAAATTAAGTCAAGCTATTCACTGGAACGTCAAATACTGAAGCTGAAGCTTAAATACTTCGGCAGTATAATGAAAAGATGGGGCTTATTGGGAAAGACCCTGTTGTAGGGAAAGAGTGAAGGCAAAAGGAAAAGGGGAGGGCAGCACATGAGATAGATATATAGTATCATGGAAACAATAAACATGAACTTGGACAGATTTTGAGAGATGTGACTACTATATTATATATTACTATATATTTTCCTCCATCCTATTTTCCCCTGTTTATCCTCTTTTCATCCTGTCCATGCTCAAAAAGTGTTTTGCTTCTGACTACTGACTCGCCCAATTTGTCCTTCCTTCTATCAGCCCCCAATTTTATGCTCTTCCTCTCCTACTTTCCTATAGGGTAAGATAGATTTCTATACTCAGCAGAGTGTGTATATTATTCTCTTTGAGCCAATTTCAATGAGAGTAAGGTTCAAGTACTCCCTCACATCTTCCTTTCACTGTACAAGCTTTTTTGTACCTCTATTATGTGAAATAATTTACCCCATTCTGCCTCTCCCTTCTGCCTTCTTCCAGGGCACTCCTCTTTCTCATCCCTTAATTAAAAATTTTTTTTAATATCATACCATCATATTCAACTCACACTTGTATTTTCTGTCTATGTATGTGCCTTTTAACTGCCCTAATAATGATAAAGCTCTTAGGAGTTACAAGAGTCATCTTCCGCTATAGGAATGTAGACAGTTTAACTTTATTGAATCCCTTATGATTTCTCTTTCCTGCTTACCTTCTTATGTTTCTCTTGAGTCTTATATTTGAAAGTCATATTTACTATTTGGGTCTGGTTTTTTCCTCAGAAATGCTTGAAAATCCTCTATTTCATTAAATATCCATGTTTTACTCCTGCAGACTATACTCAGTTTTTCTGGGTAGGTGATTTTTGGTTTTAGTCCTAGCTTCTTTGGCCTCCAGAAAATAATATTCCAAGTCCTCCAGTGCTTGAATGTAGAAGCTGTTAGATCTTGTGTGATCCTGACTGTGACTTCATGATACTTGAATTGTTTCTTTCTGACGTCTTGCAATATTTTCTCCTTGAACCACAAACTCTGGGATTTGGCTATAATATTTCTGGGAGTTTTGATTTTTGAGATCTCTTTCAGGAAGTTATCAGTAGATTCTTTCAATTTCTACTTTACGCTCTGGTTATAGGTTTTCCTTGATAATTTCCTTCAGGGCAGTTTTCCTTCATAATTTCTTTAAAGATGATGCCATTCTTTTTTTGATCATGGCTTTCAGGTAGTCCAATAATCCATAAATCATATTTCCTTGTTCTATCCTTTTCCAGGTCAACTATTTTTCCAGTGAGATATTTTCTTCTATTTTTTCATTTCTTTTAAAATTATTTAATTGCTTATCGTGCTCCCTTATTTTTAAGGAATTATTTTCTTCATTGAGCTTTTATACCTCCTTTTCCAGTGGCAAATTCTACTTTTCAAGGAGTTCTCTTCAGTAGATTTTTGTGCTTCTTTTACCAATTGACCTATTCTGTTTTTTAAGGTGTTTTTTTCAATAGTTATGGAGAGTCTTCCTTTATCCAAGCTGTTGACCCATTTTTTCATGATTTTCTTGCGTCATTTTTATTTCTTTTTCTGATTTTTAACATACTTTCAGAGTTCTTCCAGAAATTCTCTTTGGACCTGAGACCAATTCACATTTTTTCTTTGGGGCTTTGGATGTAGCAGTTTTGACTCTCTTGTTTCTATTTTGATCTTCCTGTCACCAACTCTAATTTTCTATGGTCATATTCTTTTGTTATTTGTTCATTTTTACAGCCTGTTTCTTGATTTTTAATTTTACGTTAAAATTGGGCTCTGCTCCTAAGGTTGAGGGGAACTATTCCAAACTTTAGCTTTTTGTATAGGTATTTTCAGAACTAGCTTTGGGGTTCTGTCAGTTTTCTGTTCTTCCAGGGTAATATGATCTGAGGAGAGGTATGCTTACTACTCTTCTGGTCTGTGAGCAACCATACTCTTTTCTGCCCTGGAGCTATGACCAGGGTTCCTGCTCCCCAGAGGCCACAAACTCCAGTGTGCTAGCGCTTCTCCTTGCCCTGGAACTACAACCTACAACTGTAACGAGATCTCCATACGAGCAATGCAACAGATCCTGCACCCAGTGCCAGGAAAAGGACCATAATCTAACAATATGTTGTTTACAAGAAACACATTTGAAACATGGGGATAAACACAGGGTAAAGGTAAAAGGCTGGAGCAAAATATATTGTGCCTCAGCTTATGTAAGAAAAACAGAGGTAGCAATCCTAATCTCAGACAAAGCAAAAGCAGAAATAGATCTTATCAAAAGAGATAAGGAAGGAAACTATATCCTGCTGAATGGCACCATAGATAATGAAGTAATATCATTACTAAACATGTATGCTTCAAGTGGTGTAGCATCCAAATTCATAGAGGAGAGGCTGGGTGAGTTGCAGGAAGAAATAGACAGCAAAACTATACTAGTGGGAGACCTCAACTTCCCCCTTTCTGAATTTGATAAATCTAACTTTAAAATAAACAAGAAAGAAGTTAAGGAGGTGAATAAAACTCTGGATAAGATAGGTATGATAGATCTCTGGAGAAAATTGAATGGGGATAGAAAGGAATATACCTTTTTCTCATGGTACATGGCACATATACAAAAATTGACCATGTTCTTGGGCATAAGAACCTCACAATCCAATGCAGAAAGGCAGAGATAGTCAATGCATCCTTCTCAGATCATGATGCAATAAAAATTATATGTAATAAGAGGTCATGGAAAGATAAATAAAAAATTAATTGGAAACTAAATAATATAATCCTAAAGAAGGAGGGGGTAAAACAACAAATCATAGAAATAATAAACATCTTCATTCAAGAGAATGACAATAATGAGACAACCTACCAAATCTTATGGGATACTGCAAAAGCAGTTGTTAGGGGAAATTTTATGTCTTTGAATGCCTACGTGAATAAAAGAGAGAAAGAGGAGATCAATGACTTGGGCATGCAGTTGAAAAAGCTAGAAAAAGAACAAATTGAAAATCTCCAAGTAAATACCAAATTAGAAATACTGAAAACCAAAGGAGAGATTAATAAAATTGAAATTAAGAAAACTATTGAACTAATAAATAAAACAAAGAGCTGGTTTAATGAAAATGCCAATAAAATTGATAAACCTTTGGTCAATTTGATTTAAAAAAAGAAAGAAGAAAACCAAATTACCAATATCAAAAATGAAAAGGGTGAACTAATCTCCAATGAAAAGGAAATTAAAACAATAATTAGAAATTGCTTTGCCCAAGTGTATGCCCATAAATTTGGCAATCTAAATGAGATTTTTAAAAAATTTAAAAAATACAAATTGCCCAGATTAACAGAAGAGGAAGTTGAATGCTTAAATAACCCCATCTCAGAAAAAGCAATTGAACAAGCCATCAATGGACTCCCTAGGAAAAAATCTCTAGGGCCAGATGGATTTACAAGTGAATTCTATCAAATATTTAAAGAACAGTTAAATCCAATACTATATAGACTATTTGGGAAAACTGATGAAGAAGGAGTCCTCCCAAATTCTTTTTATGATACAAATATAGTTCTGATACCTAAACCAGGAAGAGCCAAAACAGAGAAATAAAATTATGGAACAATTTCTCTAATGAATATAGATGCAAAAATTTTAAATAACAGCAACTTCTCATGAGAATAATACATTATGACCAGGTAAGATTTATGCCAGGAATACAGGGCTGGTTCAATATTAGAAAAGCTATTAGCATTATTGATCATATCAACAACAAAACTAACAGATACCACATGATTATCTCAATAGATGCAGAAAAAGCTCCTGACAAAATACAACACCCATTCCTATTGAAAACATTGGAGAGCATAGGAATAAAGGGAACTTTCCACAAAATAATAAGTAGTATCTACCTAAAACCTTCAGCAAGCATTATATGCAATGGAGATAAACTAGATTCATTTCCAATAAGATCAGGGGTGAAACAAGGATGTCCATTATCACCACTATTATTCAATATGGTACTAGAAATGTTAGCTATAGCAATTAGACAAGATAAAAAAGTTGAAGGAATTAAAATAGGCAAAGAAGAAACTAAGTTATCACTCTTTGCAAATGATATACTTAAAGAATCCCAGAGAATCAAATAAAAAACTACTTGAAATAATAAACAACTTTGGCAAAGTTGCAGGTTACAAAATAAACCCACAGAAATCTTCTGCATTTCTCTAAGTAACAAAGCCCAACATCAAGAGATACAAAGAGAAATTCCATTTAAAGCTAGGGTAGATACTATAAAATATTTGGGAGTTTACCTGCCAAAACAAACCCAGGGACTATGTGAACACAACTACAAGACACTTTTCGCACAAAGTCATATCTAAGTAAGTGGAAAAACATCAGTTGCTCATGGGTAGGCCAAGACAATATAATAAAAATGGCAATTTTACCTAAATTTACTTATTTAGTGCCATACCAATTAAACTATCAGATAATTATTTTCTAGAGCTGGAAAAAATAGCATCAAAATTCATCTGGAAGAATAAAAGGTCCAGAATATCAAGGGGACTAATGAAAAGAAATGCTAGGGAAGGTGGCCTAGCGCTACCAAATCTCAAATTGTATTGCAAAGCAGCAGTTATCAAAACCAGTTGGTACTGGCTAAGAAACAGAAGGATAGATACATGGAATATGCTAGGTACCCAAGACACAGTAGACAATAAATATAGCAATCTACTGTTTGATAAACCCAAGGACACCAGCTTCTGGGATAAGAACTCACCGTTGGACAAAAATTGCTGGGAAAACTGGATAAAAGTGTGGCGAAAACTAGGCATAGACCAATGCCTGATACTGTACACAAGAGTAAAATCCAAATGGGTACACAATCTAGGTATAAAAATTGATACTATGGACAAATTGGTGAAGCATGGAATTGTGTATTTGTCAGATTTATGGAAAAGGGAAGAATTTTTGACTAAAGAAGAGATGGAAAGCATTATGAAGTGCAAGATGGATAATTTTGATTACATTAAACTGAAAAGTTTTTGCACAACCAAATCCAATGCAACCAAAATTCAGAGGGTTGTCAAAAACTGGGAAAGAATTTTTACAGCTAATATTGGTGAAGTCATTCCCCAATTGATAAGTGGTCAAAGGATATAAACAGAGAATTTTCAGAGGAAGAAATTGAAGATATCTATAGTCTTATGAAAAAATGCTCTAAATCACTTTTGATTACAGAGATACAAATCAAAACAACTCTGAGGTACCACATCACACCTATCAGATTGGCAAACATGACAGAACAGGAAGATGATAAATGTTGCAGAGGATGTGGGAGAGTTGGAACACCAATACATTGTTGGTGGAGCTGTGAGCTGATCCAACCATTCTGGAGAGCAATTTGGGACTATGCCCAAAGGGCTACAAAAATATGCATATCCTTTGACCCAGCAATATTGCTTCTAGGACTGTATCCCCAAGAGATCATAAAAATGGGAAAGGGTCCCACATGTACAAAAATATTTATAGCAACACACTTTGTGGTGGCCAAAAACTGGAAATCAAGGGGATGCCCATCAATTGGGGAATGGCTGAATAAATTATGGTATAAGAATGTAATGGAATACTATTGCACTATAAGAAATGATGAACAGGAAGACTTCAGAGAGGCCTGGAAAGACTTATGTGATCTGATGCTGAGCGAAAAGAGCAGAACCAGGGGAACTTTGTACACAGCAATGACCACAGTGTGTGAGAGTTTTTTCTGGCAGACTTGGAACTTTGTAGCAATGCAAGGACTTAAAAAAAATTCCCAATGGTCTTCTAAGGCAAAATGCTTTCCACATCCAGAGAAAGAACTAGGGAATTCAATTGCAAAATGTAGCAGATCATTTTGTGTGTGTGTGTATGTGTGTGTGTGTGTGTGTGTGTGTGTGTGTGTGTATTACGTTTTGGTTTGCTATATAATTTTTCCCATTCAATTTAATTCTTCTACACAGCATGACTATAGTGAAAATGTATTTATAAGAATGTCTGCGTAGAACCTATATAAAATTGTATTCCGTCTTGTGGAGGGAGAGGTGAGGGAGGGAAAAATAATAATCTAAGTTATATAGTAGTAATTGTAGAACACTGAAAATAAATAAAATTAATTAATTTTAAAAAAGAAACCATTCTTTGAGATTGGTAGGGGTAAAAATCACCAGAAACATAGAAGTCTGGTGGCATCATCAGTCTAAGAGGAGCCCATTGTAGGTGGGCTGTGCTAATCTGATAGCAGAACTTGGTAAAGGTTATAATTTTCTATGAGCTCTAATTCCCAATCTGGCAATGACTGCTATGTTAGGAATTTATCTGTTGTACTTGAGAGACTTGTTAAGAATGCATCTGAAGTTATTCAATGCACCTCAACTTCTATCCTTGCCCTCCAGACTGGAATCGACTCTATGGCTCATATGGCTACTGAGAGTTACCTGTCACTCAATATTGTAATTTCTGCACAAGGCGGTGCTTGTACCATCAGTAACCAATCTTGTTGTTCATATATCAATTGTTCATGTGACATTATCACAAACATTCATAAACTTCAGAGAATTCTGAATGATGCTCAACAATTGGCACATATAATGGGAATGGAGCCCCAGGTAGTGGGAATTGGCGAGCTCCTTCATCTGAGCTTTCTTTAATTACTTCTCTTCTTCAAGGTAGTGGGATCCTCTCCATTCTCATATGGGCTTGCACAATTCTGTGCAGAATCATACTTTTCTGCCTGTGTATTAACTGTTGTACAATCTGTACTTTTAAATTGACTTCCAGGATGTCTTCAAAATTCAATGATAAATATTAGTTATTTTCTTTTGAAGGACTCTTTCTCTTTGACATGGCTTTGCCTGCTATGACCCTTGTTTGTGGAAAGCTTCAGTTATCTGAATGCCAGGACTGTATGTAAAGATTGTTACCTTCTAAACAAAGCCATCACTCTTTGAATATGATACAATATTATACCTAGAGAATCAACTAAAAAATTGCTTGAAATAATTAACAACTTTAAAAAGTTTCAGGATTTAAAAAAACCCCAGGTAAATCATTGGCATTTCTATATATTACTAACAGAGCCCAGCAGCAAGAGATAGAGAAATTCCATTTAAAATATCTGTGGATTATTTAAAACATTTGGGAATATACCTGCCAAGACAAACCCAGGAACTGTATGAACACAATTACAAAACACTTTTCACACGAATAAAGTCAGATTTAAATAATTGGAAAAATATTTGCTCATAAAAAGGCCAAAGCTAAAGTAATAAAAATGACAATTCTACGTAAATAAATTTGCTTATTCATTTCCATACCAATCAAGCTACCAAAAAGTTATTTATAGAGTTAGAAAAATAACAGAATTCATCTGGAAGAACAAAATGTCAAGAATATCAAAGGAATTAATGAAAAAAACCACAAAGAAAGGTAGCCTAGCTGTATCAGATCTAAAACTATATTATAAAGCAGCAATCATCAAAACTGTTTGCTACTGGCGAAGAAATGAGTGGTGGATCAGTGGCATAGGTTAAGTACACAAGACAGTAGTAAATGACTACAGTGATCTACTGTTTGACAAACTGAAAGACTCTAGCTTCTGGAATATGGTGTGTGTGTTCATCCTTCCTTGCCAAAGAAGACCATGCCATCAGAGAAGTAATGACATGACTTGCACTTGACTTTATTTTGAGTGAGGAAGGGCTATGTAGGTGACTAGCCTCACTTTTCCTCCAGAGCCATCTGAATCCAGTGACCATATTAATCAAGATGACTGGAGATGACCTAGGATGAGGCAATTGGGATTAAGTGACTTGCCCAAGGTCACACAGCTGGTGAGTGTCAAGTGTCTGAGGTGAGATTTGAATTCAGGTTCTCCTGACTCCTGCACTGGTACTCTATCCACTGTACCACCTAGCTGCCCTCTGGGACAAGAAGTCACTCTTTGACAAAACCTGTTTTTGTCAAACAAAAAACTGGAAAATAGTATAGCAGAACCTAGGACCAAATAAGGTCAAAATAGGTACATGATTTAGACATGAAGGGTGATGCCATAAGCAAATTCAGAGAGCAAAGAATAGTTTGCTTGTCAGATATGTGGAGAAGGGAAGAATTTATGACCAAACAAGAGATAGAGAACATTATGAAATTAAAAGTTTTTGCACAAAGCTAATGTAACCAAAATTAGAAGGAAGGCCAAAATCTGGGAAACAATTTTAATGCCAGTGTTTCTGATAAAGACCTCATTTCTACAATATTTAGAAAACTGAATCAAATTTATAGTAATACAAATCATTCCCCAGTTGATAAATGATCAAAAGATATGAACAAGCGGTTTTCAGATGAAAAAATTAAAGCTATCTATAATCATATAAAAAATGCTCTAAATCACTATTGATTAGAGAAATGCAAATTAAAACAGCCCTGTTGTACAACCTCACACCTATATGATGGATTAATATGACAAAACAGGTAAATGATAAATGTTGGAGAAGATGTGGAAAAATTGGAACACTGGTATACTGTTTGGTGCATTTGTGAACTGATCCAACTATTTTGGAAAACAATTTGGAACTATACACACAGGACTATAAAAATGTGTACACACTCTTTGACCCAGAAATACCACTTCTAGGGCTGTATCCTAAAGAGTTCATAAAAAATGGAAAAGCACCCACATGCACAAAAATATTTATAGTAACTCTTTTTGTGGTGGCAAAGAATTGGAAATTGAGGGGATGTCTATCAGTTGGAGAATGGCTAAATATGCTGTGGTATATTATGAATGTAATTGGAATATTATTATTCCATAAGAATGATGAGCAGGTGGAATTCAAAAAAACCTGGACTTACATGAACTTATGCTGAGGGAAATGAACAGAAGCAAAAGAACATTGTACACAGTAACAGCAATATCATGCACTGATAGATTTGACTCTTCTCAGCAATGAAATGATCTGAGACAATTCCAAAAGACTCATGATGGAAAATGCTGTCCACAACCAGAGAAAGAAATACAGAATCTGAATGCAGATTGAAGCATGCTGTTTTTTTCTCTTTTTTCTTTCTCATGGTTTTTCTCTTATGATTCTTTTTTTCACAAAATGATTAATATGGAAATACACTTAATATGACTGTACATACATAATCTGCATGCTGTCATGGGAAGGTAGAAAAATTGGAACACAAAATCTTATAAAAGTAAATGTTGAAAAATAAGAAAAAAAGAATTGGAAATTGAAGGAATTCCCATCAACTGGGAATGGCTGGACAAGTTGTGGTGGATGAATGTAATGGAATACTATTGTGCCATAAGAAATGATGAGCAGACGGATTTCAGAAAAATCTGAAAAGACTTGTATGAACTGATGTTGGCTGAGTGAAGTTTGCAGAACCAGCAGAACATTGTACACAGTAACAGCAACATTATGTCTTGATCAACTTTCATAGACTTAGCTCTTTCCAGTAATACAGAGATCTAAAACAGTTTCAAAAGATATATGATGGAAAATGCTATCCACATCCAGAGAAAGAACTATGGAGTCCAAATGCAGATTGAAGCATACTATTTTCTCTTTTTTTTTTCGAAACTTTAAGTTAATTTATTTTTAGTTTTCAACATTCATTTCCACAAGATTTTGAGTTCCAAATTTTCTCCCCATCTCACTCCTCCCCCCAACCCAAGACACCATGCATTCTGATTAACCCTTCCCCCAATCTGCCCTCCTTTCTATCACACCCCTCCCTTCCCTTATCCCCATCTTCTCTCTTTTCTTGTAGGGAAAGATAGATTTCTATACCCCATTATCTGTATTTGTTATTTCCCAGTTGTATGCAAAAACAATTCTCAACATTCATTTCTAAAACTTTGAGTTCCAGCTTCTCTCCCTTCCTCCCTCCTATCCCCACTGAGAAGTCAAGCAATTCAATATAGGCCATACATGTGTAGTCATGCAAAAGACTTCCATAATAGTCATATTGTGAAAGACTAGCTATATTTCCCTCCATCCTTTCCTGCCCCCCATTTATTCTATTCTCTCTTTTGACTTTGTCCCTTCCCAAAAGTGTTTACTTCTAATTACTCCCTCCTCTCATTTACCCTCCCTTCTATCATCCCCACACACACTTTACTTATCCCCTTCTCCCCTACTTTCCTGTCATGTAAGATAAGATTTTCATACCAAATTGAGTGTGCATGTTATTCTCTCCTTAAGCCAAATGTGATGAGAGTAAACTTCACTTTTCCCTCTCACCTCCCCACCTCACTTTTTCCCTCCATTGAAAAAGCTTTTTCTTGCCTCTCTTATGAGAGATAATTTGCCCCATTCCATTTCTCCCTTTCTCTTCCCAATATATTCCTTTCGCACCCCTTAATTTTATTTTTTTGGATATCATCCCTTCCTATTCAACTTACCCTGTGCCCTCTGTCTATATATATGTGTATAATCCCTCCAACTGCCCAAATACTGAGAAAAGTTTCAAGAGTTATAAATATTATCTTTCCATGTAGGAATATAAACAGTTCAACTTTAGTAAGTCCTTTTTATCCCTTTCCTATTTACCTTTTCATGCTTCTCTTGATTCTTGTGTTTGAAAGTCAAATTTTCTATTCAACTCTGATCTTTTTATCAAGAATGCTTGAAAATCCTCTATTTCACAGAATGACTATTTTTTCCCCTGAAGTATTATACTCAGTTTGCTGGGTAGGTGATTCTTTGTCTTAATCCTAGTTCCTTTGACTTCTGGAATATCATATTCCAAGTCCTTTGATCCCTTAATGTAGAAGCTGCTAGTTCTTGTGTCATCCTGATTGTATTTCCACAGTACTTGAATTGTTTCCTTCTGGCTGCTTGCAATATTTTCTCCTTGACCTGGGGACTTTGGAATTTGGCTGCAATATTCTTAAGAGATTTCCTTTTGGAATCTCTTTCAGGAGGTAATCAGTGGATTCTTTCAATATTTGTTTTACCCTCCACTTCTAGAATATAAGGGCAGTTTTCTTTGACAATTTCATGAAAGATGATATCTGGGCTCTTTTTGTTTTTCCAATAAGATATTTCACGTCTTCTATTTTTTCATTCTTTTGGTTTTCTTTTGTAATTTCTTGATTTCTCATAAAGTCATTAGGTTCCATCTGCTCTATTCTAATTTTTAAAGAACTATTTTCTTCAGTGAGCTTTTGAACCTCCTTTTCCAATAGGCTAATTCTGCTTTTTAAAGCATTCTTCTTTTCATTGGCTTTTTGGACCTCTTTTGCCATTTGGGTTAGTCTATTTTTAAAGGTCTATTTTTTTTAAAAATAAATTTATTTAACTTTTTACATTCATTTTCACAAGATTTTGGGTTCCAAAATTTTCTCCCCATTTGTCCCCTCCCCCCTCCCCAATACACTGGACATTCTAATTACCCATATCACCAATCTGCCCTCTCTTCTATCATCCCTCCCTTCCCTTACCCCATCTTCTCTTTTGTCCTGTAGGGCCAGAT